>VZQC01006403.1:1278558-1346739 GCA_009823505.1 Rhizomys pruinosus
TTCTGCCTTTTGAGCCTTTAATATTTGTGTAGGAATAATGGGGGAGTGAGGAGAAGTAAAAATGATGTACTAAGTAATTTTCCCATTTACAAACTTGTTGACTCCATTAAATTGCCCTGGATCATCGTGACTTGTGCTTAGCTCTGCAGTTGCACTTGTCCTGGAGCCCCTGTTCAGAGCTGAATCGCACACCCTCAACATAGGTACAGAGGTGCAGGTGCCAGTCTCTTTTTGAATAATTGACTTTTGTAGTCATTCCCAGAAGTATGGGGAGTGAGGAATAGGCAGACATTGAAGCAAACAGCTTCCTCTGTAACCTGATGAATGGAAAAGAGGCCATGTTGGCATCACCTTGGATTTTTCCCTTTGTGATCAGATAGTCTAAAAAGAATATAACATAGGCCAGGCGTGGTGGTGCATGCCTTTAATCCCAGCACTCAGGAGGCACGTGGAACTCTGTGAGTTCCAGGCCAGCCTGGTCTACATAGTGAGTTCCAGGCCAGGTGGGGCTACAGGGAGACCCTGTCTCAAAAAGATATATATATATATATATATATGTTTTAAATATATGCCATTCCAGAGTATCCTTTCTTTTATCTTTTAGGATAAAGCCAAAACATTAGGTTTGACATAATATCTCTATTAAGTTGCTTTTAAATTTCATCCCTTTCGCTGTTCCTCTGCTGTGTAAGCAAGGAAGGACCTGAGCAGGTACTCTATAGCGTTCCTCTGCTGTGACACAGAACCTGTCCTCACAGCTTAGGAACCTCATTTCAGGCCAGTGTTTTTGTCATTATGAACTGTTCCCTTTAGTTAAGCTTTCAGGCTTTCTCAGATGATTTCACTGCAGCTTTCTCCAGTGTGGGATGGTGGGGTTACCACATATGTAGTTAGTCCAGGGTGTTCTTGCATCTGACAAAGGTTCCCTTCTGGAGAGTTCACCGAAAACCTTCCTGTAAAAAGGTCTTCTCAGAGATACCAAGAGTCTGACTTCTTCGAATTTTTAGCCTCTTCATTTATAAAATGGCAAAGCAAATGAGCTAAACTATTTGAGCTATAAGAACAAAGGAGCTTTTGCTGTAGCCTGAGACCAGGGGTGTCCCACCTGCTGCCCAGGCTATCAACAAACAAAGCCCAAAACAAAGTTGTAAACTTACTTAAGATGGTATGTTTTACATTTTTTTCTGTGTATGCATATTATTCCTGCATTTGTGTAAGTGCACCCATGTGGCGCAGTGCCTGCAGAGTACAAATGAAGTCTAGGGACTTCATTTTTTATTTTTGGTTGTATGGTTCTCAGTGTGAACTTTGTAGATGATAGCACTATGTTCCACTGTCCCACAAAATAAATCTTTATGTTCTCAAAACCTGTGGGCCACAGGAGACATCCTTGGCTTAAATAATCATGAACTAGAGCCCTGTAGCCCATGGCCTACTCTTTCAGACTCTTAGGCCCCATTAGGCAGGCAGAGCCTTCCTGAATACCCATTTCTTTCTTGTAAGATAAGATAAAGATGATATAGTTACTTCAGAGAGCCAATAGAAAAGAAAAGTTAAACAATTTCTGTAAACACTTTGATACTCTTTAAATGCTAGGTACTAGTGTTCTACCAAATTTAAATAATATATTAGTTTCACTTTAAAATGCAATTTTAGGGGGCCTGGAGAGATGGCTCAGTGGTTAAGAGCACCGACTGCTCTTGCAGAGGACCCAGGTTCGATTCCCAGTACCACATGGTGGCTAAGAACCGTCTTTAACTCCAGTTCCAGGGGAATCCGACACCCTCTTTGACCTCCGCGGCATTGCACAACATGGATGCACCAACCTACATGCAGATAGTACACTCATACACATAAAAAATAAAAAAAATAATAAAAAGTTTAAATATTCTTTTAAAAATGCAATTTTAGGGCCTGGAGAGATGACTCAGCAGTTAAAAGTACATACAGGCTGCTCTTGCAGAGGACCTGGGCTCCATTCTTAGCACCCACATGGCAGCTAAGTTAACTCCAGTTCCAGGGGAATCCAACGCTCTCTTCTGACTCCTGAAGGCATTACATTCAGGGGTACACTTACACATATACAGACAATACACTCATATACATAAAATAAAATATATTTAAAAAATAATTTTATATATTCTTTTTCTCAAAAATTTATCTCAAGACCAGTTTCTTATACATTTAACAGTTGTGTTAGAATTACTTGTGCTCTCTTGTATTACTTAATGACCATTAATTAAAGAGGGTTAAAGTACTAATATAATAATGACTAAAAAAGAGTGAATGTCATTAGTTCTTGAGAAACATGTTCAGTAATAATAAAACATAGGACTGATGGAGAAGTAAAATTCCATGTAAAAAAGACCTGGAAGAGGACTCTTCTCCATCTAGTTAGCTGGTGCTCTTGATGCTTTTAGATATAATCTTAGTACCAAAAGGTCTTCAGAGCAGACAGGCTCTATTTTTATGAAATTATACTTTTGAAATCCTCACATAAGACATCAGTGTGGTTGTCTGATTTGATACTGAAGTATTTTTGGTTCCGAGTTTTATAATTCAATTTGTAAGCCACAAACCCTCATAAACTGTCGTTATCACCTTGATTAATAAAGAGCCACTTTACCATTGCAGCTCCGTCACCTGGGGAATGACGAGGTTCACATTGTCTGGTCTGAACACTCCAGGGACTACCGCAGGGGTATTATACCAACTGCGTTCGGAGACGTTTCCATCATTATTTATCCAATGAAGAACCACATGTTCTTTATCGCGATAACAAAGAAACCTGAGGTACGGTTCCTCCACATTGTTGCCCTGATTCATACAGCATTTTCTGTTTGATTCACTGTCATTGAAAAGCTAATGAATGTCATACACATATCTGAATTGTCTGTGCTATATAGGAATGCGATACAAATTGGGATTTAGGAAAAAAACCAAAAACTTTTCACCATGAGCACAAAATTCCCTGTAGTATTATTTGAAAATTATGTCAAAGGATTTTATGGGTTTTTAAAATAATTTCAAAATTAGAAAAAATATTTATTTATTTATTTTTGAGGTAAGGTTTTACCATGTAATTCTAGCTGGCATGGAATGTACTGTGTAGACCTGGATGCCCTCAAACTTGTAGATATCCTTCAGCCTCCTGAATGCTGGGATTAAAAGCATGCACCCCCCACTGAAAATGTTGTAATTCTAAAATATTATAATTTTAATGTTGGGGCACATTGTTAATGAGAGTTGATAGAACCCCGTTATCACACCTGACATTTTGACGATAACCATGGGTTTAGAATCCAGCCTTGTCTGATAAATAAGCATTGCTCGCTGAGCCCCTGACTAGTGCTAATTGAGGTCAATCTGAAGGATTTTGGACATGTCCACAAAGACACTGGGCCCCTGAAGCACAGTCCACATGATGAGCATTAACAGTCAAAGCACCTTGCCACAGAATCAATTCAGCCATGTCAATTGGTATTGATCATGAGGTGGCTGGAACAATCCAATGGTCTGTGTCCTGTGTACTAAATTGGCTACAGCTTTGATCCTTCTCATGCCTTTACTGGTATTTTAACACTTCTTTGTATAATGCCTTATTTTTATTTTGAATTCCCTAAGAAGAGTATTCTTAAACATATTAACCATATTAAGCCATTAATTAAGAAAAACATGACTATATGTTTTTCATATATTTTCATTACAACTCATTTTCCTGAAGAAGCTGAGCACTACCATTCTAAAAGCTATTTTTAAGACTTGAAATTTAGGGCCAGCGTATTGTGGCGGGCACGCCCTTTAAATCACTAGGCAATCTGGGGAGCGAGGGCAAAGGGCCGTTATTCTTTGTGAGTTCAAACGCCAGCCTGGTCTACAGAGGAGTTCCATGCCAGCTGGGGTACAGGGAGGACCCTGTCTCGAAAAGACCAAAAAAAAAAAAAAAAAACAAAAAACAAGAGCTTAAAATTAAAAAAAAAAAAAAGGGGACTTAAATAATAAATCATCAGATTTCTTGTTCAGTGGGGATTTATAACGTAAAGATGTAAAGTTGTATTAAATGTGGTGATAAGTGAAAAAGTGCTTCTGCCTGGCACCAGACTAAAAGCTGCTTTCTGTGTTAGCAATTTATTATTGTTGTTATTATTATTGTTGCTATCACTGTTTTTATATAGTTATCACAGAAATGAAGTGAATAGTGAGTTCCAAGTTGAACACACATGTTAATTCTCTAATGCATGAGCCAGTTTCTCAGTCCAGGAAGCTCCATTCTGGGTGGTGCCCTCTTTTCAGTTCTTAGGTAGAGAGGCCAGAATTGAATTAGATATTTGTATTATCATGGATTCGGACCTCTGTCTATATAAAGTTTTCAATTTTGTACTAGAAAGTGGCTCAGTGTTAACATTTTCATTTCTCCATAAAGAAAATGACTTTAATTATAAGAATTAAACTGATAATTTTAGCATTAGAAAAACCAATTAATTCAGTACCTTTTAGCTTTCAAAACTAGAAAATATGTGTATTTAATATTTAGTGTGGATTAACTAGCTTTATTAGTTCCTTTGCAGGGCGGTCTTCTAAAATGTCATT
Source organism: Rhizomys pruinosus (assembly GCA_009823505.1). NCBI lineage: Eukaryota > Metazoa > Chordata > Mammalia > Rodentia > Spalacidae > Rhizomys > Rhizomys pruinosus. The sequence goes on from VZQC01006403.1 coordinate 1,283,149, forward strand.
TAATGTCCTAAAAATGTCACCTTTGTTTCTGAAATAAATGAAGAACAAAGAAAACATTTCTTTTTACTATGTAGTGTCAAAAGTGATGTTTCTTGAAGTAGCATAAGAGTTATCCGTATACTTTTAACATTTCTCTGCAAAATACATGTAGTGAGTTTGATAAACTTGGTCATCAGTTCTGACAAGATGAATTGAGAAAAACTATTTTCTTAATATTTTAATTCCAAAAGCCTAACGGGAAGAAGAGAATAATGGCAACTGGAAATTTAGTGTTATCCCTGCGTTTAAGGTACAAACCATTACAATGTAATAAAATTAATCCAGACATTTCCAGGGCAAGTGTGGCTGACCTTTTGTTCACCAACCACTGACCCCAGGGTGAATGCAGGAGGCTTCGGAGGGAAAGTCTGTTTGTTTGGCTTTGGTCCCTGGTATTTAAATTGCATTCCCTAATCAAATGAAAAGGCTGTCCTCTCTATCAGGTTACAGAATCCATGGCAACATTTGGCCTTTTCTATCCATAATGTTAGCCTTTTTTGTTTGCATCTGAGTAGAGACACCTGGAGCAATGTTAACATTAACCGATTTAGCATTAATAGCTTCATTATATAAGAATTTCTGATCAGATAGCTGTTACTTTTGTTATATTGCTTCAGCTTGTATTGTTGTCATTTTTTATCTCCCTGCTTGGCAACCAGGCAATGATTTGCAAATTTTTTTTGTCTTGATTAATTAAGCAATATAATTATCAGTAACCGTGATGCAGTCTTTGCTCAACAAAGCTTCTGAGAGAAAACAATGGTAAGTCTGTTAGTATGAATGCATTCCACGCGTCCCAGATGCATGAGGATATTATGGACAATGAGGGGAAAGGCCGCCTGTGAGTGAGGACAAAGGGTGCCACGCAGACTCAACACACAGCACATACCGCCAGGGACATGCTGCGGGCTCCCTGGGACACAGACGCCTCGTTAGATTACAGCTAGTCAGCAGAGATTAATTCTCATCCATTTGGTGTAATAATTTACCCATTCCCCAGTCTTTTAACTAGTGCTCCTTACTATGGCTTTGTACTCAGAGTTTTTGTTTTTAACCTTGCTTACTTTTAGGGATCTCCACCAAAATCTTTAATTTTGCTTGGAGATGACACAGCTGCTTGAAGTTAAGGAATAGTCCTTTTAGGAAGACAGAATATGCATAAGTTTCAGAAACTGAAGGTGGAGTCAAAGGCACTCTTTAGACCCTATGTATTCCATCTGACTACAGTATGAGTCTGTGATCTAAATACAGATTTTTACTGATTTCTGGGCAGCCATACTTCTCTAAGAATAATTCTAATCCTTTTTTTGAGGAGGAAAAAAACTCATCTAGTCCACAAAAGTCCTGCTCATTGGATAGAGTCATGCATATTCAAATTGTACTTTCATTCACTTGGCCTCATTAATAGCCTATGTAATAATGTAGGGCTATTTGTAATACAAGCTTGCAGGCAGCACTGCTTCCAAGTCCTTTGAAATTTAATATATTTAGCTTTTTCATTTCATATACCTCCCTTAAATATACAAATTATGTGCATGGCAGAATCTGCCTCGTCTTAATAATACATGGGAGTTGTGAAATGCTATGTTGAAGGAGTGCAGGTGTGCTTGGGTGATCTCATAAAACCCTCATGGCCAAGAGGGTCTGCTCACTTCTTGAACATTGTATTGAATTTCTTCCTTTTTTAAATTAATTTTTTTTAATCAGTGTGTTTGCAGCATTATTCACCATTAATTTGCTTTCCAAATAAGTCCATCCTCATAGTCTTTTGAGCATACAAAAGAAATATTATTGTCAGACCTAAGGTTTTTGCCTACTTTTATCACCAAGTCAGGCATGCAGAAAAGATTTCCACCAAGGGCAGATTGTGAGTGATTTAAAGGGTTTCTGAAACCCTTTACCTTACCTTTCTTCAAGTTGCTCTGGCTGTCAGCAGCATGCTATAAAAGTGGTACTTGGCTCTTGCAGCTTCAGCTGTGTATGAGAGAGAGAAAGAGAGAGAGAGAGAGATTGAGATTGAGATTGTCATACACATGCATGCATACAGATTTTGAAAATGCCTGTTTGTTCAGGAAGGTAATTCATAACCCTCTGCACTACTCTGGACTCTTGACGCTTTCCCATCCTTTAATGATTACAAAGTAATTGATGTTTATAATAGTCGGCTTTAGTGTTTGGGGCATTGTGCTGGATAGCTTTAGTGTCAGCTTGACACACCTGGAATGAAAGAGCCTCAACTGGAAAATTGCCTCCATTGGACTGACCTGTGGCCATGTCTGTGGGGATATTTTCTTGATTGTTGAGTGATATGGGAGGGCCCAGCCCACTGGGCAATGCCACCCCCGGGGTTGTTCTGTATTGTATAAGAAAACAGGCTGAGCATGGCCCAGGAAAGCAAGCCAGTAAGCATCGTTCTTCCATGGTCTGTGCTTCAGCTCCTGCCTCCAAATTCCTGCCCCAGTACCTACCGTGGGCTCACTAAGTGATGAACTATGATCTGGGAGATGTAAGACAAATAAACTCTTTCCTCCCCAAGTTGGTATTCATCAGACTGTTTTGTCATAGCAATTGAAAGTAAACTAAAATAGGCACAGTTTATCTCCAAGCACATTAGTGAGAGTAACCATTTCACCAAGGGGACAATGTTCTGAAACAGCCTTAACTAAGATAGAGGTTTTAATGAAGACCTCCTTGTGGCTGGGCATGGTGGAGTATGCCTTTAATCTCAGCAATCTAAAGGCAGAAGTAAGTGGATATCTATGAGTTCAAAGTCAGCCTGATCTACACAGCAAGTTCTAGGTTAGCTAGAGCTATACAGTGAGACCTTGTCTTAAAAAGAAAAAAGTCCTCCTCATCACTGCAACCAGAATATTACCTTCATAAGTGAAAAATGTGTTAATGTCCTGCAAACTGCACTTTGCTTCAGTAGATATGAACTTAGAGAAAAATTGATGATGATTCATTATTTCTGAGATGTCTAAGAAAGAGTAATATGATAGGAGGTGGGACCCCAATGGTCCCGTTCCATGACTGCCACAAATCGTTGCTAGCTTAGATTTCTCAGTTTCTTAAGACCTCGGTTTGCTCAGCTGTGAAAATCAGCCTACTGCATGCTGGAGAGATGGCTCAGTTAGTGAAATGCACAGCAGTGAAGACATGAGTTCTAATCTCTACTATGCAGTGTTTAAAGAGAGGGGAATTGCCTGGTGTGGTGGCGCACGCCTTTAATCCTAGCTCTCGGGAGGAAGAGGGAGGTGGATCTCTGCGAGTTCAAGGCCAGCCTGGTCTACAGAGCAAGTTCCAGGACAGCCAGAGCTACAGGGAGACCCTGTCTCCAAAAGACCAAAAAAAAAAGGNACTGGAGTCCTCCTGGAATTGGAGTTACAGACGGTTCTTAGCCGCCATGTGGGTGCTGGGGATCGAACCTGGGTCCTCTGCAAGAGCGTCGGTGCTCTTAACCGCTAGGCTATCTCTCCAGCCCCTCTCCCCCATTTCTAACTGGTCTTTGACATACTTGTCTTCTCATTGGTCTCTCTTTCCTCCAAATAGTACATGGCAGCACAGGCTTTATGCCAAGAAGCAAAGCTAGTCTTATCTCTACTCCTGAGCTGCCTCAGTCAGAAAGGCCTTTTTGGCCCAGGAGATAGGACAGGGTCCCCAAATCCCTCTGGGGGCAACTTTCTAAAGTCCTGCACTTGGCCGTTCAGTCTACCAAGGGGAATGATATCAGGAATACTCTGAGCTTCACATCAGAAAGAAGCAAAGCCTACTGCCTGGGAAGAGAATGTATCTTTAAAGGTGTATTTTCTGAGCTAAACTTGAAATTTACTGCTTTTGTGTGATTGTGTTTCATTTTTCTATTTTGTTGTCCTCGTGAATACTTTTATCCCCCACTGACCACTGCTCTGCCTTCCATGGGAGCCATGAGAAGAACCCTTAACTTACTAAAGAATTGCTGCTGTCAGTTGGTATTACTAAAGATAGTAGGAAATGTTCTTTCTACTTGATTTGTTTCTTTGCTATTGTTCTTAATGCCTGGTTCTGGTGATGGAAGGGGCTTTAGACCTCTTTGGAATTAAAATACCCCCTCAGTACTATCACAAGAGGAAACCCATTATTAGTCATCACTTGCAGAATAATCTCATCCTCCCGGGTTCCTATCACAGTTTCCTCAGGTTGGACAGCTTCCTCTGTGCAGTAGGTACTTATCAAAATGGCCTTATCCATTCTTTAAAAAAATATTTTTCTATTACTTCTTCATTTTTTTCATTTTTTAACAATATGTAATAATTTATGACTACAAGCAAAAAAAATTTTTTTAACAACAACGAAAACTATGAAACTCTACTGAAACCTACCAGTCAGACAAGCCACGGTAACAAAATCATGCTCACCACTCCAGAGCTGTCTCAGTCCTCTACCTTGACCTTTCTGATATCTCCATGACATAAAGTGCAGCCCATCACAACAGACCTTTATTCTAGAAACCTAGGAAGAAAGAACAAAGTTGGTTTATGTCCATTAGCCAGGCCCTTGAGAGCTGGTTCATTCAACCAGGCAGGATGGGTAGTTCATTGAGCTGCTTCATGCCAGATGCTTTGTCAAGGACTGAAGGTCCCTCCTTCCTAGATCCTGTTTTAATAAAGAAATTCCCAGTAAATACATAAATGAGTGGTTGAAACAGAAGTTTTCCAACAGGAATATGCATACAAGGCAAAGCAAATAAATGGGTGGATAGTACAGAGGCTGCTTTTTAGTTGAAATAAGGGTTTTCCATTGTCCATCCCACCTGAAGGGAGATTGGCAGGTGTCATTCCTGTCCTCACAACAAGCAGACAACAAAAACTGAAAGCTAACAGTACTTCTTTCACCCATCTCAGAGTTGAAGCCACAAGGAAACACCTGTCCCCAAACTGAAAAGACAGGCAGATTAAAAAAATCACCAGATACTAGAACAGTAAGTAGCCCAACAACAAAATTCAGCACCAGAGAACCCTACAAGAATAGGAAAATTTACCACTGACCATTTGCTGTAAGCCTAGTATGGACAACACTAAATAGTAAAGGGTAAGGGAGGAAGGGTGCTGAGGTAGACCCCAACAATTTTGTGTTTTTGCTTTAGGACCTATATAGGTTCTCATTATAATAAGATGGGGGGGGGGCCTCAGTGCTTTGGCAGAAGAATGGTAAAATAGCCATTCATATATGCCAGAGCTTTCTGTTCTTAGCAAAGTCTGCCCTCAAGTGAAACTGTTTTTGGAGAGCCTCTCTGACCAGGGTTAAGGGAAATACCCAACTATAGTTTCTCCTACCCTTCCTGGCTCACCTAAACTGGAGGGACAAAACAACAAGTAAAGTCAAGAACAACCTTGTGAGGATTACAGCTAGGGGCACAAGCTCACAAAAAGGCTAGGACCTAATTATAGGGCTATAGAATGCTCACCTTCTTCCAACCTTGCCTCTATACCAGTCAGACTTCTTTGTAATAACAGGAATACAACTGAAAGAGCGACATATCTCAGATCTAACCCAGAGACAACAGGAAAACAAAACGAGAGCATCCAAGAGAATTTTAGCCTCAGATATAGCTACAGCTTTTAAAGAATAGTAAGCCAGGCCTGGTGGTTCACACCTTTAATCCCAGCACTTGGGAGGGAGAAACAGGTGGATCTCTGTAAGCTCAAAGCCACCCTGGTCTACATAGTGAGATCCAGGCCAGCTGGCACTAAAGGGAGACCCTTTCTCAAAAAAAGAGCAAAAATTAAAATAATAGTAGTATAGCTTAACTCCAAATCAGAGAAACAAACAACAACAAAAAAATATACTGAAGGTCTATTTACTTTAATTACTATTTACTTAAATGTCATGTGTAGCCTTTCATCAAAGAACTGTAAGCATATTAAAAGGCAGAAATAGAATCCTGAGAGTCAGAGTAAGCATCAGAACTAGACCTGGATGTGACAGCTGTTTTGGAATGATCAGTCCTATGGCCGTGATTAATATGCTAAGGGTACTAATACAAAAAAAGAAAAAAGGATGATGTACAGGAAGAGCTGGTTAATGTCAACAGAGATACACACTCTTAAGAATTTAAAGGCAGTGCTACAATCAAAAGCACTAAAATAGAAATCAAGAATGTCATTGAAAGGCTCATAAGTAAATTGGACATGGCTGAGGAAAGGAACCCAGAGCTTGAAGACAGGGCAACAGAAACCTTGAATTCAAAATTCATGACAGACACCAAACTATAGATCCAAGAAAAAAACAAAAACAGTAAGCAGGATAAATACCAAATACACCTGGGTACAAACCAAAAACAAAAGAAAATATTGAAAGAAGCCACAGGTAAACAGATGGCTAGAAAGGAGCAGAAATAAGCTTAATATAGGCTTTCTCCTCAGAAACCATGTCAGTGAGACGAGACTAGTATGCTACTTAGAATGACAGAAAACAAAAACGACCTAGACTTCTGTGTTCATGGAAATTATCCTTCAAAAGTCAAAGAAAGAAAATCAATAATAAAAATATTTTGTGGGAATTTGTGGCCCTTAGGCTTTCCTTGCATTGAATGTTAATTCTTTAAAAAAGAAGGAAGAACAGTCTACAGAGAAAGTTCCAGAACAGCTGGGGCTACAGGGAGACCCTGTCTCAAAAAGACCAAAAAATAAAAATAAATAATAAATAAATAAATAAATAAATAAATAAATAAATAGAAGGAAGAAATAGAAGAGGTGGCTCAATCAGTAAAGTACTTGCTGTGCACTGTAATCCCAGTGCTGGGGAAGTAAAGATAGGACAATCCTTGGAGCTCATTTACCTAGCCAGATGAGTAGGCTCCAGTCTCAGGAGGATACCCTGTCCCAAAAATAAGGGAGAGCTGGGCATGGTGGCACACACCTTCAATCTCAGCACTCTCTCTCTGTGAGATTCAGGCCAGCTGGGTCCACAGGGAGATTCTGTCTCACAAAAACCTAAAAAGGGCTGGAGAGATGGCTCAGTGGTTAAGAGCACTGGCTACTCTTGCAGAGGACCTGAGTGTGATTCTCAACACCCACTTGGTAGCTAATTAACAGTCCATAACTTCAGTTCCAGGGTATCCACTGCCCTCTTCTGACCTCCTTGAGTATTACATGACATGGGTGCATTTACCTACATGCAGGCAATACACTCATACACCTAAAATAATAAATTTTCTTTTTGGGGGGCATCTTTTTGAGACAGGGTCTCCCTGTAGTCCCAGCTGTCCTGGAACTCACTCTGTAGACCAGGCTGGCCTTGAACTCGCAAAGATCCACCTGCCTCTGCCTCCCTAGTGCTAAGATTAAAGGCGTGTGCCACCACGCCCGGCTAAAATAATAAATTTTAAAAACCTAAATAAGATGGAAAGTGACTGAATAAGACACACAACATTGACCTTTGGCCTCCACATGCATGCACACATGCATGCACACACATGCATGCACACAACACATATGTGCAAACACCCAAGCATACATACACCACACACCAAAAAAGAAATCTACATAAGGAAGGGTTTTAGAAAAGGAATAACTGAAGGTAAAATGAAATGTTTCACTTTTCTTATTCTTACTTGGTCTAAAGATAAAAATATGTTCCAGAAAACAATAGCTATAGAATTTGATGATTATGACTTATGGATAAGTAATGGATGGCAATAGTTGTGTAAGGATGAGGGTATGGATTTAGGAATGGCCTTTCTGCTACCTGTGAAGTAGTATAGTATTATTTATAAGTATGTGTTAGTTATAGAGTGTTTCAAACTCAGAGAAACCTCTTAAAAAGTTTCAAATATGCCGGGCGTGGTGGCACACGCCTTTAATCCTAGCACTTGGGAGGCAGAGGCAGGCGGATCTTTGTGAGTTCAAGGCCAGCCTGGTCTACAGAGTGAGTTCCAGGACAGCTGGAGCTACAGGGAGACCCTGTCTTGAAAAGACCAAAAAAAAAAAGTTTCAAATATGAAGTATAATGAATATGATAAGGAAGGAGACAAGTAGAATCATGAAAGTGCTCAAATAAAACAAGAGAAGACAGAAATAGAAGACCAAGAAGTAGAATAAATAACATTATACATAATGATCTAGTTATTGATAATTTACACATCAGTGGTCTAAATACATCAGTTAAAGGACAAAACAGACAAAGCTGGAAAGATGGCTCAATGGGTAAGAGTACTGGCTGCTCTTGAAGAGAAGGACCTGGGTTCAGTTCCAGTGCCCACATGGTGGCTAACAACTGTCTGTAACTCCAGTTCTAGGGGATCCAATGCCTTCTTTTGATCTCCATGGGCATTGCACAACATGAGTGCACTTAACATACATGTAGGCAATATGCTCATATACATAAAAATAAATAAAATTTAAAAAGACACGATAAAGAACCACAGATGTAGGTCAGTCATAGAGCATGTACTTAGTTAGCATTAAAAGGCCCCAGGTTCATCAATCTCTAGCACTAGGAAAAAATACAGGCACTGTCAAAGTGCATTAAAAAGAAAATGCAGGCTTTGTGTCATGCAGCTTTAATACCAACACTCAGGAGGCAGAGGCAGATGGATCTCTGTGAGACCCTGACTCAAAAATAAATAGATAGATAGATAGATAGATAGATAGATAGATAGATAGATAGATAGATAGGAGGGAAGCAGGAGGAGGAAACAGGATGAAGATGGACGAGGAGGAGGAGGTAGAAGAAAACAATGTCCAATCTATCAAAAACCCTCTTTAAATAAAGACTAGAGAGGGATATACATGCTAACACTCATCAAAAGAAAGCTAAACTAACTATTAATATCTGAGTCAACTTGAGAGCAATAAAAATGATCAGAGATGAAGAGAGTATTCCATAGCAATTCATATGGACAGAGAGGCTCCTTGGAGAAATGATAATTCAGCTGAGCCCCAGTGGAGCAGGTATACCAGCCCTCATCAAGCATAAAGCATAGAGAGAGTCAGAGAGGGCAAAGTCCCTGAGGTAGGCATGAACTTCAAGAGTGAGGGAATAAAGACATCCTTTATGGCCAAAGTCAGAGAAGCAAGAAGAGGATCAGTTCATGCAGAGCCTCCTGGGTTACAGTAGAGTCTGAGCCCATGGTCCGTGGTCTAACTTTGACGATCTTAAGAAAGACACAAGCCACTCTAGGCTTCATCTCTTTCTCTATTAAAAAAAAAAAAAAAAAAATAGGGATAAAGTGAAGCTGGGAGAATTACATGCTCTAAAGCACTGAGCTCAGAACTCATCCTCAACTCAGATGTCCTAGGCCTTGAAAACCCCTTACCTGTGGTTCATTTGTTACTCTGTCTTAATATATCTCTTAACTACTAAAACATTAATTATGTCTGTATGTCCAAGTTAAGTGATTGGCATACTTATAAGACATTCATTGAGATGCCATTCTGTTCCCCAACAGGACTTTTTTACCACTTGGAAATTCTTTTCTGTCTAGCTCAGGCTCTGCAAAACAGTTTAAATCTGTTTTCTTCCATTGTTCAGGCTACTAGCACAATTCTAGTAAGCCGTGTCCTGAGCACCCGCTCCTCATTGTGCTGCCCTGCTCATGCCCAGGAGGAGCTGTGTTTTTAAAGATTCCCATTTCCCTACATCCTGCCCTAAATCACAGAGCACTTGAGAACTGATTTGAATATAATGCATTTTGCTTTTCACAAAATTTTTATTCTTTTTCTCAGTAGGATAATGTCTTTCAGTGCAACTTTTTAATAACTTCTCTATCTCCAATTTTAATGTCTCCCATTTAATGCATAAATACAGAGGTTCAAACACCCTTTCAGCTTATGATTCCTGTGGAATTGTAGACTTCCCAGAGGGGAAAGCTATGACCAGTCCTTAAGTCATGGATCTGAAAGGTACAGAGGTACTTACAGATGGTCCGTTCCAGCTTTACTATAAAGCCCTTGACAGTGTCCTACCCATGGATATCCCTGAATTAGGGCTAACCCCTGCTCTGTACCATCTCTAATTACCTAGAAATCACTTTATTTCCTTTTGAACACTCATGTTGATGCTTTATTCTTAACAAAATGGCACTTGATTTTTTCATTTTTCCTTAACACTTTTTTTAGGTTTACTTAAGAGATGGATAAGAAATGTGGGAGAAGACATTATTTATGGTTCCAATCAAATGCCCCCTCCCCTAGGTTCTGCTCTGCTACCTTAAGTCCAGATGGTATGTGACTGTTTTCCTGTCTTGCCTTGGTACTTTGTTAGTAGTGGCTTGGAAGACCTGTTCTTTAATTCGAGATTCCTCAGATCAGGTTCGGAGACAGTGCAGTTTCAAACCATAGGTGATGCTGATTCTTTGTTGATGAAGCAATTGTCCATTCAAGTAGCTGGAACTTCTTACAGGGGATACCATTGACCAAGCATTTATATGGAAACCTGTTCTTGTCTGTTTGGCTCACTAGCAACACTCTGCATGCCCTTTTTCTCATATGTAGATGCTCTTTATAGTTTCTCTGCTTAACCTTTTCAATCTAAAATTATTTCTTATTCGCTATTCCAATATTGCTTATTTAAACTTATCTCTTCTTGGAGCTTGTTGTCATGATTGCAGTTACTTTTAATCTCACAGATCCTTTCTTTACAAACATCCTTCTTTGATATAACCAGGTATTTTTCTCCTAGTATTTATTTAAACATGTATTCCCCCTATTTGACTTGACCATTTTGGTATCTGGCCACCTAATTTTCTAGGACCACCTCAAAGTTAGATCTGTAGTCTCTATATGGGATGCATATTAATAATGGTCTTTTCATATTTCTGTGGTTCAAAAAGACAAACATGAGAATTCCAGCAGAAACTTCAATCCTAAAACTTCAGTCCTAAACCTTTGTATGATAACGTCAGTGCCAAAAAGCTGAACACACAATCAGGGCCATATCTTTGTTATGAACACAATACATTTTTTTTTTTTTTGTCTTTTTGAAACAGGGTCTCCCTGTAGCCCCAGCTGTCCTGGAACTCACTCTGTAGACCATGGCAATAGTCTGATTCTAAAAGCTGAAGGCTCTGGGTGTCGGGGGCACACACCTTAAACCCAGCACTCGGTAGGCAGATGCAGGCAGATCTCTGTGAGTTAGTTCAAGGCCAGCCTAGTCTACAGAGTGAGTTCCAGGCCAGCTGGGGCTACAGGGAGACCTTGTCTCAAAAACACCATAAAAAAAAAAAAAGGCTTAAGGTTGTCTGTGAGGTATTTGAGCAGCCCTGCTTGGGAACATTGAGATGTTTTAATTGAATCATTATAAGATAATTCTTATATATCAAATGGAAATTTCAGGTCTCAGCCTATGTCCCAAAGATTCTCCTTTGTCTTTTTTGCTCCAGCAACTATATACATCCTTATACTGGTATGCAAGAGTCTTATAACATAAGCTTTAAAAATCATCACTTCTTGACAAAAAGTTGTTTTTGCATTCACATCTGACCAGTAAGGGAATTTGGATGTGAAAATGTCTTGGGCTGGACCTCAGCTTGATAAATAAATTAATTTGAGCTGGAGGTTCTAGGTTTGTGCTTCTCTCTGTTCAGAACTGTGCTTCCTTTAGACAAGGACATGACAGGGGCTCCGTATGTAAGCAAAGCCAGTTCATCTCCAGTCATGAAAAATCTTATTAATACCCAAGCTTTGGTCATTGTACTAAGGTAAAACACTTATGAGTTACTTGGGAAGTTTTAAGTGGATGAGACTTTTGACTTCAGGTTCTGAGTATGACTCCCAGGTGTAGCTTTTCATTAAATTTATCACTGAGCATAAGGAGGGGGTACCCCTGGAGCTCTGTTCCCTGTCCCTCTGTGTAGGAGCATCACTGTTTCCCTTGGATGGGGCCACTATCGCATACCCTCCCCTTTATTGCCTCAGTGCCCAGTGATCTCACCGCCTAAACTATTGACAGGCAGCTTCTACTTCCAGTTGAAGAGAACACTGTGTCTTCTTCTAGCAGGAGTGCTGCTGCCTTAAGTACTAAGAACTAAAATAAGAGCGTAGCATCAGAAGAACAGGAGAAAAACACTTCGTGAGGCTCAACAGTGAAGTGAAAGGCCCTACCCTGCCTGCCTCTTACACCTAGACTTGAGTATTCTGGTTACAAAACAAATGCCACCCTGAATGGGTCACTGGTTTCTGGGATATGCCACATTCACAAGTCAATTTCCCCACCTTGCAGGGTGGGATGCCCTGGTGGCTACATACATGAGCTTTCAGCAATCATCACACATGCAGAGGAGAGTATGTGCCTTTCCCGTTGGCTCCAACGGGCCTGTGTGCCCTATGGGTCTGCTTATTCTCTGTCTTATACTATAGCTTAGAACATACCTTCCTATAAACTAGAACAAGTTCCTACCCCATTCTTCTCTTCTTAAAAATATTTTATTTTTATTTTATATAAACGAGTGTTTTGTCCACTTGTGTATAAATATACCACATGTGTATAGTGCCTATGGAGGTCAGAAGAGAGCATCGCATCTCCTGGAACTGGAGTTATGAACAGTTGTTAGTTGCCATGCTGGTGCTGAGAACTGATCCCAGGTCCTCTGCAAGAGCAACCAGTACTCTTAACTACAGAGCTATCTCTCTAAACCTCCAGCCCTGTTCTTCTTAAGGAATGTTTTTATTTCTCTTAGCCTCTTTCATTTCTTTTTTTGAGACAGGGTCTCCCTGTAGCTCTAGCTGTCCTGGAACTCACTCTGTAGACCAGGCTGGCCTTGAACTCACAGAGATCCGCCTGCCTCTGTTTCCCAAGTACTAGAATTAAAGGCGTGCGTCACCATGCCTGGCCAGCCTCTTTCATTTCTATAGACATTTAGATCCAACTGGTCAGGATAAACCTGTAAACTACATTGAATCCATAGTTGAATCTACAAGAGAAAATGACAATAACATTGAGTCTTCTTGTTAGGTATAGTAGAAAATATGTAGAAGATAAATATAATCCCATTTGTTTAGACTATCACCTTTCTGAAAGGTTTTGTGATTTTTCTGTTTCCTCTGGCCTCCATATTTTATGGTGTTATAATAATATATAGTATCTTTTTTTCTGACAATTTGTTTCTGAGGATAGAAGTAGAGAAGTTTTGTGAGTTCGTTCTGTATCCATTTACTTTGGTGTGCTCCTTAGACTTCTGACCACTTCCCATAGATTCTTTGGAACTTCCTGGAATGTCCTTCCACCAGTTGTGCTCATGGCACATGCTTCAATTCTTTTCCATCCTATACACTTTTACTGAAGTATTTGCATCTTTTAAAGCCCTCCCCTTCCTTTTGATCTAATTGGAGATACATACCCCCCCAAAAGTGCCATTCCTCTTCTCTGCTCTATTTCCTACTTTGTACTTATACTGCTGAGCACACCATATATTGTATCTGTTTAGCTGTTTATTCTCTGAAGTCTATAATAAACTGTAAGCTAGATGATGTTAGTATCCATAAGTATCCCAGTGCTAATGTTCAGTTAGACATTTTTGATGTGTCATACATTACTGTCTCCTCAGTGAATGGAATGATGTACATCTTATAATAAACATTTTGTGAGTTAATGAAAAAGCAAGAGAAAGAATAAATGACTGTAAGAGCAATAAGGCAGACCCAGGCCTAATGGAGGGGGAAGTGGGAGAAATGAAAGAAACCCAAAGATAGCCGGGCGTGGTGGCACACGCCTTTAATCCTAGCACTCGGGAGGCAGAGGCAGGTGGATCTTTGTGAGTTCAAGACCAGCCTGGTCTACATACAGAGTTCCAGGACAGCTGGAGCTACAGGGAGAACCTGTCTCAAAAAGACCAAAAAAAGAAAAAAGAAAAAAGAAACCCAAAGAAAATCCCCATGAACACTATGGGTTGCACACATGGTGGAAATGTATCCAACAATGGAAAGCCAAGTCTTTAGTACGAAGTAGAAAGAAGTGTGACTAATACAAGATCTTGGAAGCAGGGGGCAGAAAGTTCAAGAAAAGGAAGACTGTACGTAGGACCATGGAGCCTAAGTTTGAGTAGACACAAAACTACACTGAAGTCCATCTGCACCATCCATATGGCATAGGCACTTAGAACATAACGGCATTTCTGTGAATAACAGAATAAGAGGGAAGAACTGTTTGTAATTTGTAATTAAAAGTCCCGCCAGAAAGTTCTGACTGAGCCTGGTAGAACAATCCTGCTTTCTTTGGTTTGGAAGCCTTCAGCTTGTCCTTTGAAGGTCTGTTTGCCTGGGTGACAGCCTGCTTACTCATTCCAGGTCTTTAATACTGAAGCTCACTTCTCTTACCTCTGGCTTAAACTCTTACTGATTTTTAAAAGTAGTTTTTCCATTTTGAATTACCAGGTTCCATTTTTTGGTCCTCTGTTCGATGGAGCCATAGTGAGTGGGAAGTTGCTGCCAAGCCTTATCTGTGCCACGTGCATCAACGCCAGCAGAGCAGTGAAGTGCCTCATTCCACTCTATCAGAGCTTGTATCTTTTTCTATAAATATGTAAAATATTAGCCCTGGGAAGAGGGAGATTCCAGGCAAGCTTTCCATCAAGGTAAGTATTGAGAACTAGACTTAAGAAAGAGAGAATTTACCTCAGTCTGCTTTGAAACTAAGTCTTTTTACTTTCATGATATTTACTGGTTTCTATAAAATATAATGACTGTGATACATTGGACTTAGGAATCATTCATTTTCCCCATGTGCTCTCTGAGTTTATGGTTGGGGGCCCATAAGTGTCCCAGTGCTGACGTTCATGGCTGCTTGGGTGTTTTTCCCCAGTTCAGTCTCTTCCTTTATTCTGTGTTCCACTCCACTGTGTAGAAAGAGGGACAGCAACCTAAATGTATTAGAAGTCTCATTTACAGGGCCAGAAATCAAAGCTAGTGAAATATTAATAAATCAAAAACATGCCACCTGCAAAGTGCAAGTAGGGTTCTTTCTGGAAGATGGGAGGAAGGAAAAATTATATCTGGTTACAAAGAGATGGAAAGGAAGCCCTGAAAGAAGCTGTATTCGGAGTGTCAGTAAAGAATGTCAAGAAATTATTTTTGTAATTTTCCCCATTATTAGTATTTCCTCTAATTTCAGACCTTGTTTCTAAAAATGGAAGAAATTTCATTTTTCTAATTTTTCTTTCTGCCATTAATTGGCACGCAGTAATCCTTAAAACCAAGCATGATCTTAATTCTAACATGAAATTAAGATAAGTAACTTTATAAAACTGCTACAAAAATAAAATCTGACCTCCTAATAAAACTTAGAATTGCTTTGTTTCTAATTAGTATTAGTAATGATTTAAAAACACACATTACATTTGACCTCTTACGGCTCTCAATCTGATTGTAAGTAATGTATTGTTAGTGGGTAGAAGGACAGTGAGAAGTAATCACATGTGAACAGATACAGTTCATGAAAATGCCTCTCATTAGAATATTGTCATTTCATTGACTAATATCCTGCCTTCACATTTAAAAAATACATATGCCATGTGGCAACTTAAAATTATCATAGAAATTAGTAGTAGAAAAGAGCTATTAGGTCCCATCTGGTACCTCCCCTGGGGCTAGGCCATATTATTCCCTCCAGCATACTCTCCTGCTTTGTCCAGCCTGGTGGGGAATGTTTGGGGGTGGCATCCTCTGCAGAGATTTCCACAGCCCTCCAGACCTAATCTTTGGAATTGTTAATTCACATGCTGTTTAAAGGAGAGCTTCTTGGCAAAGGTGAGAAAGACCTACTCAGCAACTGGCCCCTCAGTTTACATGTCAGCTAGGATGAGCTAGACACCTTTCAGTCAAGGCTGTTGAGCCAGGCCTACAAAGGTCATTGGAAAATAAGAAAACTGTTTTATAGACATCCATTCTGATTTTTTTTGTGTGTCACCCACTCTACTTACTAAACTTACCATAAAATAAATGCTTTGTTATTTTCTGAATGTTGCTTTCTCAAATAATGATAATAAGACATGCTTGGAGCAAAAAGATTTAAGGAAAACAGTATTTTTAAAGTTGAAAATTTCAAAATCAGTATTCAGTATCACTTTTTTTTTTATTTATTTTTTATTTTTTAAAACCTCAAAGAATCCTGTCAAGAATAGTGTAGATGTCAGCTAAGTTTCCTGATACTCATATAAATTCTGCATTCTAAAATACCTCTGAAAATAATTTCACATCTTAGAGGACATCTTAGTGTAGAAACCAGGAAAGAAATAGTAACAAAACCTATTATATTGATCATTACACATTTTTTTTTATATTTTATTTTATTTATGTGTATGAATGTACTGTCTGCATGCAGGTCTGTGCACCCGTGTCATGCAATGCCGCAGAGGTCAGAAGAGGGTTTCGGATTCCCCTGGAACTGGAGTTCTCCTGGAATTGGAGTTACAGACAGTTCTCAGCCGCCATGTGGGTGCTGGGGATTGAACCCGGGTCCTCTGCAAGAGCAGTCGGCGCTTTTAACCGCTAAGCCATCTCTCCAGCCGATCATTACACATTTTAAATATCTTTTAAATGTATTCTTTGAGAAAAATTAACTAGTGCTATTCAAATAAATTCTCTAATCTAAAACAAGAACTCCACTAGCTGCTGTATGTGGTTTTTCCAGATGTGGCCAAGTGGAAAATTTTTGTTCTTCTGTATACCAAGTTTTACAGCTGGATACATGTGCCTATCTTAGTTATTAATAGCCAGCTGCTCCTTTAATGTTCTCCACAACATTCAAGTCCACATATACTTTGGCCACAACTTGAACCTGCTTAACTATGTCATGACTTATGTCTGGAATTTACTGCTTCATTGACACAAGTCTTATATTTGAATTTTGAAAAATACCCTAACAAATCCTAATTATGGGTGTCTAATTACATTTGTTTGTTTACCAAACAAACAGCTCCTGAGGACTCTCTGCCAAGTCCAGTCTAGAAGCTGGAACACAGGGAGCTCCTGTCCTTCAGGGAAGACATGTTAAAGAATGCACAAGTTAACTGGTTTTCCCTCTGCTGTGAAGAATAAAATTGAGAGCTAGGATGAAGAAGGGACAGGACAAGGATGTCCTCCAAGGAAAGAATACTTGGGTGAAGATTGGAGAATGGAAGGAAAGCTGTCTTCAGAAACAGGGGTAACATTCTAGACAGACATAAGGACTCAGTGTTTTGTATGGATTCTGAACATGTTCAAGTTCATTAAGGTGCCTATGATAGACCCCAGAGCCAGCTCTGGCAGAAATGGTATTCCCTAAAGAAGCCTCTTAGACTTTCTGCTCATATGTACCTCAAAAGTTCTCATCTTAGTACCTCATGCTGGAGTAGACAGCCAAGGTTGCCCAAAGGGCAATAGACAGGCAAAGGGAATAGGGGCCACCACACTATACAAGCCTATGAAAACCCCTAAGGGCTAAGATAAGCAGTCCTTTGGACACATCTGGATCCAGGACCAGGAGTATAACCTGACTATTCCAGGGTGCTTCCTTTTAAAAAGAAGACAAAGTGCCTCTAAAGGTGCTAAAAAAGAAAGCTCTCCGTTTTTCTGAAGCCTCTCGGTTTAAAGTATTCCTCTGTTTGGTATTTAATGTCACTCTAAGTAACAATGTTACATTTTAAATTATTATTATTGATTTTTTCTTTTTATGGTATAATGTCAATTTGATTGACATTTCAACTCCTCATATGGAATCCCTGGGAGTCACAATTCACACGTCGTAGCTCATGCGTGCTTTGTTCTTAACAGAAGAATAGAAACACTTCACAAACCACTTTACCTGCATATATTTTACTCTTCACTGACATGTATTCTAGCAACACTGCCATCAGTTTCTTGCTGAGCAAGGAGGGACTGATAGTATGAGAGACCCTGCATCACCCTGTCATCTCGTTCTTTTTATGGCACTATTTACAAAGTAAGTGTTGGCCACTACAGGGGATTTGATAGGGTGTCTCTGCAGCCACTTGCTATTGCTTTCTTTCTACATTCAAAGCAAGTTCTGATTTGGCAGAAGAGTTGTGACTTCTCAGCTTCCATGAATGCTCAGTCATAGAAGAACACAGTTCTCCTGTGAGGCTGTTTAGGCCACATGCCTCTGAAGCTCTGACTGTCAACCATCCTGAAACTCCCAGGACAAGTTGAAACACTCTCATCCCAAGTATCTGGCATTATTTTTGGATGGAAGGTTTGTTTCCCCCCTAAAGCCTGATAGTATACTTCATGGCAAAGATTATTTATTATTATTTATTTATTTATTTATAAACAGACTCATTAAAGAAGGAAGCAGCTTGTGTGTACTACCCTAGAAGAAAAATTCACTTTGAAACCAAATACTTGAAAAAGAATTTCTGCTTGAGATACAAGGAAAGAAAGGAACATTTCCTCGTTGCCCAGGCCATTTTCTAGGCGCAGCTCCATATTCCCCTTTTGTTTCTGCTATTTAGATCATAATCATGAAACAGAACATTGCCAGATGCTCATTTCATCTCAGCATCACTCACTTTGTATGTCGGGATGGTCATTCTGTAAACAAAAACCATGTTTCGCAGTTCAGACCACCTGTAAATCCTTTAGACAGGAGCACTTGCTTTTCTGTGTCCATTGCACATAGGTACACATTGAATCTGATGCCAGATGGAATTACTTTGGAGTAATTATTCCCACTTCTCCATTTTATCCCCAGTTGACTGATATTTAACTGCCATAGAATAAAGTCCTGCCGGGCGTGGTGGCGCACGCCTTTAATCCTAGCACTTGGGAGGCAGAGGCAGGCGGATCTTTGTGAATTCAAGGCCAGCCTGGTCTACAGAGTGAGTTCCAGAACAGCTGGGACTACAGGGAGACCCTGTCTCAAAAAAAGACCAAAAAAAAAAAAAAGAATAAAGTCCTTTGGGATCCAATTTCTTGTAAGATTTAACTAAAAATAGAAATGTAGGGGCTGGAGAAAGGACCCAGCAATTAAAATCACTGGCTGCTCTTGCAGAAGGGCTTGGGTTCAGTTCCCAGTACTCACATGGCAGCTAACAACTGTCCATAACTCAGTTCCAGGGGATCTTATGCCATCTTCTGACTTCTGTGGGCATTGCACAACATGAGTACACTTACATACATGCAGTATGCATTCATACATACACATAAAGTAAAATAAAAAACAAAATATTTAAAAGTAGAAATGTAGACAGTTACGTATCAGCTTGATTTGTTTAATAAAATGCATTTCTGCTTTTTCTAGAGATTGGAAGTATTACCCAAACAAATTTATGTTTTAGTTTTATTTTCTCTTTTAATAGTAAATTCAGCATAGAGTCAATATCAAAGGATTTCTTGTGTGGGGTTCTCTTGGCTAATTGACCAAACAGTAGAACTGTGTGCCAGGGGCACATAGAAAACTTGAAAATATTATCATCTCATATAATCAAAAAGAAATGTGAACACATTTCTGGGTAGGGCTGTGTGTGGAAGGCACCCTCTAGCATTTCAGTCCAGCCACTTGTGCCTCCTGAGGTTTCCTGCAGCCTCCTCAGTGGACTGAGTCAAATCTGTCAAGTGTGCCTTCATCCTGTGGCTGCTGCACTGCTGAGTGGTGGGAGCCAGTTCACCTACCATCTGCCTTTTCTGTTGCTCACAGGTGAGTGGGCCTGTTCCTATGCCTAGAGAGTGGTAAAGCAGAAGCTTGCCTCATGTTATGTTTACAGTTCCCAAGCCAACTAAAGATTCAAAAATGAAACTATGTTCAGCTGATAGAAGTTTCCAAAACCATTTGAGCCAAGGGCTTTCATTCTTCTTATCAGATAACTTATTTCAAGGAAAAGGTTGCCACACAATATGCAATGTGCCCATTAGGAGTTCACCCTGAATCAAACAGATGGTAGCTTTTTAAAATAAATATCCACTTAAACAGAACAATAGTTTCAGTGGCATTTGCCATCTCTTATCTCTAGAACTATTAGCATCGATGGATAGAACTGATCTTCCTAAGAATAAGTAGTTTTGTACTTCATTGTATCACAAGTGAGGTTTACTTTCAAATTCCATTAACAGATGCAATACTAGAGCTTTTCTCTCAGATATATGATTTTAATATCATTGCTACATTTTCCTCCCAATTTACACATCTTCCAAAGTGACCCTTCTCCCTAAAACTATATCAGCCCAGTTTCTTTCTTCTCCAGTGGAATCTTTGGTTGTGTTTGTTTATTTTCCTGGACAGACCATTAATGTCTTCTGCCCATTTCTATACACTTCAGAAAGGAAATCAAACTATATCATGTATTTTATTTTGCCATACACAGCCAGTTATGCATTTGTCAACATCTACAGTGTCCCTGTCATGTGCTAGGGACCATTCTAGCCACTAGCAATATAAATATGAATAAGACATTCCAATGGAGCCAGACGTGGTGGCGCACGCCTTTAATCCTAGCACTTGGGAGGCAGAGACAGGTGGATCTCTGTGAGTTCAAGGCCAGCCTGGTCTACAGAGCGAGCTCCAGAACAGCTGGGACTAAAGGGAGACCCTGTCTCAAAAATACCAAAAAAAAAAAAAAGATATTCCAGTAGAGAGGACACTATGTGCTTATGGACCAGCCTATGAAAACACTTTACATCTGAGAATGACAGATGCTTCCCTATGGCAGCATAGGATATGCACATGCAGACATGGGCACATAGGGAAGACAGGTCATGAGAGCATGCACACAGCTATGGAAGGAGTTCTCAGAATAAGGGCCTGATCTATGCCAATAGCAAGGGGATGGATTGGAACCTACTCAGGAGGTTGACTGGCTCAATATGGAACCATAGATAGAACTCTATGGGTCAATTGGGGGGGGTTAGATTTGGAAAGAAGAGGTAGAGATAGAAACAGAAAATGGGGAGCAGTAAGGAGTGAAAGGAAGGGTTATCTTCAGCAGACCAGCCAGACAAGAGACATATCCTACTGGATGGCCTTATCCAACAATCTTGGGTCTTTATTTATTTTTTCTTCATAACAAGGCCTCGCTATGTTGCACTGGCTGGCCTGGAACTAACATCTGCCTTCCTATGCCTCCCTAGAATGCCATCACACCCAACTCCAGTCTCAGGTCTTTATCTGGAAAAATTAGGTGTAAGAGGACTGAGAACTGAATTACTACAAAGGAAGAGTGAAGACAAAGCAGAAAGTGACAGCATTGCAAAGAAAGGAAGTACTTTGTGATGGGATTTAAGTGTTTGTGAAGAGAAAATTTATGGGAGAAGGACTGAATTTAAGAGCAGCAGAAGCCGGGCGTGGTGGCGCACGCCTTTAATCCTAGCACTTGGGAGGTAGAGGCAGGCGGATCTTTGTGAGTTCAAGGCCAGCCTGGTCTACAGAGTGAGTTCCAGGTCTACAGGGAGACCCTGTCTCGAAAAGACAAAAAAAAAAAAAAAAGCAGCAGACAGTGTGGCTTCAAACCCCAGATGGAAGAGATAGACAGTGCTTTCCTAATCCATATTTCCAAACAGGCCCAAAGCAAAATATAGTTGTAATAGTTATTTCTACCACTTGGTTTTAACTCCAGAGAACATTCTACTACAGACAATAAGCATTTCCTAAGTTCTTGGCTGGAAAATAATATCATCTCTCAGAAAAACAGGAAGTTAACCAAGAAAACTACCACTTTGGGTTCATTCTTAGTGATTAAAAGAATGTATTGTGGGCTGGAGAGATGGCCTAGCGGTTAAGAGCGCCGACCGCTCTTACAGAGGACCCGGGTTCGATCCCCAGCACCCACATGGCGGCCGAGAACCGTCTGAAACTCCAATTCCAGGAGAACTCCAGTTCCAGGGGAATCTGAGACCCTCTTCTGACCTCCGCGGCATTGCACAACACGGGTGCACAGACCTGCATGCAGACAGTACATTCATACACATACAGAAATAAATAAAAATTAAAAAAAAAATTAAAAAAAAAAAAAGAATGTATTGTGACTCGTGACTTTGAGTGTTATAGAAAACAATAGATTTTCACTAGAGTTTGTATATGAATGGTAGAAAAACACAGTGCAAGAAACAGCTGAGTGGAAGAAATGCTTTGTTTTCTCTTTGAGTATAAAGGGAAGACTAAAAGAAATAAGGAATGGGAGATTTTAACAATGTTTTTTTATTATTATTATAGAATTCAGATTATGCCAGGTGGTAGTTTACACATATAATCCCACCACTTCAGAGGGAGAGGCCAAAAAATCAGAAGTTCAAGGTCATCTTTGAACAGGAGGAGCTCCCAGACTTTAGAAGGTTAACACTGTTAATAGTATTCCTATGATTCTCCATCTTCTGGAGCTATCATACCCTCTGTAAATGGGAAGGGGCAAAAAGTGCTTTCATGTATGAATTAAAAAACAAACCCCAGGGAATACAGTAGAGGAAGTGGAGACTGGCCCCACAAGTACAGTTCTTATTCAGGGCCATCTGTCTGGTTGTAGAACAAATATGCAGTGGTGATCTCAGAACCATGAGAAATGCATGGCATACACATACAAATATCACAAAATAATATGCCTTTGATGGTCTCATCAAATAATATGCCTTGATGGTCTCATCTGCTAGTCTCCATAGCAAGTTCCAGGCCAGCTGAGGCTACAGGGAGACCATCACCACCAACAATAAAAAACAAAAAAAACACAAAATACAAAACAAACACACACATACATACCACACACATACCCACTACATATATGTATATAAATATCACACAACAAACACATATAAATAATACACATATCTACATACCCATGTTACACATATACAAATATACAAATAACACACAAGTACACATATACATACAAATATCCCACATATACACATACTTACATACACATGCAGTATAAATATCATACAACACACACATATATTCACATATATAACACACAGATACACAAATAGCACACAACATACATACACATGCACACATTCACATATATGCACATACAGACTTAAGGTTAAACTGGAAAGAGGAAAATATTTTACTTGTTTTCAAATAGGATTAAAAGATGAATTTTGAAATGTTGCATGGTTGTTAGACTAAATTGTTAAAAGTTTGGCTGGGCGTGATGGCACATGCCTTTAATCCTAGCACTCGGGAGGCAGAGGCAGGAGGATCTTTGTGAGTTCAAGACCAGCCTACAAGACTCAAGACTACAGAGTGAGTTCCAGGACAGCTGGGGCTACAGGGAGACCCTATCTTGAAAAGACCAAAAAAATAAAAAAAAAGTTCCACAGTCAAGTGTGAAACAGGAAAACAAAAAAAAAAAAAAAAAAAAAAAAAAAAAAAAAAAAAAAGAATATATATATATATATATATATATATATTTTTTTTTTTTTTCGGTCTTTTCCAGTCAGGGTCTCCCTGTAGCCCCAGCTGTCCTGGAACTCACTCACTCTGTAGACCAGGCTGGCCTTGAACTCACAAAGATCTGCCTGCCTCTGCCTCCCGAGTGCTAGGATTAAAGACGTGGGCCACCACGCCCAGTGTACAAATGTATATTTTTTAGAACTTAGAAGAAGCTTACAAATATAAATCGTAGTCTTGACAAAATATAAGATAAAGTGTTGTGATCACCTGGCAGACACCAGAGAGAGCCGGGTGACTCCATTGTGGTCAGAACTGTCGTGTATTAATTCAGGAACCTCACTGGTTGTGAACCTGATTTCTGTGCATCAGCTTACCCACATCTTCCATCCACCAATGTTATCAGTTACCTACCAAAAGTCTAAAACTATCATTTGTAAGAAAGATGAGACTCAGGGCTGGAAAGATGGCTCAGCAGTTAAGAGCACTGACTGTTCTTGCAGAAGACCCTGGTTCAGAATCCCAGCACCCTCATGGTGGCTAATAAACATCTGTAAACTCCAGTTCCCAAGGATCTGACTCCCTCTTCTGACCTCCACAGGCATTGCATGACATGGGTGCACTAACACACATACAGGCTCATACACATAAAAGTAAAAATAAATAAATAAATAAATAAATAATAAATAAATAAGAAAGATGAGAGTGGATTAACTAATCTAATCTAAGGCAAGGTCAGAAATTAGGGTTGTCTCAGCAGATGAGGCCTCTGGCCCAAACCAATAAAATGACTAGAAAGGATGAATGGAATGGCATGTACTGGAGTTTGGCTACCAGCAGTGTAAGTGAGGAGGGAGTGATGGGGTTGATAGCAGTCATGCTGAAGGCCTTGGAGATTTGGAGTGACTAGACAGAGATGAGAGTCAGTTGTAGGACCAGCATTCTCTGTGAGTGACACAGTGCAAGAAACACAAGGTCCACTGGAGGAGTTAGGTACTGCCTCTGCTCCTGCAGCCTCAGGATCGTCCAGAAGGAGGGCCAGATGGGAAGAAGGACGTCACAACCTGGAACCAGTCCAGAGAAATTGTGACCATTGTTCAGCTTTGGGCATCTGGAAGCTATTAAAACCAAGAAGGCATCATTTCCAGTGCTTAGGAGGTTTGTAAATAGACCAGTCAGCAGAACCTGGACCAGTGGGTTGCAACCAGGAAGCAGCTTTAGCTCAGTGTCAAGGCAAATATTCAAAGTCCTGAACCAGCAGACCAGCTGCCTACAGACTGAATCCAGCCTACAGATGGGCTTTGTTTGAATTGCAGTTGGCCTCCCTGTTACCAAAACACAAACTTAAGATTGTCAGCCACAATGAAAAAGTGGGAGATTTTGTGTTTCTTAAATGTAGATGTTTTTCAAAGATTTATTTGTGTGTGTGTGTGTGTGTGTGTGTGTGTGTGTGTGTGTGTGCGCACATGTGTTTGCAGTTTGCATACTTGGAGGCCAGAAGAGGGCATTGGGTTCATCAGAGCTGGAGTTACAGGTTGTCTGGCTTGGTATGTGGATCCAACCTCTGGTCCTCAAGATTGTGCAGACTGTGCTCTTCAGTAACCCAAAATGTATGGGTTTTGTTGTTTTTTTGTTGTTGTTTTGAGGGTTTTTCTGGTTTTGGTTTGTTTTTTAATTTCAAAAGAAACAGCATATGACCCTAGTAGATCTTCCTCCCCTTCTGCTGATAGCACTTGGGCTTTTCTTGGGATATGTGTCCTTCTGGCCACCACAGACCCCACCTCATGAGGCTTGGCACACCATCCTCAGGATGACCCACTGAGAGCTAGTGAGAGAGAGTTAGTTGATGGTCCAGGCAGGTGAAACTGCACCAAAGCCTTGTGGCAAGTGTTGCCTTTGGGCATTATCTTATCAGCCTGACTCCCATAAGTAATGCAGTTCCAAACTTAGTTGTAAAAACTAGAACATCCCAACTGTGAAGTTTGATGTCAGGAGAGATTTTCTTTTTACCTAGTAGGTATTAAAATAAAGGCTAGGAGATTTCCTTCTGTGTCTTGTGGAGAAGGTCCTCCTATGTGTGAAAGGTCAGCTCCCTGGGGTCAGAGCTGCTGGGAAATGAAGCCTGCACAGGATGGTGCAGGGGAATTTTCATGGCGAGAGAAGTAGTAAAGGTGTTGCCATTCTTTTCTGTCAAGTAACTTAACACTTGTTACATAAAAGACCCTCCTCTCAGAAAAATAAAATAGTTCTAACAGTCTGTGGAGAAATCGAGCTGATGCTGTGCCTAGGAAACTATCCACAAGAGCCCTGGTTCTCCTCTCCTGCTACTCTCTCTACTCCATTCTCAGTGGCTCACACCTCTCACTGCTGTCACAGTCTGCTGATGGTCACTTTGCTGCACTCCACCCCATTTCCTACCCACATGGTCTATCTTATGTTATGCGTTCCCAGCCTCACTTACCAGCTCACTGGCATACTCTCCACTTGCAGGCTATGTCTAGGTGTAACACCTTCTGCATTGGATATGCCCACTCCTAATTAACTCCCCAGTATGGGTCTTGCTTCCATTCTATACTGTCTGTCTCACATATACCTTCTGTTACATTATGAATATGTCTTTGGGAAGGTGGCTAGGGAAGGAAGGAGGAAAGGAAGCAGAAGCAGTCATTGGTAAACTCATTTTTAGAAAAGGATCAAAAGATAAGTACTTTATCAAAAGGAAGTACTTTTTCAGAGTTGAAAACCTTAATTGTCCCAGGTGAAATATAGCTGTACAGGGCTGGAGAGATAGCCTAGCGGTTAAGAGCACCGACGCTCTTGCAGAGGACCCAGGTTCGATCCCCAGCGCCCACATGGCGGCTAAGAACCGTCTGTAACTCCAATTCCAGGAGAACTCCAGTTCCAGGGGAATCCGAGACCCTCTTCTGACCTCCGCGGCATTGCACGACACGGGTGCACAAACTTGCATACACATACAGAAATAAATAAAATTAATAAAAAAAAATTAAAAAAATAAATAAAATTAAAAATAAAAAGTTAAACATTTGGGGGGCTGGAGAGACGGCTCAGCAGTTAAAAACACTGACTGCTCTTGCAGAAGACCCAGGTTCCATTCCCAGCACTTACTTGGTGGCTAACAACCATCTGTAACTCCAGTTCCAGGGGATCTGATGCTGTCTTCTGACCTCCAAGGGCATTGCATGACATAGGTGCACTTACACATGCAGGCAATACACTCATACGTATAAGATAATAATAGAAGTAAACATTTTCCTGAAAAACTAGATGTTATGTGAATTTTCTTATTGAAAGGGCATTTAATGTATATTTCTGTATTCTAAATAATTTTGCAGCTGGGGTTGTAACTCAGTGGTAGAACACTTGCCTAGCATGCACAAGGCCCTAGGCTCAATCCCCAGAACCGTAATTATTTTCTTCTATTGTACCCTCCTAAAAGTAATTGAAGAATTTTATATTTGATTTTGAAATTAATGGAATCTTAAGAGCTGTGAAAACAATGTAATCTAGTTTTCTTAGGGCCTAATGTATATTTTAGGTATATTTACAGAGAGAGATTAAACCGAAAGATTTTTTTTTTTATCTTGTGTGTGTGAGTGTACTGTCTGCATGTATGTAAGTGCACCTGTGACATGACATTCAGTGCCCATGTAGGTCAGAAGAAGGCATCAGGTCCTCTAGAACTGGAATTATAGATAGTTGTTAGCTGCCATGTGGGTGCTAGAAATTGAACCCGTGTTCTCTTCAAGAGCAGCCAGTGCTCCTAAACACTTAGCCATCTCTCCAGCTCTGAACCCAAAGATTTTTAAAATCAAAAAACTTAATAGATAACGAGAGACAACATGGCCACCAAAGCCCAGCCCTCTTGGGAAGGAGTAACCATCGTGTCCAGGGTCAGAAAGAAATGTCCAAAAAGCCCTTAATTTTAGGGACCTAAGAATAGATTGATGGATTGTTTTTTAAAACCTGTTAATTGTGTGTAAATTTTATACACTTAAATAAACAGCTGGCAGTACCCAAAGGAAGCCGTCCTCAGTAGCTCTGAAACCTGCCACAGTGGGCTGGACCAGGCCAAGCATGCAAATACTGACAGCTGAAGTCACTTGTTGGAAAGTCCACAAACTCTGGTTACAGCTGCATTTGTCTGTGGCTTTAAGGAAAGTGTAATCAGCCAGAGCGATTAATTTGCATCTCAATCAGTAAGGAGCAGAGAGGAAGCTCTAGGGTCTGTTGCAGGAAAGGTTGTAGAAGAAATCTTCAAGCACAAAAGCCTCCCAGTGCTTGTCCTCCAGCTGAGTGGAGGACAATATCTGAGGTTTCGTTTCCATAGGGACCAGAAGCCTGCTGGGCCCCAGAAGAATTTTGGGTTTGCACCGTAATCATTTGGTCATGATGACACAAATTCCACTGTTGTTCCGAAATACATTTTGCTATTAGAAAGCTGTTAGAAAAGTAGAGATGGCCGTCATGTCAAAAGCACACGAGAGGGTGTTTTCTGACCTTACTTTTTCATAATGCTGCTAGGATTCTAGACAGCTTTTATTAATGTCTGAATATTCAAAGAGCAAAAGGTCATTCCATAAATGAAAATATTTTCTTAGCATTAGATGGTGACTTTGGGAATGACGTGGCTTCAACAGGAGCCACTGTTTCTGATTCTTCCACATTCTTTAGCAGTTTTGAAGCACAAAGTATAAATTAAAATTCCCATGGAATATTATCTAAGTGGTTATTTTCTCATAATTTAAAAATCTATGCCAGGCGATCCCTTTGTTTCTGGAGAACTTTTCACATTCCCAAAGTTGTGTGCTGTAGTGGAGTGAGTGCAGAGGGAGTTGAAACCTTTATCCACACCAAGCTGCCCGACTTAACCAGGAGGGACTCACCCTGGCCATTCTGAGAAAGAGTTGTATTTTTATTTTATTTTATTCTTAAATTCAGACTGACAAAGCAAATAAACAGTGAAGGGGGACAAAAGAGGGGGTGGGAAAAGTGGGGGAAACCCTGAACCTTACAAACTGAATTCTGTTTATTTAAAATGAGGTTTTTAAACTCATCTTCCCATTCAGGAAAGGAGAAAGAACAAGTTTCCTAAAGACAGTACCCACAGACTGAAATAACACATTACAGAGAGACATCAGAACCTCTTAATCCAACATTAATCAAATTTCAGTTCGCTAATTATCGGTCCCATTTTGAAAGGACCAGCATCAGCAGAAAATGTAGTAGACTCTGGGATTATAAACAGTATTTTGAAAGTGAGACTTTGAGTTATTCAAGTCTCTAAAAAGGATAATACATGCCTTATTATAAAAAGAGATTGTGCAAAGCCAAAGGAAGACAAAGCAGCAAGTCCAACTGGTGCTCCGTCTGTGCAGGCTGCCTTAGCAATGCAGGAGCTCCCAGCAGGTTTCCCTGATGGAGTTATTTGCAACATGCTCAAGGAAATTTTTTTAATCAAAGAATACTTTTTAGTAATCTGAGTGAATACAACCCAAATACCACCATGTTAGCCTTGAGCCTTGAAAGGGTATCTTTTCCAGTTTCCTATACTACTGAAGAATTCTACCAAACTCTAAAACAGGTACATCTTGTTTTTTTGTTGTTTTTTATTTATTTCTGTATGTGTATGAATGTACTGTCTGCATGCAAGTCTGTGCACCTGTATCGTGCAACGCCGCGGGGGTCAGAAGAGGGTCTCGGATTCCCCTGGAACTGGAGTTCTCCTGGAACTGGAGCTTCAGACGGGTTCTCAGCCGCCATGTGGGTGCTGGGGATCGAACCCGGGTCCTCTGTAAGAGCGGTCGGCGCTCTTAACCGCTAGGCCATCTCTCCAGCCCTACATCTTGTTTTTTAGATATGGTTTTGTACCCCTATGCATTGAAAGGTTTTGATAGAAACCATTAGGACCCAATAGGAGAAGGCTGGTCACTAGGAGAATCTGCTGTGCTTGCTTCCTTTTCTCCTTCCCCAACCCAGTGAACCCACACAGTTTCACATATGTATTTTGTTTTGCACTGGCCTTAAGCATAGCCAGCTTGAGAAATGAATAGTTATTTTAGCTTTCAGCACAGCAGCATGCTCCCCAAATGCCCCAATATTTTAACACAGATCACTCTCTAGGCATTCCTTGTTATTCCTGACAAGCCCACATCTGACTGTCTCTATGTGCAGACCATTTTTTCCTTATTGTTTCACCAGAGTCACAAAAACAAACCGCACAGTGTTCAATGGCTTATGATTTTCTCTTTCTTCAGTTTGTTTCTTCAAATATTTCATTTCAATCTTCCTTCTCCTGTTTGGTCCAAGGATATAAAAGAGTACAGAATGGGCGTCCCTCTGCTGTGCTCACGCCTTTAAACCTCCAGTACAAAGCTTTGGTCTTTCACCCATGATCAATGAAGGGGCTGCCTCCTAAAAAACTCAGTCTGCTTGTCAGGGACCAAGCCAGCCCTTAAGATGCCAAGTCCCTGGCGGTTCTCCTTCATTTGCCTATGAAGTGGGATGCAAGTATATCAGTGCATCCCGGCCCTGGGGCAGATGTATGCCTGGAAGTGCAAAGTCTCATACCTCCACAAAGGGCAGGGCAGGCTGGCTAGCTGAGAGGATTCTGAATTTATAAGCAGAGTTCCAGAATTCCCCCAGGGCCTACTTTTCAAAGGCAAATTAGTACGTTTGCAACTTGATCCCTGGGCAACTTTTGACAGTTGTTCTAAGAATAATAAAACAGATGGACAGAATAGATTTTGGGGTCTCCATCCAAACTGCCATCCTCAGTGGAATTTAAAGAAGGCGAGAGCCGATGGGGGAGCTACTGCCACTCATTGTGCTCTGCCTTTCACACCCAGCACTCATAACTTTCTCCCCTAAGAATATGGAAACTGTCATCACATTATATTTCCCTGCTGAGTGTTCCTCGTGGCTATGAGAAAATAAATAATATGTGTGTTTTCTTTGCACGTTTAAAATAAAAT
This sequence comes from Rhizomys pruinosus, assembly GCA_009823505.1. Lineage (NCBI taxonomy): Eukaryota > Metazoa > Chordata > Mammalia > Rodentia > Spalacidae > Rhizomys > Rhizomys pruinosus. Next base: position 1,313,466 of record VZQC01006403.1, read on the forward strand.
GAATTGAAATCAGTGAAACTGAATCTATACGCCAAGAAACTGGTGCTAGGTTGGTGCACCCTTGTCGTGCAGTGCTGCAGAGGTCAGAAGAGGGCGTCTGATTCCCCTGGAACTGGAGTTAAAGACGGTTCTTAGCTGCCACGTGGGTGCTGGGAATCGAACTGGGGTCCTCTGCAAGAGCAGTGGGCGCTTTTAACCACTGAGCCATCTCTCCAGCTCCTTGTCAGATTTTTTTAACCCCTTTAAGGAAAAGCCTCTTTTGAAAGCCTTAAAAATAATTTTTTAAAGTCTTAAAAATATTTTCTCATTAATTTGGAAAAATAGAATTTATACCTAACACCATGACATGATCTGCATATATATACTGACCTGTGCACACATCAGAGGGCTACATCAGAAAAAAACATTTACATTATCTAAGAAAAAGAGATTAGTTCTACAGTAACACACTAGAATTTTGCAAATGTATGTAATTTGTTTGGATGAGGACAGCATTTGTGAACTAACCACTCCACTGTGGAGTGTCCACCCTCAGTTTTGTTTAGCCTAGGTCAGGATGAGCTGTACTCTCCTTTCCCTTACCTTGGACATAAGTTTCCATAGTCCTTAGCCACTCTGCTCTGGAATCATATGCCCTGTGATCACTTAAGCCAAAAAGGTCAAATACAGTAGCAGCTCCACTAGGCTTTGAAGCTTTGGAGCTTCGGAGCTGCGGAGCCATCCTGAGACTGGAAAAGTCTGGGCCTTTGTGTGCATGTAAGCTGGACTCCTTCCCTATGGAGTGTTTTAACTAGAGTGCCACCGGGGCTAACACACTAGAACAGTATGTTTTTATTTCTTTGAAAATATTCATAAAGGAATGTTAAATCTTTGTCTATAATTCATGCTCTGCAGTATCACTGATACTGCTCTAGATTCTAGATCCTTTTGGGCATGTGTGTGTGGTGAGGGGCGATGTTTTATTTTTTAAATTGTTTTTTTTTTTCTTTTCAAGACAGGGTCTCCCTGTAACCCCAGCTGTCCTGGAACTCGCTCTGTAGACCAGGCTGGCTTTGAACTCACAAAGATCTGCCTGCCTCTACCTCCCAAGTGCTAGGATTAAAGGCCTGTGCTACCATGCCTGGCTTTTTCTTTTTTTATGTGTATGAATGTACTGTCTGCATGTAGGTTGGTGCACCTGTGTCGTGCAATGCTGCGGAGGTCAGAAGAGGATGTTGGATTCCCCTGGAACTGGAGTTAAAGATGGTTCTTAGGTTCTTAGCCACCATGTGGGTGCTGGGAATCGAATCCGGGTCCTCTGCAAGAGCAGTCGATGCTCTCAACTGCTGAGCCATCTCTCCAGCCCCCGATGTTATATTTTAATCCTAATGATGATGGTCTGCTATGCCTGTGTTTCGCCACTTAGCTCTACCCCCAGCCCCTCTGTGGTCAGGTGTTAATTCTCAGTGATGAAAGTTATAAGTATTTATAGCATGAAGTACATATATAAAAGTAGTTTACCCATAAAGCATAACTGAAATTGGCCTTCCTCCACTCTAACCCCATAGCCCCAGCCTAGTCTTGCCATGCACCAAACTGACATGCAGCCCTCTCTTAGTTTCAGTGCTTCTTCCTATTCTTGCGTAATATGCAGGCAGTTTTCCTTCTGAAACAGAAATCAAAACACATAACCCAAAGCCCTCCATACTTTAGAAAAATCTAAAATCTTTCCAATGGCCCACAGACATGCAAGCCTCAAGCACTGCGTGCTCTGCTTAGAATTCTGTCTGCCCCTGTCTCTTCCCCTGCACCTTCATAGTTCCTTCCCTTCCCTTGGGTCCATATTTAAAAATCACTCAGGAGTAAGTGTTGTAAAATACCAAGCCCTGTTCCTTGAGCAAGTCACTTCATTTTGGGTGTTCGTTTGTTTGTTTGTTTTCTTCTTCTTGGTCTTGCCATTTAATCAATTAATCGTATCCCCATAAGTATATAAACTGCTTAGGACAAACTTTGTTTCATTGTTGACTGTATCCCCACCACGTAGAGGACAGGAAAAGGTGTGGCAGGGGATATACAATATATAAACAGGTAAAAGAATGAACAAATGAAGAGACACATGCTAGGATACAGAGAAAAGCCTGGCTCCTTGCTCATTCTTGATGATCAGAAGTGCTTGCACCATTCATTCTTTTTTTTTTTTTTTTAACATTTTTTTCTTCCCTTTATTTTTATTTCATGTGTATGAGTGTTATGTCTGTGTGTGTTTCAGTGCACCCATGTCGTGCAAGGCCTGAGGGGGACAGAAGAGGTTGTTAGATCCCTGGAAATGGAGTTACAGACGGTTGTTAGCTGCCATGTGGGTGCTGGGATTTGAATCCAGGTCTTCCATAAGAACAACCAGTGCTCTTAACCACTGAGCCATCTCTCCAGCCCGTGCTTGCACCATTCTACCAGCTTTCAGAATATCCTAGGTCTAGGCTGTGCCATGTGTGCATGGGAACTTGGGCAGTTGGGCTTCTGTGCTCCCCCTCCAGCCCATGTGGGTCTGGCCCTGGCTTGCACCATAGCCTGCAGAGATGAATATCTTGTTCTCAAAGAGCTTGCCCAACAGTAGGGTTTATTGGCTTTGGTCAGCACTGTCTGGTTGGTTGCAGTCAGCAAGTATTAGTTCTACTAGGTTTTCCAAACACAGGCTACAGAAGAGGATGAGAGGTCCATGGAAGCTCCAAGGGGAGAATGACTTCCAGCCGCAGCCTCAAGCTGACCTGTCAGTGTCTTCATCTAAGATTCAAAGGATGGAAATTTCACAAGATTCTGTTGACTTTGTTTTATGAAAATATATTCACACACTAATCACAATTGATTACTTGATGTATGCAGACTGTTGCAAGGTGCTCAGGAGGATTTTTGATGACCTTGCTTGAAGTCACTGCTCCTCATTCTGTTCTGAGGAAAGTGTAGAAGTTAGACCATCAGAGTCCTCATATCCGCTAGCAGGGACATTACCTTGAATCCACTGACTGCCTCAGAAGTCTACACTCTACTACATACCCCCTCAAAAGATAAAAAGACTTCAGCATGCTATTCATTCATGCATATATTGATTTACATAATACCATATACAGATACTATATTCACTATGACAAAGTATGCTCAATAATATGGATTTTGAAAGGATGTGATAAAGTAGAGATAACTAACTTGAAGTATTTTATGTAATATAAAATTGCTCAGCTTTCACAAAGGTACTAATGGTATCTTGATGAGTGCAATGGGATTAAATTTCTATTTTTTTATAACTTTGGTTTAATAATTCTGTGATTCAGTGATTCCAGGGTTGGCTGATTTTTAAATATTTTAGTTATCATTTTTATTTTATGTGTATGAGTATATTGCTTACATGTAGATAGGTGCCCTCGTGTCATGCAGCGCCCATGGAGGTCAGAAGAGGGTGTCAGATCCCCTGGAACTGGAGTTATGGATGGTTGTTAGCCACTATGTGGGTGCTGGGAATCAAACCTAAGTCCTCTGGAAGAACCACCAGTGCTCTTGACTGCCGAGCCATCTCTCCAGTCCTGGTTGACTGATTTTGATGCTTGGTTTTGTTACTGCATGGTTGCTAGGCATGGTGGTGCACCTCTTTAATCCCAACACTCAGAAGCAGGCAAGTGAGTTCCAGCCCAGCCTGGTCTACATAGTAAGACCCTGTCTCAAAAAGAAAGGGAGCCAGGCTGGAGACCATGTTCAGTGGTTAAGAGTATGTACTGCTCTTCCAGTGTATCCCAGTTGATTCTCAGCACCCACATCAGTGGGTGTGTCCTGGTTACTTTCTATTGCTGTGATAAAACACTGACCAAAAGTAACTTGAGGAAGGAAAGGGTGTATTTCACCTACTTCAGTACATTGTGGATGTCATCCAGGGCAGGAGCTCCAGGCAGGAACCTGGAGGCAGAAACCGAAGCACAGATCACAGAGGATTGTGGTTTACTGACTTATTATTACTCTGGCCCATGCTCAGCTTGCTTTCTTATGCACAGCAGTACCACCTGCTCAGGGGTGGCACCACCTGGAGGTAGTGCCTCAGTTGAGGTTCTTTCTTCCCAGGTATATCAAGTTGACAACTGAAGCTTGAGCAGGACATACTTTTAATTCTAGCTCCAGGGCATCTAATGACTCTGGCTTCCACAGGCACCTGCATTTATACACACACACACACACACACACACACACACACACACACACACATTTTAAAAAAGGGGAGGAGGCATGGGCTAGGACAGATTGATGTCTTGGCCAGTAACCCATAATGGCCCATCCTTAGTAGTCATTCTTGGCCATCAGTTCTACATAGGTTCCTCCAAATACTTCCTTAATGTTGATCAGTTGTGTGTGTGTGTGTGTGTGTGTGTGTGTGTGTGTTTCTAAGGGTTGAAGCTGGGGCCTTAAACATGCTAGGCAAGCAGTCTACCACTGAGCTACCCTCCCAATAACACAGTGTTATTTTTTTTTTAAGTTTTATGTATTCCATACAACATTTCTTAATCAAATTTAAACCTATTTCCCCTTCCTTTCCCCCTTCCTGTCAGAGCTTGTGCATTCTGTACTATATGTCTTTCATCTTTTTCTCAGTCTTTTTAAAATTTTTTCGATGCTGAAGTTTACCATTTTTGGCTTAAGTTTACTGTTTCAGTCAGGTCTTTGACCCAGTCTTTTTCAGTGTTGTTGTTCCTTCTCATTTATATCATTCCAAAATATGCATATATGGACACCACAGATATACCAAAATTATGACATCTGAAAATAAACTCTAGAATAATTCCAAAACATTTACGGTTTCCCATTTTGATAGTAGGAGTGTATACAGATAAAGAAACAAATACTTTACTTTGATAGTAGGAGTGTATACAGATAAAGAAACAAATACTTTACTTTCTTAAGTTACAAAGCAAGTTGATGAGTAACATCAGGTATTATATTTACTAAGAAACAAAAAAACAAAAAGGAATTATTCAGTTTGCCTTCTAAAGAGAGAATTGGTGCTAGCATCCACAAATGGGGGACACCATAGGTCTTTTGTTTTTTTGGGACTGTGTCACTTCACTTAGCATAATAGCTTCTAGTTCCTTTCATTTACCTGCAGAGTTCATGATGTCATCTTTCTTTACCACTCCATAGAATTCCATTGTGTAGATGTACCATATTTTCTTTACCCACTGTCGGTTGAAGGACACTTGGATTGCTTCCAGCTCTTCACTATTGTGAATAGAACTGCAGTGGTATGACTGGGTCAGGTGGAAGGCTCATTTTCAGTTCCTTTTTTTGTGTGTCTTTTTGGAACAGGGTCTTTCTTTAGTCCTGGAGCTCACTCTGTAGACCAGGCTGGCTTTGAACTCATAGAACTCTACCTGCCCCTGCCTCCGAGTGCTGGTATTAACAGTGTGTGCCACCATGCCTGGCTGATTTTCAGTTTCTTAAGAGTTCTCCACACTGCTTACCATAGGGGTTTCTTGAGTTTGCATTCCCACCAGCAGTGGATGAGTGTTCCCCTTCCCCCATAGCCTCTCCAGCATTTGGTATCCTTTGTTTTCTTGATCATAGCTAGTCTCTTACCAGAGTAAGATGAAATCTTAGGTGTTTTAATTTGTATTTCCTTAATTATTGTCGATGTTGAACACTTTTTAAAATGTTTCTCAGCCATCTTCATTTGTGAAGTCACTGTTCAGCTTTTTATTCCATCTTTTGAGTGGGTCATTTGTTTTCTTCTTCCTTCATTTTATGAGTAGTTTATATACTCTGGATGCTAATGCTCTGTCAGATGTATCACTGGTGAAGGTTTCCTCCCATTCTATGTGTTTTCTCTTCTTTGTTTCTTTCACTGTACAGAAGATCTTGAGTTTAATAAGGTCCCATTTGTCAACTGTTGAACTTATTTTTGCACAGCTCCAGTCTGATTTAGAAAGTCTTTTCCTATGCCTATGTCTTATATGTTACTACCAATGTTTTCTTCTATCATTTTCAGAGTTTCAGGTTTCACATGGAGGTCTTTGATCCATTTGGAGTTGATTTTTGTACAAGGTAAGAGGTATGGGTTTAGTTTTATTCTACAATTGGTGATCCATTTATGCCAACACCATTTACTGAAGATGCTGTCTTTCTCCATTGAGTCTTCTTGGCCTCTTTGTCAAATATGAGATAGCTGAAATTGAATGTAGTCAGGTTCAGATCCACAATTTTGTTGTTTTTGTGCCAGTACCAGGCTTCAAACTATATTACAGGGCTATAGTCACATTGTTACACTTTTAAATATTCAAAATATACTAGGATCTTTATTTCTGTTCATGGAGTTTCATACTGTTTTTGCAAAAATATGTACTACCTTCAACTGTTAATTCCCATACTGAAGGCATCATTTTCCAGTGTTTCCAATCCAGATCTTCTCACTGGAACATGTTTCTTTGAAATGGCAGCTTCTCTTAAAAAGATCCCTTTCCTTTAGGGAGTAGTACCTATTTTTCTTTCTAAGGTAACATAAGGGCCTGTCTCCTATTGTACCTAGCCTCCTCAGCATGGCAGCCACAGTCAGCCTGGAGACACAACCCTGCCCATGCTTGCCAGGATCAAGGTTGGTGTCCTGTAGGGAAGGCCTGCACTTTTTGCCCTTGTCCAAAACAGCTGCCCCCACCCCCCCAGGTATCTATAGGGCCCATTCCTCACCCCTCTGAGTTCTCTAGCCTCTTACCAACATAAAGCTTGTGTACATCTGCACACACATCTCCAGCACCTTAGATGATTTCCCCGTTCCCTTTGTTGTTTTTTCCCTTATCACCCTCTAATCTGTACTTGCTCATTTTACCTGTGTGAGGATATTTTTGTCTGATTTTGTTCACTAATTACTTCCAAAGATGATAGTAGACATATTTAGCAAATGAGTAAAACAAGGACACCCAATGACATCGATTGGGTGCTGCTTGGGATAGAGCAGACCATGTTGCTGTTTTCCAGGTGAATACCAACCCTGCATGCAGCCTCGGCACCTGCCACAGGGTAAATGTTTATTCAGGAAATGCTTGTTAGATGAGTAAATGAAGTCAGTCCCTTGGCCTCACAAAAAAGGCCACCAGCTTCAGAACATTTCCATTTCTAAAAGAAAAAAAAAAGAATATTCATCTTTATGTTCAGTACTTTCACAAGAACTTTACTATTGAGATAAAGTACAAGTCTTGTGATAGAAAACTTTTTCATAGTCTGTCAGCCATTTCTTGCTTCAGGCCAATGGAATGTAGTGATTCTGTTTATGAGGTGATAAAATTCAAAATTTGAGTATGAGACTCAGAAACCCCAGTAGCCCACAGTGTGCCGAAAGTGAATGAGGGCTCTGCTGTCAGTTCCTCTCACTCTGTTCCTCTGTCAGGGTGACTTGCACACTGATATTGACAGAGAACAGGCTTGGGGATGGAGCAAGGAGCATGCCAGTGGCAGTCCACATGTTAAATAAGAAGATAAATATGAATAGAAGTCCAGTCATTATCTCCTCCCACTAGAGCTCACAGACCTTCAGGATAAGTCTAAAGATTCTGACAGGTTATTGGAGAAGATGAAGAGGGATGACCTGTGTGGATTCTATGGGTTGCCTGGAAGCTGAAACTGGCTGGGAATTGGCCAGGTGTCCCTTGCTCAGGAGCCCCTTCATGTAGTCAGCTTGGGTCTTCGTGCCACAGTCTAACTTCTATCTGCCTGTTTCAAGAGACTCGTGTAGAAGGAACATGAATGTCTCACAGCAGACGACTCAGAATCATGAACCACTGAAGATCCAAGGGAGGAAAGAAAGCCTGCTAAGCCCAGCCACCTCCCAGCCTGCCACCCACAAATGGGGCCCTGACCACTCAGGCCAATGCTCCTTAAGTATGTCTTATTTCTTCCAGAATAGTGGAACTAAGTATTTCTAGCTGGTTAAAAATGAAAAATGTAAACATCTTAAGGAATTTCTGAGAGGAAATATTCTAGTACTGTTTCTTTAATCATACTATAAGATATCTTTACAATATCCATAGGAGAAAACTGATTTTTTTTAATTTTATTATTTTATATATATGATATATTGTCTTCATGGATATAAGTGGACCTATGTAATGTGATGCCCACGGAGGTCAGAAGAAGGTACCAGATCGATCCTCTGGAACTGGAGCTATAAATGGTTGTTAGCTGCCATATGGATGCTAAGAACCCAACCTGGGTCCTCTACAAGAGCAGCTAGTGCTCTTAACCCCTGAGCCATCTCTCCAGCCCTGAGACTATTGATTTTATATTTATTTGTTTGTTTGTTTATTTGTTCTTTTTTGAGAGAGGGTCTCCTTGTAGCTCCAGCTGGCCTAGAACTCACTATGTAGAACAGGCTGCCCTTGAACTCACAGCTATCCCGCTGCTTCAGCCTCTCCAGTGCTGAGATTAAAGGTGTGTGCCAGCATGCCTTGCTAATTTATTTTAAATAATGACCTCTTTTTTGTTTGTTTGTGTGTTTGTTTTGTTTTTTGGTATTTTTGAGACAGGGTCTCCCTTTAGTCCCAGCTGGCCCGGAGCTTGCTTTGTAGACCAGGCTGGCCTGGAACTCACAGAGATCTACCTGCCTCTGCCTCCTGATTGCTGGGATTAAAGGTGTGCACCACCATGCTTGGCATGACTTCTTGACTCAATGAATAGTCATAAAAGCAGTAGTGTGCTGTCTGCTTCATTCTCCACAGAAACACACATTTAAAGGTGACCTTCTGACTTCTTTTAGAGTCCTTGCTTTCTCATTTTAATTTATTATTACATTTGATTGATTGATTGAGTGAGTGAGTGAGTGAGTATATGGGCCATGGAGCACATGTGGATGTCAGAAGATAACTTAGTTACAGGAGTCTGTAGTCTCCTTTACCATGTAGGTTCTAAGGCTCAAATTCAGGTCATTAGGCTTGGCAGCAGGCACCTTTACTTACTGACCCATCTTCCCAGTTCTACTTTCCTACTTTAATCTACTCTCTATATTTAATTTTGTATAGCTTTCAAGAGTCACATGTTTTGCTGTACTTCATAATTTCATTTGACTTTCAGGTAAGTTTATGTTTTTTATGCCTGTGGAAGTTGGCATATAAATCTTCTGGAAGCCTTGTATTCTTAAAAAGTGTCTTTTTGCTAGGTGTGGTGTCTCACACCTTTAATCCCAGCACTTGAGAGACAGAGGCAGGCAGATCTCTGAGAGTTCAGCCTGGTCTACATAGAGAGTTCCAGGACGGCTGGGGCTGCAGGGAGACCCTGTCTCAAAAAGACCAAAAAAAAAAAAAAGTGTCTTTGGAGCAGTGTGGTGGTGAGTGGTCTTTTGCAGGGAAAGGCTTTTGTCTTGTGTACCGAGAGCTGGCCTTTGGCTTTGAAGGACCTCTCTAGCACTAGAGAGGCATTCTTGAAGGTACATCCACATTGTGTTGCCCTCCTTTTAGTATGGACTCTGGAAGTTCTCTGTAACAATGGTTTTTCAGCCCTGATGTGGATGAATATAGAGTGCCCATTTCAGGCTATTGTTGACAAGCACTTTTAAAAAACTGGAGGTTTCACATGCACCTTAGCTTCTCTGGGAGGTCTGTAACCTGCTAGCAGGAAAGGAATGGAATTGTTCAGCCCAGTTCCCATCTCTGCTGTGTCCCAATCCATATTACGGTAACGCTCATAGGTGCTGTGAAGGAGTGCTGACCCTCATTTGGAAGCGCAACCCCCTGCTGGAGCAGATCAATATTTGAGCTGTCTGTCTCTGCTGCTTACTTTCCCTTTGCACAAGGAGACTCTTCTGCAGGAAGCGATCGATGGCTCTAATCTTCACCAGCCTGTAGCAAGTCATGTGAGGCAGATCACTTGGGTGGCATTACATGGGCTGTGGAGGTGGCAGGTCTATGGTACAGAATCATAGCACCTTTCCTAGGGACACATCCATAATGGGTAGTTATGATCTGCTCTACCCTAGACCACCATTCTTCAGAAACTTGATGCTGGAGAGAGGGATTCTTGCCTGGATTGTGTGTATGTTTGTTCATGCCTACATGTATGTAGGTGCATGTGTGAATTCCACACACAAACATGGCGCAGCGTTCTCTGGTTGATACTACTCCTAACTATCACTGTGTCCTGGGCAGCTGTATCCACTTCAGAGCTTTGTGCTGGAATTATTTCCATTCTGGATTTTTTTTATTTTTATTTATTATTTTTTATGTGTATGAATGTACTGTCTGCATGTAGATTGGTGCACCCATGTCATGCAGTGCCGCAGAGGTCAGAAGAGGGTGTCGGATTCCCCTGGAACTGGAGTTAAAGACGGTTCTCAGCCACCATGTGGGTTCTGGGAATTGAACCCAGGTCCTCTGCAAGAGCAGTCGGTGCTCTTAACTGCTGAGTCATCTCTCCAGCCCCCCATTCTGAATATTTTTAAAACATTAAAGGTTTTTTCTTTTTTAAGATAGGTATCATAGTACATATTTGTAAACAGGAAGCCCTATGGGGGGGAAAACAAAAACAGCTCGCGCCCTCTCCCTCTCCCTCTCCCTCTCCCTCTCCCTCTCCCTCTCCCTCTCCCTTCTCCCTCTCCCTTCTCCCTCTCCCTTCTCCCCTCTCCCTCTCCCTTCTCCCTCTCCCTTCTCCCTCTCCCTTCTCCCTCTCCCTCCTCCTTCTCCCTCTCCCTCTCCCTCCTCCCTCTCCCTCTCCATCTCCCTCCTCCCTCTCCCTCTCCATCTCCCTCTCCCTCTTCCATTCAACTCTCCCTCTCCCTCTCCCTCTCCCTTCTCCCTCTCCCTTCTCCCTTCTCCCTCTCCCTTCTCCCTCTCCCTTCTCCCTCTCCCTTCTCCCTCTCCCTCTCCCTTCTCCCTCTCCCTCTCCCTCTCCCTCTCCCTTCTCTCCTTCTCCCTCTCCTTCTCCGTCCAGCTCCTGCTCCCGCTCCCTCTCTGGCTCCAGCTCCCTCTCTCTCAAATCTTTGAAATCCCAGTGACTTAAGAGCTCTTTTGCTGTGCCATCTACTCTACTATTCCATGAGAGGACAGTGAACATTAGTTGTCACTTCTCTCAGATTGGCTTCTAACATTTTAAGAGGCTCAAGGATGAACATCTGGGCTTCCAGGACCCCTGGTATGCCTAGGGAACCTCCCCCTGGGGAGGGGCTATAGAATAGCCCAGACATCTTCTGACAGCCTTCTGGGGTTCCTTTCCAGCCTTTCCATCCTCATCTGCTCATCCTCATGATCTCTGTGGGATTTGGGATATGGTAAGAATGTAAAGGCTAGTTCTAAAGAAGGCAGCTGTGAAGGTGACAGCAGATTTGAACCTGGGCAGTATTAGCTACCATGGTATGGCTGTGTGACACAGGAAGCAGGCAGCAATGACAGTTGACATTGCAGTCTGATGCCTGCTGCACATGAGAGCTTTGCAAGTAGGATTGCAGCTTCCCTAGCCTGAAGTCAAAGGAGTTTTGTTTTGTTTTGTTTTGTTTTGAGATGAGGTCTTGCTCTTTGTTCAAGCTGGCTGGTCTCAAAGCTCCTATTTAGCTTCCTGTGAACTAGGGCTATAGGTGTGTTAAACTATACCAGACTTTGCCATACTTTTCCAAACCCAAGTATAGCTCTCCTAGTATGTCATCTTTATTTCAATCTTGATAGGTCATCTTACCCTTAAGGCTACTTTCATTCACCTGCATCAGGACATCTTCATCCTTTCAGTTTTTCACAAAGTACAGATGTCATCCTCAGGAATGCTCCTTAATTGAACTTTCTTGGCATAAAAACATCAAGGAGACAAGTTTCCCATCCAGAACCAGGCACATCTCTCTCCTGCTTCCACACACCCAACCCTAGGACATGGAAGTGCAAGATGCTTCAGAGCTGATTGGTTAATAAAGTGTCATTTCCTTAGGTGCTTTAAAAAAAATCTTGGCCGAAAGGTGATCATCAGATTCTGATCTCAGTCTCACTCCCAGATGCTAGTTCTGAAAATGACAAGTCAAAGCAGTTTTTTTTAATTTCTTAGTTTACTCGTTCATTCAATACAGCATCCAATGGCTGTTTGCTGTCAGCCATCCACTTGCTATTGCTAAGGCTGCACAGATGGGAGGCATGGCTGTTGTCCTCCAGGGGATGTTGGTGGAAGACAGAGCCTGTTGTAGCAAAGAGCAGCTCTCAGTTTCCTAATGGCTGCATGTTCAGCTCAGAACGTAAGTCTAAGTGTCCCAAGGAGGGGCCTTTGGTCTGCCTTGGGAAATGAGCAGGAGTCAACAAGACCCAACTGAAGCAAGGAGTGTTCAGCAAGAGTGATGCCTGTCAGCAGAGCCGAGCTTCTGTACTCCTGGATCCATCAGAGAGCTTAGCAGTCAGTGAGCCCTAGATGCTTCTTCTTGGAGACCCAACCTGCTGGCCACTGCTAATCTTAATCTAGAATTACTAGGGCTGCCTGCCTTACATTGTGGGAGAAAAAGGCCAGAAGGTCAAGCTTCTTGGAGCTCTGTGCTTTGGTCTCCTGGACAGACACCCTTTTACCTAGCTTTACTATAACTTACTCTGTCCCAGGCACTATCCCAGGAGCATATTATACAAATGCAGCACAAGTCATATAATAGAGTCTATTTAAAAAAAATACAGAACAGAGTCCAGAGAGGTTAAATAACTTGCCCAGGCCACACAGTTATGTGAATGTGGTAGCTGAGATTTGAAACCAGCAGCAGCTGCTCTGCCCATGTTGTTATCCCAGCACCCCACTACAAATCTCTTCTTCAACCCAAACATGCTTGCAGACTTTTCTGTAGAGTTCAGTGCCACTTTTTAAAGCATGTTGGACCTGTTGGGGAGATTTATCACTTCTGATTTACAGCAGATTTTGATAAAGTACAAATACCAGTATGTGTTTTAATGAGACTGAAGGCATGAAGGAGCAAATTCTCCTCTCGAGGCTGTTGTGTGAACATGCAGACATTGGGCTGGCCTCTCAGAGGCCACATTGTCGCCAGGCTCATTAGCATCCGCTCCTAGCTGGCCGTTGCTGCTTGCTAGCTTACCAGCTGTTCCTGCTGCTCCTTACAATGTCGGATGTGTTCAGCTCACTGGGTTCCTGTCCTTGCTGCCGGGAGGAGACAGCCCTTCCACTGGGGATACCCACGTGGCTGCCTGTCAGCAGTGGCACCGAATAAAGTAATAGGCCTTCGCATGGCATATGGTGTCTGGATTCATACAAGATGCAAAACTCCTCTGCTGCTAATGCAGGATGACTCATAGCATTGCTAATTTTTCAAACAAAAGCTGACTTCCACACCCACACTTTTAACCCCTCTGGCTAAAAAGTCTTGCAGGGCTCCAGAAAGATTTTTTTTTAGTTGTATAAAATGTGTTACACTTATTGAAAGGGTGTGACATGGCTTGCTTAGCTTTGGGTGAGGTTATTTCAAATTTCTGCTAAAAAAATTTCTCTACAGTAAAGGGGAAGTTTTAAGCTTTAATTTTTAATTCCTTTCTTATATTGGAAGAATCCAACATTTTGATAGGCTAATTTTTTTTAAGAGAATCTCGCTGGATATTAGGGAGCATGGCCAGTATGTGCAAGGTCCTAGGTTCAATCCCCAGTCCCACCAAAAAAAAAAAAAAAAGATAGTGAGAAGCACCTGGTAGAACCAAAAAAACAGTGGAAACTGAACTATAAGAATCCTGTTCATTTTCTCTGTTAATAGTTCTAGAGAAATTGCTGCCTGGTGCCATTTTAATTCAATTATGTATTTGAAGGTTCTCATATTAGAAAAGATAATGTTCAGAGTTTTGTGGACTACGATATTGGATAGTCTGTTAAATTGTACATTTAAATAAGCAAACTCTATCAATACAAATTAAGATATAAATTGACATTCAAATGACCATTGTTTGAACCATAAGAGAAATACCTGGGATCTTTAAAAAAAAAAAAAAAAAAAAAGGTTCTGGGTGTGGTGGCGCATACCTTTAATCACAGCCCTTGGGAGGCAGCCACAGGCAGCTCTCTGTGAATTCAAGGCCAGCCTGGTCTACAGAGCAAGTTCCAGGCCAACTGGGGCTACAGGGAGACCTTGTCTCAAAAACACCAAAAAAGGGGTTCCTACTAAGGCATGCATAAATGTTCTATAAGGAGATTGTTTATAGAGTTAGTTCTCCTTCTTAATTAGTGATCAAAATATGGATTATTTTTACAAGTAATCCGAAATCGAACATTTTTTAAGCATTTTAGAGTTGGGATTTGCCAACATAAAATGATCAGACTGTTTCTGATTATGTATTTCTTAATCAGCCTGGCACAGGAGAACTTTTGCCATCTGAATTTGGTAAGTGAATTCATAAAAGAACTTTGGCTTAAGAAATAATACAGAATATTTTTAAATTACTTTCACGCTAGGCATGTTGGCTCACTCCTTTAATCCCAGTACTTGGGAGGCAGAGGCGGGCAGATCTCTGTGAGTTGGAGGCTATCCTGGTCTACATAGCAAGTTCCAGGCTAGTTGGGGATACAGGGCGACCCTGACTCGAAAAGGCCAAACAAAAAATATTTACTTTTACAACCCCAAAAGATTTTGTTGGGGAAAAGAGAATGGAGACACATACTGTCAATTGTTATATTTCATTTTGGTTCAATTTAAACAAATATTTTACTTCGACCTTCAGATACAAATTATAAGGTGCCAAGCTTCTTACAAAAAAAAGAAATAAAAATATTTAAATATTTAAAATTCCTGAATATACCTCATATTCCATAACCCAGTGCTTGATGCTATTTTCCAGCAGGTTCTCTGATATCCTTGATGCTGTTATCCCAGCAGGTTCTCTGATATCCTTGATGCTGTTGTCCCAGCAGGTTCTCTGATATCCTTACCCTTTGCCATGGGAAATAAGCTATGCACTCGCCCGTGTGTGTGTGTGTGTGTGTGTGTGTGTGTATGCTAGGTGAGCTAAAAAATTCATTTAACACTTAAAACTTACCTTTTTCTTGTGTTTGTTTGTTTGTGGAGGTAGGGTCTTGCTAGCCCCAGCTGTCCTTGAACTTGCTATGTAGACCAGGATGGCTTTGAATTCACAGAGAGCCACCTGCTTCTACCTCTACCTCTACCTCTACCTGACTAAAGATTCACCATTTTAGGGCTGGAGAGATAGCCTAGTGGTTAAGAGGACCGACTGCTCTTGCAGAGGACCCAGGTTCGATCCCAGCACCCACATAGCGGCTAAGAACCATCTGTAACTCCAATTCCAGGAGAACTCCAGTTCCAGGGGAATCTGACACTCTCTTCTGACCTCTGCGGCATTGCACTACACGAGTGCACAAACCTACATGCAGACAGTACATTCATACACAAAAAATAAATAAATAAAATTTAAAAACTAAATAAATAAAAAAATATTTAAAAAGAGTTACCATTTTAGTATACAGGAAGATTTTGAGATTTACTTCGGGCCATGAGTTCAAAAGTTGTATTCGTTGGCCCTCATACTGCACTTACATTTTATCCTATTTCTACTCATTCTTATGATTGGAAATATGCATCCTTATGATGCAATAGAATCATCAAATAATTAGAGAAGATCAGAAGTGGAGAAATTGGCTGGTACCTAGTGTTGACATGTGATGCATAAAATGCTCTCTCAGGCATCCTCTTTCAAGGATGGGACTCTTGGATCCACACTGAAGGACATTTAGGGTCATAAATTAGACTCTAAATGCCATATACATACATATATATGTGTGTATATATTATGTATAGAGTACATTAAATTGAGATTTAATATGAAATGGGGAGAGAATCCAAGTACCATCAAATTATATTATAGTAACTTGTGCTGGGCATCGTGGCACGTGTTTAATCACAGCACTTGGGAGGCAGAGGCAGGAGGATCTCTGTGAGATCCAGACCAGCCTGGTCTGCATAATAAGTTCCAGGCCAGCTGTGGCTTCAGGGAGAAATAATAATAATAATAACTTTCAATGAAAAACGATGTCTTCTCTCTCCCTCATTAACTGATGGACCTGGGTTAGGCTTACCTCCAAAAGGCACTTTAGGGTATGGATGATAATATCCAAAGACACATAAAAGATAAGGGCCACTGGACCACTCTTCTCAGTCAGAGACAGCCCTACAGAATGTGCTGTGGCAGCCCCACTTGGTAGATGGAGAGGGTAAAGGCACAACAGGAGAGCTTAGCCTGAGAACACAGCAGGGGTAGGGCTGGTTGAGCACCCAGGCAGCCAGGCCTCCAGGCCTTCTGTGTTCCTCACTTTTCCCAGGCTGGATGGAAGGCCATCAAAGTGATAAAGATTTGAGAAGTAAAACAATTCCTCTTAATTTTAGCATATTCTGTCAGTATTGTTACTAAGAGGTCCCTAGGCTTTAAGCCCTAATTGTATGGAATAAGAAAAAATTATAAGAAAGCGTTCCTACTTCGAAATTATCAATACATTCTTTATGCATGAAACTTCCAAATTAAAAATCAGTAAAAACATTAAACTTAAATATTTTCATTCTTACCAGAGTCTAGCCTCAAATAAGCTCCTAATTGATATTACTCATTCGGCATCTGTCTTGATGAAGAGTTCAAAACATATTTCATTGTAGTGATGTTTCTGGGTTTTTGTAGACAGGACATTTATCTGTTGGCATTGAATCTATTTGTACCTTACCTTTTCACAAAGTTTATTTAAAGGGCTTATAGTAAAAGCCAGGTATAATGAGCAAGAAAAAATTCAAAGCAGAGGAAATGAAGATCAAAAAAAGGGCATCTTACAGCAGAACAGAGCATAAAGCCAAAGTAGTAGCCAAGGTGACAGAACAGAGACCCACCAGTAACTGCTGCAGACTACCAGAACTGTCATTTGTTCTCTTGCTATTCACATTCCAGAGTTTGCAGTTACTTAGTGAAATGATACGTGTCTTAACTGGAAAACTCAGAAGTTCACTCTAAAGATTTCATGTGGTATGTTCTAGGCAACAGCAAATGTCTTTAGGAAAATTTTAATATCCCAGTTAATTTCCTGTTCCTCTTCCATGAATCCAAAAGGTGTCTTTAGAGTACATACATAAGTTGGTGTGCCGCACAGGCTAAGTAGGACCACAAAAAGGCAGAGGGGAATACATAAGGAGAATAGCAGAAAAAAAGTAAAGAATTAGTGATAAAGAAAAATATGATTAAAAATAACCTTAATGCCCACATCTTCTGAAGAGCTTCTTTTGTTGAGCCTTTTAGTTTAAATTCCCAAGAACATTTTGCATCTATTTTTCTCTGAAGATAAAAGGAAGCTTGAGTGTCTCATTCTCAATAACACTATATATTTCATGAAAAGATTTCTGTCCCATTCGTTGGCCAGGCATTTTCATATTAATGTTACACTGGCTGTCATTTGTAGACTGTGCATCCCTGGGCTTGGTCTGGAGCTGAATGACCTCAAAGGCATGCATTTTAGATCCTCAGTACGTTGGTCTTGTTACCGTGTTGCAGCACTTGTTGCCTACAGTCCAGCTCTTCTGCAGGTTTGTTTATTTGATCACTATGTAATCATTCATTTTATGGGGCCTCATTAAGGACTGCAAACTTCTGTCCTAATTTAGCAGCATTGGAGCATAGGTAGCATCCATCTGCTCTGCCCTCACTGTTTAATTAATGAACTTCGTAATGTGCTCCTTGCCTGTGAAAAGCTCTCAGTCTTCTCAGGTTGTTGAATGAGACTCACATTCCAAGTTTTTGTGTTGAAATTCTAGGAAGCCCTCCATGGTAAGTGCTAATTGTGGACTCGAGGCTTTTGCTAAGGCAGACTTACTTTTCTTTTCTATGTATATTCATAAACCCAAGGTCAGGTCACTTTAAGTGAATTATTTATCAGTTTTCATAATCTTTTTCCTAGCTAAGAGTAAAGATTCCCCCTTTAAAAGCTGTGTCTTTTTTCAATGCAGGAAATATGTACTTGTTGCTCTAAGATTGCACTTTCTGAAATTAAAGTTATAGAAACAGTGGAATATCAGCAAAATATCAGAAAATTTCTTAAAAGAGAATTGCCTGACAAATTGTATAGCTTAAATTCTATTAAAAGAACCAAGTACTCACTGAATTTCCTGTCTTGGAAAATGGTAAAACTCAAATAAAATACTTTTTAGCTGTCAACATGTTCTTAATCTTCAGTTTGTTGTAAAAATCCAACCAATATCTAGAGGTGCTTCATTAGTATCTATTTGATGTTATCTGAAATGGTAAAGATCCAATTTACCATGTTCATTTATGTAAAGCATCTATTACAAAATAAGGCTGGATACCTTATCTTGATTCTTTTTCCATAAACAATACATGGTATATTCACAGGTCTTTACTAAAAGACCTTCTGACTTTGAGATTAAACTCCATTTGCCCTTGTGAAGTGTTATCAAATGCTAGGATTTCTTCCTGCCATGAACTGTCTTAAGAGTTGACCTCATAGTGTATTCCGTGTTCTTCATCACAACATTATATTCCTATAATGAGAAACAATGTTCTTGAATAATCTTTTTTTTTTTTTTTTTTTGTCTTTCAAGTTTTTTTTTTTCCTTCTTTCCCCAGCTGTCCTGGAACTCACTCTGTAGACCAGGCTGGCCTTGAAACTTCACAAAGATCCACCTGCCTCTGCTCCCAGGTACTAGAATTAAAGGCATGTGCCACCACGCCAGCTGAATATTCATTTTTTTTTTTTTTTTTTTTTGTTTGGTCTTTTCGAGACAGGGTCTCCTGTAACCCCAGCGTCCTGGAACTCACTCTGTAGACCAGGTTGGCCTTGAACTCACAAAGATCTGCCTGCCTCTCCTCCCAAGTGCTAGGATTAAAGGCATGCACCACCATGGCCCGCTGAATAGCTTTTTTTTTTTTATGGATTGCGTTGTGTATTCGATAATCATTATCCTATTCAGTTTCCAGCATTCCCCTTCCCTTCCCCATCCACCCCACCCCATCCCAGATCATGTATTCTGCCATCTGGCCTGTCTTTCTCTCATTTTTTCCATTTTTTTGTCCATTTTTATAAGGTGAATAATTATAGGAGTTACAAGCTCCTTCGGTAAAGCAATTTGCAAGCAGTTGGGTGCCCAACCCACCACAGCCCTTGGTCCCACCATCCAGCGGGTGAAGGGGCTTGTATGTTCAATCAAGTTATCAAATGAGTGACCATGGCTATATTTGCTGTAGGTATCACCTGTTCATCCCAATCACAGCCTTACATTCTAACCACGCCCCCTCATTCCGCAGATTGTCCTAGGCTTAGACAAAGGGGCACACTGGTGGATGAGAACAAATCAGTCTACTTTCTCTGGAGCTGTTGTTGTTGGATCTGGTCACGTCTGGCTGTTCTTGCATGGCTGACAGTTTGTCCAGGAATAACCTTGTCGATCTAATTAAGTGAAGCACAAGCAATAGTATATAGTGTATTTAACAGTATTAATTTGTTATCATAGGTTACTTCGGTATTAGAACAGATATTTGGATGGGTATGTTAATTCCATGAATTAACTTTGTTTTCATGTAATATGACAGGTCTTACTGTGGCTTATAATATCTCCTGACCATTATGAGAGTGTAAGCTTTGTGGCATCAGCCGTGGGTTTATTCCTCCAAGGAGAGAGCCATAGCCAATTAGATTGGGATATAGAGCATATGGCTGCCTACTCTGAACACAGTATTCCAAGGCAGATGGATATGTGTAGCATGATGGAGGAGCTTGCTTGACTCAAGGAGAACCATTATTTGCTTTTACTTGGTATATGTGGCCTTTTGTAAACATCTCCTGGCATTCCAGAGACCATCTGGACACTTGCATGTGTGAGTCTCGATTAGATCTTTCCCATGTTACATCAGGTCTTTGATGAAGTAGGGCCTATATCGCCTCTCTTCTTGCAGGTATCCCAGTTTATGAGGCAAGGGGAACCTTTAACCTTTTTGGGGGCTTGGATCCCCCGGCCAACTCCCGTGGCGGAATATCCATTGCTGATGTAAGAGCTCCTGCATTAATATATTTTGCTTAAGTGCATAGATTAAGGAGACTTTAGTATTATCTTTGGTTCTGAATAGAGAATAATCCTTTTCACAGTTCCTATGTCTATTAGTCAATTCAAGAGGGCAGTTTTACCGGTTTTATAAGAGATTACCTCTATAATAGTTGTCTCCAGTTTACAGTTGGAGGACGATATCATCATCATATTTCTCCTTGTTCTATGGGGGGGTAAGAAAGTCTCTTATATTAAAACCTTTGTGGCTCCTAGGAGGTAAGTTTCGTTACCTCCTAGGAGCTGAATATTCATTTTTAAAAAAGAAATTTTACCTAGTCCTGTCAGAATGTGGGTGGGATAGCTATATCTGTTCTCTTAATTAACCATCATAGAGCTATTAAACTTGAAAATTACTGTTATCAGTGTTACTGTGAACATAAAAGCAGGGGGTAGGGATGTTGCTCAGCTGGTAGCATACTTGTTTAGGATGTAAGAAACCCTGGGTTTGATTCCCAGCACAGCATAAACCAGTCATGATGGAGGTGGAGGCAGGAGGATCAGAAATTCAAGGTTATCCTCAGCTACATGAGTTCAGGGCTAGTCTGGGACACATGAGACCCTGTCTCAAAACAGTAACAAAAAAAAAAAAAGTAAGAGAAAATGAAGAATTAAAAGAATAATTAGAGCCCAAGGCAGGGGGAGAAATACCATCTGTTTGCTCTTCTCTGACATTTGTACAACAGACTATAATTTGGGATGGAGTTCTTCCTTGGAGAGGTCATTGATATAAGACAGTAATCCCCAGGCTCTATTGATATGGCCCTGTGTGTAAATGAAAGACTGTCCTACCCCATTCTCTCAAAGGTACAGAAATAATTTTATGATGCCAAGGAATGGGAGGCCAGTACAAGATGAGCTGGGGTACTTCATTTCATATTGAAAAATGAAACTGCTGGTATTTGCCTATCCTTGACCTAAATGAAAGGCATTTTTTATAAGGTTCTATTGTAATGTTTTAAATTATATTAAAAAAAATGGATAGTAGCTATCTGTGTGTGTGACTAAAGGATATTCACTGGAGCCCAGGGTTGCCTTGTGGGGCTTCTTGGGCCCCTAGATGGTAAGATCACTGCCTCTGGAACATTTGGGACCGTCTTAGACACCATTAGTCATTAGTCTTTTTTTTTTTTTTATTAATTTTATTTTATTTCTGTATGTGTATGAATGTACTGTCTGCATGTAGGTTTGTGCACTCATGTCATGAATGCTGCGGAGGTCAGAAGAGGGTGTCGGATTCCCCTGGAACTGGAGTTCTCCTGGAATAGGAGTTTCAGACGGTTCTCGGCCGCCATGTGGGTGCTGGGGATCGAACCCGAGTCCTCTGCAAGAGCAGTTGGCGCTCTTAACCGCTAGGCCATCTCTCCAGCCCCGTAGTCATTACTCTTATGTGGCTGGTTTCTCTGGGCATTGTGCCCAATGAATGTTATTTTGTTCATTATATGCAGTGTCTCCAGTCCTGCTTCTAAGATGAGGACTTTGAAATAAATTTACCAGTGAAATTCCTCTTTACCTGGGAAACTTGAATTGTCTGCTTGGTTAGCAAATTCTCAAGACTGCCACCAGCCCAGACAGCTGCCACCAGCCCAAACAGGTGCCACCTCTGATTCTGGGCAGTAGATAACCCATGCTATTTACCAGGTCATGAAAAAAGGACTCACACCACCTTGATTTTATTGGAAAAAAAAAAAGTGAAGAAAGTCATCTTTGCTTTAAATGCAAGTTCATTAAAATATTAAAATGTACAGACAAGATAATTAAAATCTGCCCATGCCAGTCACCTGGGAGACCAGTGTGAGTGGGATTTGAATTGTGACAAAAGGGCTGTCAACTCAAAACTTAGCCAAACCATGGCAACCAGAGAGTTCTAGAGTGGAATCTGGCCTTAGAGCCCTTCTAAATGTGAATTTGGGTAGTACTCATCTCTCCTGAGAAGTCATTATATGTTCCTACCTCATCAGGGCCCCTGGCACATGTTCAAGTAGCAGGAGCTACTTCAGTCCAGTGAGTCCCTGTCTTATCAAAGTAAAACCACAGGGCTCTGTGGGATGTTTAGTCTCAGCATCATCCCTGCAGCAACGCACGCAGCTTGGTACTCCTCACAGCTGGGCCAAGCAGTGCCAACTCATCTCTGCATGTGGTCAGTGCGTGGCTTTCCACAGTGCTCTGGGAAGGCAAGGCAGAGTCTTCTCTCATGGTGCTAATGTACTCTTGTTTCTTCCTGACCTCTTTTGTTTTTATTTTATTTTAATTAACACATAATTTATGTATGAGGTACAGTGTGATGTTTCAATGTCTATAATAGACATATGTCTATAATACATAAGTCTATTATAGACATTGAAACGTAGACCTGATACAGTGAGGGTAACTAGCATTCTGATCTTGTTTCTCTGTTGTTTCCTCCTCTTTGTTCATCCTCCTCCTTCCTCCTCTTCTTCTGCCTCTCCCCTTTTACCCCCTCCCTTTTCCTCCTCGTCTTCCTCCTTGTCCTCCTTTCCTTCTTAATTTCAAAATGAACTTTGAAATTTTACCTCTCATAGGAAAGAATTGCCTCTCTTACTATAAGAAGATATCATGTGTCTTAGTGTGCTTCATTGTTTCTGCAATCAACACCATGACCAAAAGCATCTTAGGAAGAAAATGGTTTATTTCAGCTTACAGTGTAGTCCTTCATGGAGGGAAACCAGGGCAGGAGCTCAGGCAGGAACCTGGAGGCAGAAACTGAAGGACAGACCACAGTTGTTGCTGGCTTGATTCTTTGACCTATGTTCAGTCTCCTTTTGGATCACCTGTTCAGAGGTAGCACCACCCACAGTGGGCTGAGCTCTTCCACAGTTCTCTACAATCAAGAAAATACCTCAGGGACTGAGGTAAGGGCTCAGCGGTTAAGAACACTGACTGCTCTTGAGAGGACCAGGGTTCAATTCCAGTACCTACATGGCAGCTAACAACCATCTGTAACTCCAGTTCCAGGGGATCCAGTGGTCTCTTCTGATCTCCATGGGTATTGATGACATGGGTACACTTACATACATACAAGCAATACACTTATACACATAAAATAAAAATAAATTTTTTTGTCTTTTTGAGACAGGGTCTCCCTATAGCCCCAGCTGGCCTGGAACTCACTCTGTAGACCAGGCTGGCCTTGAAGTCACAGAGATCCACCTGACTCTGGCTCCCAAGTGCTAGGATTAAAGGCTGCCATGTGGGTGCTGGGAATGGAACCTGGATCCTCTGCAAGAGCTTACCTGCTGAGCCATCTCTCCAGCCCCAAAATATAAATGTTGTTAAAGCACACAGAAATAGGGGTTGTCGAAACTTATTTATGGGTTAAGTCCATTTTAAGCTTTCTGCTGCTGAGTAGAGTGAGATCGAGACTGATGGCCACCAAGTTGGTTTTTCTTTACCATCCCTGACAAATAGCCCCAGTAGTCTAGCTAGTTGTGTGACTCAGTTGGCCATTTGTTTGGTTTTAAGAGCTTGAAGCCGGGCATGATGGTGCATGCCTTTAATCCCAGCACTCTGGAGGCAGAGGCAGGTGGATCTCTGTGAGTTGAAGGCCACCCTGGTCTACATTAGTGAGCTCCAGGCCAGCTGGTACTAAAGGGAGACCCTGTCTCAAAAACAAAAAAAACCCCAAACCAAGAGCTTGAGAAAGAAGGCTTCCCCCTGTGTGGTAGGGTAGTTAAGGCTGAGTTGAGCATGTAGGGGTGTCTCTCTCTCTCTCTCTCTCTCTCTCTCTCTCTCTGTCACTTGTGATTCCAGGAGCAAATGTCATCCTGTGGTTTTCATACCCAGAGCCATGAACTGCGGACACATTAGTCCCATCATCTGCCCCTCTCCTCTCCTACTTAAAAAAAAAAAAAAAAAAAAGTTAACACATTTCTTCCTGCCAGTCCCTAGAGGGCCTGACTTTGTAGTCTGAGCCACTGGGCAGAAAGAGGACTCCAAAGGAATTTTTGTATTGAATTGCCTTAGCCAGGATTACCAACCCCAAGTGTGCAAATAGCACCATGTTGGGAGTCATCACACTGACAGAAGCCCGGGATACACCTCACAGATCCTTGCCCTTAGCAGAGATTTGGGGATGCCTACAAATAAGAAGTTTTGCTACCTTGCAGGAGATAGAGGCAAGGAGCCCTGTGGTTTCTTCTAGATCTGGGAATGGTTCTGTTAGATAGTCCCCTCTCCTTGGGCCTCAGCTCAGTTTATGCTAGGCCCTGCACACTAAGTATTTTATATTTGTATCCCATGTCACCATCTCGCTTTGAGGAAACAGAGTTCTGCAGAGGGGGATTGATTTCCTCGAGAGCACACAGAGAAGTGGTAGTGGTGGACTTGGAACTTGGGTCTTCTAACCCTCTGTCCTCCCTTACGGCAAGTTAGACTAGCAGAGTGGCCAGCTTGAAGAAGTAGAGGACTCTGGGGGAGGTTGAGGTAGCTGAAATGTTGAATAACAAACCACCAGTTTCACAATAGGTACTCAAGGCTCAAGAGGGACCCAGAGATAACCAGGGCAGGAGGGTAGAGCTCAGAAGCCACAACAGACATCAATTTCGTAGTTCTCCCCTACACCAGACCAATAGAGTTTCAGAAGAGTCACAATGGAGTTTGTTCAGTTCTGATGTACCCATTCACTGGAGGTCACCCGCCTGTCCCTACCCAAAAGGTATTTACTCTGTATCCTTATTCAAGGAATGAATGTGATCCCTTCAAATCACAGCCCTGGGCCTCTGATTTTATAAGTCCTCAAGGTAGGAAAGTGTTCCCTTTTTAAACCTTGTTAATTGATCAAAGGGTTAAAAGCATAAAAAGTATGCTGCTTTAAGGAAAATGTGGATATTACTGCCTTTCTTTAATCTATAATAATGACCGGTTTTAGTCAGAATGCTTTAAATGCAGCTATTGTAAAATCCCTGCCCTTGTATCAGTGGTTAAGTATCTTGGTCCATTGATACTGCTTTCAAAAGTTCAAAGGCTATGCTAGCACATCTTTGTCTCCTCCTCTTTTTAACTGCAAAGAAAAAGGTGTCCTTGTATCAAGCCTTAGTATTTATCTGAAAAATAAAATTGGGTTCAGTTTGTGCATAGGTTTTTCAGAGAGATTAAAGTGGGCATCACACAATTTTTCTCTATGAAAGGCTGCCTTTGATGTGCCTTCTGTCTATTCATACAGAAGTGTCAGCCATTGTTTTTGAGCCATAGAAGAGTATCCGCTTGTCATTGGCACGTTCTGCTGCCTTTGTGTGGGAGCCTTGTTCAAGGTGGATCTTATCACTCAGGGACAATGTTACTGGAAACGTGCATTGTGACCAGACACCAGCCTGCCTGGGAAGATAAATGGTAAAGCCCAAGTGTTTATCAGAGATGATCAGGAAGCAAAGCCAAGAACGTGCATTACTGAGTGTCTGATTGTGGTCTACGCTCTTGATACTTTATCCACAAGTAACAGTAATTCCAGGGTGCTAGCTTTGTTCTGACACTGGGTTCTAGTTTGCTTTTGCTGTCTTACATCAGAGAAAATCAAAGAAGTGGTTATATTTGATACTAAGACCAGCAGGGTGTGTACTCCCAACTTGAACCCAGCTAAGGTGAAGGAGAGTAGAGTGGAGACTCATGGAACAATGAGAGCTTGCTCACAACAAAAGTCCTAATCAAATGGGCTCTCAGAGTGGGTGGGGTACTAACTGTTCAGTGTGTACTTTGATACTGGAGCAGGGTATCTTCCTGTCCTCCAAGAGAGGAAACAAAGGAGAAAAGCATGACTTGCCCAAGGTCTCTCAGGCACCAAGTGGGAGAGGCACATCTAACTGGTTTCCTCTCAC
The DNA here is from genome assembly GCA_009823505.1 of Rhizomys pruinosus. Taxonomy (NCBI): domain Eukaryota; kingdom Metazoa; phylum Chordata; class Mammalia; order Rodentia; family Spalacidae; genus Rhizomys; species Rhizomys pruinosus. The sequence goes on from VZQC01006403.1 coordinate 1,339,338, forward strand.
TCAGCCCAGCTCTGCCACCTTCCAGCTGCTCCATTCACTGTACTGCAGCCAAGCCTAAAACCCCATCTCACAGACTGCTTTGCATTTGCATATCAACTAAGATTTGCCTTTCTTTCTACATTATTCAATCTTCTTCATCTAAAAAAGCAAGATCTTTCTTTCCCTTAGATGAAAGGGAAATCCAATAGAACTTTTCCTTTGTCGTCTTTGTGATAGCTAATATGTCCCTCAGTATAATTTAATTTTTGGATGATTTTCTTTTATGACCACTGTCTCTTAGGTTTTTTTCTGCCACCTATTCTAAACTTATCTCCAAGGTAGGAGTGTATCAGTGATGAGTGCTTTTGCTGTGTATTTAAGGAGCTGTGTATGATCCACAGCACTGTGGGGAAAAAAATGAATTCATTTACTTTAAAAATTACCTCCTGAACAGTTAAGGCTCAGTTCCTAAGGGAATAATACTTAAGTGGCTTTGTTCTGTCTCAGTGCCTGTTTCTCATACATTTACACTTATAACTTTCCTGGCGTATTCAAGCTAGGCAGCCATGTATGTGACTGAGGCCAAGGGCCGGTGCTTCTAAACACAAGCACTTACCACATCTCAAGAGGAGATTCCTTCTTTACCTCTTCTCTGGTACTTTGGGGAGACTAAAGAGGAAGTCTTTCCTCTTACCTGTCCTGAGCTGCCTTCCTCTCCTTTCCCTTGGTTCCTGCTGCAGAGGACCACAGAGAGCAGCTTTCCAGGATAGTGGCAGGGAGACACATTCTAACTGCTCATCAAATTCAGTTACCACCAGGTCTCTATGGGGCCACTGTGTACCTAAGCATTGGTAATAGTTCCTGACTTAGAGATAAATGACTAGCCAGCGTAGCATCTCTTCCTTTCCTGTTGTGAAAAGGCTGCTCAGATGAAATAGTCCCCAGAAGCGCCTATGCAAATTTGAAAGTCCTCCTGCAGAAGAAAATTGAAAGGTGAATTCTGAGTCAAAGTACAATTTCCTTTCCTTACCACTCCATTATAGTGTGCTTTCATTTGTTTTTCATTTGCAAGCGAGTGTTAGCCTGTGTTAAAACGAAAGCAAAGCTACACTGATCCATTCCAAAGAAGCATTTGGCCACTAAATGAAAAAAAGAGCCAGGATCCATGTATAAATTATTCAGAAATTTGGTAAATAAACATGCAAACTTCTAGCTGGGGCTATCGCTATTGCATTATTCAGTCCAATAAGGAGAATTTAATTTAATGGATATTCAGCAACATTGTTCAGTGATCAACAAAAGGCATACTGTCTTTTATGAATAACTTATTTTCTCGGGGCATTCTGAGGAAAGTGGGTCCTCGTTAACCCTAGAATGGCTAGCTAATGTAATTGAAGCGCGACCACCTGGCAGCGAGGTTGCCCGTCAGCTGCCAAGGAAGGCCGGGGCCGGGAGTACCAGGTGCTCAGCTTGCGCTGTCTGATTGTTACAGTGGAATAAACAGCGTGATTGCACAGTATGGCCGGGGGCGAGAATCCAAGACTGCTGCCAACCAGAGAGCTGCTTTCTTCCCTGGTCTTTGACAAGGAGGGCCAAAAGTGCTCCTATTCAGAGCAGGTAGGGCTGACAAAGCCGCAGTGCTGTCTGCCGCAATTAGGACAGAAAAATGAGACTGGCCCAAGAACGAAGCAGAGGCGAGCCTCAAGTACCTGTTTCTGTTATCCCACAAAGCCTGGGCCTTTTTAATACAGGCTGGGAAGTTTAAGCATAAAAATTTGAAAGAATGCAAGCAAGCAAAGGAACCTAACTGCTGAGTGACCGTGTTTCTTAAGGCGCATGGGCTTTATTATGCTATTTCAAAGCATAATGCTAGGTTGGCACAGTGCGATAAACTTTATTTAGTCCTGACTTCCATGGCAACCCAAATTTCCTGGTTCTTTGATTATACTTAATAAAATACTAGGCCAGGTTATTTTTCTTTCTCCATCTTCCTTTATAAAGCCTTACAAGCTTCTATTTTTAACAAACTGAAATATCCCTCACTTTGTGGTGTTGTTTATTTTCAGTAATGTTTTAAAACACTGCTACTCATGTGGATACATAAAGAAATTATTTGACTTTTAAAAACTTAATTAAGAAATAGGCATTATGACCTTTCTAAGGGGTTAGAATGTGAAATGGTTCATTAGGTTCCTGTTAATAGAAAAGTAAAGAGCACTTCCCCCAAACAGCAAGGGAAAAAGGCTCTCTCAACACATTGATTTATTTCATTTGCTAAGCACAGGAACCATGAAATGCTTCATCCCCGGCAACACATTAAATATGTGCAGAAGTGAAATTGCAGCTGAAGAGCGCCTTGGACTTTGTCCTCATGGTGTGTACATTTCAATAGGCCTGGAGGAAAAAAAACAAACTGTAGAAAGATCCCTTTATGAAATTAAATTACCTGTTTTGTATTGCTTTGAAGCAGTGCATGAAGTTGTTGGTTAGAGGGACTTTGACTCTTGCCTGTAGCTTTTCCATTGGTTCATCCCATCAGCCTCCCCACCCCAGCCCCAGGTCAGAATCTATCACTGAAAATAGAAATGAGGAAAGCGTTTCCAGCTGGCTCTTCAATCTCACATGGTATACCTAGTTATAAAAAGAGACCAGGATTGCTTATTTTATTAGGACCTGTGGCAAGTCTGGGGTGTTTATCAGCATGTTATCAAATAGCAACTGGGCCACTTGGTGGTAAATTGAGAGAGTGGCTTGAGCCGAGAGGTCCTGTCTTCTGGCCTCAGTTTCCATATCTGGAAAAGGGAGCCACCATACATGCAGTGGTATAAGCTGCAGCTTCACAAATGTGATTCCCGTCTCTCCTACCCTAGGAAAGGAAAGGCTTTTTTACTAGGGACAAACCTAGTAAATTTAGCTATTGAAATTTTTTATATTCTCTTGAAAGTTTTCTTTTTCTTTCTCTCTTAAATTGTTTTTTTGTTTTTTTTTGTTTTGGTCTTTTTGAAACAGGATTTCCCTGTAGCCCCAGTGGCCTGGGAACTCGCTTGAGAGTAGCCTTGATCTCACTAAGATCCACCTGCCTCTGCCTTCCAAGTGCTGGGATTAAAGGTATGAGCCACCAAGCTGGGATGAAACTTGATTTTTACTGGCAGCCCTGCCTTGACCTTGTCTCAGGATCTGGAGCTGTAAACAAGCTCAGAATCCAAGTCCCCAGTGTGGACCTCGAACTGTGCCCAGTCTCTCCAGGGCTGTCTCCTCTTCTATAAGATGGGCCTGGAGTCATTGCTGGGACATGGGGAGAATGACACAGACAGACTCCACAATTGGGCTCTGTACTACCCTGTGACCAGTGCCTCCATCTGTACTGTTAGGGTCACCGCTGGGCCCTGTGGGCCCTGTCATTCTTAGCCACTCCACAGAAACACCCAAAAGGATAATGTCCCTCAGCCTGCCTTGGGCTTTCTGCCCTTCTCAGAATGTTTGTAAGTGCAGAAAATGAAGCATGTAGGTTTACAATGTAAATCAGTTATGGTGGAATGCCTTTTAAAATCAGACACACCTGAGCATCATGATCTGCATAGCAAGTATGCACTATAGTTGTGGTGTGCTACTACTGTAAATTTGAAGAAGCAATAAGGAGACTTGTTATTTTGAGACATGGGTAACAGTATCATGTTCTTTGAAAGTATCTGTGATTTCCACAGTGACAATCACAGGTATTGCCACTGTAGTTTTACATCCATGTTATAAATAATGGAAACAAATAATTCATTTCAGGAAGAGGGTAGCAAAAATAAAAAGTACTTTTCACCATCCAATTCATGGGCCCCTGAGATCCTAATCATCAGTCATCTGAGAGAGCTCTGGACTCCAGGGACCCAGATTACCAGCTTCTCTCTGAGGGATTCCCATTAACCTCAGAGTCAGTACAGAGGACCTGGGGAGGCACTGAGCACATGCAGAGCACGGGAGGCACAGCAGAGAGCAGAGGGTTGGGTGCCTCACATGCTACTTAAGATTAGATCTTGCTGTGAGTTGCTTCAGGCAAGAACAAGTCTTCTGCACAGTGCAAAGGAAAGAGGAATAGGATGAATGTCTTGGCACTAGTGTTGGCATGTAGGCCAGGAAGCCATTCCTGTTTCTGTCTGTATTGCGCTCCTACCTCCAGCCTAATAGCAGCAGAGTCCAAAATGGGAACACACTCAAGCCTCTGAAACCACCCTATATTTGCCTCTCTGGAGGACATGAGACTTCTGTCTGCCTTCCTTAAGCAGGCCACTCTCAGCTGTTCCTATCTATTTATTTCAGTGTGCCTGCCAGGGCAGAGACATTGCCTCTTTACATATTTATTGCCATGGCACTTAAATATACTCTCATCTGCCACCATTAACTTCCTTCACATCAAGGATGGCATGGGAAGAGGCATGGATAACTAACACAGTAAGCTAGGACAGCTTTACTCTGTTGCCTTGTTTTGCTGTAGAGGTGGGATGTATAAATGAGGTTGTTTCAGAAAACTCAGGCAGACTCCCTCTGTAGACATATGCAAGTTATTTAGATGGGGCATGGAATGCTAAGAGTTTCAGTAACTTTTTTTAAATTTATTTTTAACAATAAGTAATAAATAACAAATACAAGCATCCTTCATGTAAAACCAATTTGCAAGCAGCTATGCCCAAACCCACACAGCCCAAGGCTCCCACTATCCAGCTGGAGGGGCTTGTATGTGCAATCATGTTGATCAAATAAGTGTCCAGTCTATATTGCTGTAGTTTCACCATTCACTCCAATCGCAACCCTTACATTCTACCATACCCCCTCTTCTGCAGATTGTTCCCTAGGATTTAGAAAAGGGGCACAAGTGGGCAAGAAGGAAAACAGTCTACTTTCTCTGGAGATGTTTTGGACTCTGATCAGTTCAGGCTGTTTCCTTTCATGGGTTGGCACAAGCATTTAGATATACAGGCATTTAAACAGTATTAATTATTATGGTAGGTTGTGTTGGAATAGACACAGATGTTTGGATGGTATGCTAATCCATGAACTATAGTTTTTCTGTAAAAGATGACAAGGTCTTACTGTGGCTTATAACATCTCCTATCCACTAGAGGACGTAAGCTTGTGGCATCAGCCATGAATTATTCCTCCAAGGAGAGAGCTACTAGCCAATTATATTTGGGATATACAGACATATGGCTGCCACTGCTGCACAGTATTTCCAGGCAGGTGAGGTGTAGCTGATGCTGACGGAGGAGTCTTGCTTGACTCAAGGAGACCAATATTTGCTTTATTGATTTAGTGGCCTTTGGTAACACTCTCTGGCATTCCAGAGACCAACAGTACACTTGCAAGTGTGGTCTCAATACATCTTTCTCATGCTTACATCAGGTCTTCAACAGCAGGGCCTTACCACCTCTCTTCTTGCAGGTATCCCAGTTTATAGGCAAGAAGCCTTTACCTTTTGGGGGGGGGGGCTTGGATCCCCTGGCCAACATCTCCTAGGCAGAATAAGCCATTGCTGATATCAGAGTTCTCCTGTATTAATATATTTTGCTTAATTGCACAGCTTATAAAGACTTAAGTATTATATTTGGCTCTGAATAGAGAATAATCCTTTCACAGTTCCTATGTCTGTTAGTCAGTTAAAGAAAGCAGTTATATGCGTTTTATAAGAGATTACCTCTATAACAATCAACTCTAATTTACAGTTAGAGAATGACTTCATTACCATCATGTTTTTCTTTGTTCTATGAAAAGGAGGTAAGAAAGTATCTCATATTAAAACTTTGTGACACCTGGAAGGTAAAGTTCATTAGGACTCATTATAAACAATTGTTACAAATAGGATCCACACTGAGCTTTGAAAGAAAAGAAAAAAAAAAACAAAAAACAAATAGGATCCACAGAGATGTTTGATGCCTGTAGCAGTCTGAGGTTTTTCCTCCTTTTAATGCTTAGATGGGCCAACTTCTCTGCTGGTATTTCTTGGTACATCCTGCACAATGCAAAGCTGTATCTTTTCTTTCTCAGCTATTAAGTTGATGACGTTTTGACCTGTGGTAACATGCAAATCTTTTCCTATAGTTAAAGATTTAAATTGAAAATTTTGACAAAAGGTTTAATATGTAGCTGTATGCCTCCTTTTTTATTTTAGGTTTTTATTTTTTGACCCATGAATATCACTTTCTAGGTCCATGGCAGGGCTTTATTTGAAGGCTGTGAAAGGACTGTTTACAGGAGAGTATCTTGTTTCCTGATGAGTGTATGGCCTGGGCTTGGGAGGCAAAGGAGAAATCCCCACAGAGCTGTGGCCCTAGGCAGATGCTGAGGGAAAGATGTCTGGGGCCCAGTAGGCTTTTCAGAGTAATCCATGATTCTCTGATATTAGGTTAAACTGTATGAAATTGCTACTTTTGAAGGTCAAAAATCAGCAGTTTCCAATTCAACCTAATGCATCATCTCTCTAAATCTTCATGAGCTACAGTATTGCTGGGATTTGGGAGCAAGAAATCTCCAAAAACATCTGGTAGTCCTGCCCACAGACTTAATCTTTTTTTTTCTACATGAGTTCAAGCCAGGGCATGCACACATACAAACATGTGCACACATGAACATATACAAAACAAATGAAACTTTTATCTACATTTTTATTTGGTTTACTATGCTTAAAACACACTAGGAATATGGCCTTTCATTTGATCTCCCTTCCACACAGGGTTCTTTGGACATTTGCTACATTTTAAAGATATCTTATCACTTGCATATTTTGTGGTAAAACAAGTTCAAGATCCTCATGACCATTGCCTTCATTCCTCAAAAAACTCCCAGGCATTTACCAGTGATGTCACTTCTGTAGTCCTCCAGGTCCACGTTGCTGACTACATAGTAGAGGACACATCAGTTTTGAAATTAGTGAGCTGAGTATATTGACTTATGAATATTTATAGTTAGACCTCTTATAAAAACATTTCAGCTTCATAAATGAGCTTATTGGTGCAGTTTGTATAAAATAGTACTGCATTTAATTTTTTTTCCTTTTGGGTGCCATTTATCAAAAGCCTCATTCCATGTGCTGTCAGCCTACTGAGGTGATCTGTACATGGCCCCACATCCTCAAGACCCCACCACCCCAAATAAACTCAAATGCACATCCTAGTTTCTCTCACCTCTTTCAGTATACAGTTAGATATCGCCAGTCCATGATTTAAATACTCCAAAATCTGAAACTTATTTATTCATTTATTTATTATTTATTTAGTGTGTCTGTGTACATGCATGAGGGCCACTCTTATGTGAAAGTCAGAAGACAACCTGGCAGGAGTCAGTTCTCTCCTTCTGCAACATGGGTTTCAGGCTTGGCAGCAAGCACTTTTACCTGCTGAGCCATCTTACCAGCCTGGGAATCTGAAACTTTTTTTTTTTT
>VZQC01006403.1:1348346-1487724 GCA_009823505.1 Rhizomys pruinosus
AAAAAAAAAAAAAACCCATTTATCTCTATAAGACTGTACAAGAAAAATTAGCAGGTATATCTTATTAAACATACAGCCTTTTACTTGAACTTCATGTAGAGGAAATACCCTTGAGATAGGCATGCTCTAGAAAGTACTGTTTTATCCAGAGGTACCTGTGTTCTCTCTTCTCTCTTTCTGAGACCCTCACCATCAAAAATGCTTTACCTGTTTACTCATTTACTCATTTTTGACAAACTTACTATATAGTAGCCCAGTCTGGCCTCAAATTTCTGGTACTTCCTTTATTTGTAATTGACCAGTCATAATTCCATTTACTTATGGGGTATTATGAAGTTACGGTACATGAATACATAATAGAATGATTAAATCACATACTTACTGATTACTTGGGAGAATTTTTTTAATTTTTATATTTTTTTTATGTGTATGAATGTACTGTCTGCATGCAGGTCTATGCACCCATGTCGTGCAATGCCGCAGAGGTCAGAAGAGGGTGTTGGATTCCCCTGGAACTAGAATTCTCCTGGAACTGGAGTTCTCCTGGAATTGGAGTTACAGACGGTTCTCAGCTGCCATATGGGTGCTGGGGATCGAACCTGGGTCCTCTGCAAGAGCAGTCGGTGCTCTTAACTGCTAGGCTATCTCTCCAGCCCTAAAATGAGTGTTGAATTACTTTAAAAATAGAAAGGATCAGAAGAGGGTCTCGGATTCCCCTGGAACTGAAGTTCTCCTGGAATTGGAGTTACAGATGGTTCTCAGCTGCCATGTGGGTGCTGGGGATCGAACCCAGGTCCTCTGCAAGAGTGGTCGGCGCTCTTAACCACTAGGCCATCCCTCCAGCCCCGGGAGAATATTTTAAATGTTCACATTTTAAATGTGAAATCTCTTCTTTGGGCAGTTTTGAAATATATATCATTCTTAGGTATTGTCTGCCATGTTTAACCTTTTTCATGTTTTTATCCTTGTCTCAAGAATCACTTTATAGCAACTCATAGCTAGTTCACAAATTACATGCAAAATTATTTAAGTTATTAAATGAGGCACATGATTATGCTTTCATTGTCTCTGTTCTGCCTGCTTGTTGAAATGCCCTCTACCAGGCTGGGATCCTCCTTTCCTCCCAGAGGCACCCCATTTCTAGGGCTTTCTATGTTCTGCCAGCTTGTTCTTCAGCCTGGTTCCTGGCTGCTGAGCCCACCTCCCTGTGTTGCCAGTGGAACCTCCATGCTTCCTGAATGCTTGTTTCTCTAGAGTCCTGAACCTTCCAGTCATATTTCTTAGGGAGTCCTGTTTCTTTTAGCATGACTTTCCCCTGGCCTCTTCTTGTCCTGTCTGTAGTGTCTACTCCGTCTCAGAACCCTGCTCCACCATACCACATGGTATAGGCAGCTTCCTTCTTTCAATACTTGGCCCATTTGTGAACACAGCTAAGCAACCTCTATCAGCTGCAAGCTGGGAGAAGGTAGGAATCATGTGTTACATGTGTCTTATGTCCTCCATGTGATGTGAGAAGATACTCAAAAACATTCTCTTGTTTACATAGTCTCCTTGACCCAGGGAGTCCACATAGCAGGTGTTCTGAGCTGAGTATTCCCAGCGTCCTCTATGTGGGAAGTTTGATGTGTCAGCATGGATGTGAGGAAGTCTGGAAGACAGTGGAGAAATACAAAGAGATTCCCAAAGTGGCATTTCTAAGTGTCATTAGAGGATGAGGATAGTCAGAAATATTAGTCTGCAAAGTAAGTCACCAACGTCAATTTTAGAATCTGCCAGAGGTAGGACTCCAGCTTCCATAAATCAAAATGAGTCTTATCTCTTGTCCTGGTTTTCTGATTTTCAGTTGAGAAAAATCCTTGCCTTTTGTGGTGATTTGAGAAATGTCCCATAGACTCAGGTATTTTAATACTTGGTCCCCAGTTGGTAGTGGTATTTGGGAAGGTTATGGAACCTTTAGGAGGTCTAGCCTTGCAAAGTACATCACTGGGAGCAGGCTTTGAAAGTTTATAGCCTCACCCCACTTCCAGTTACATCTGCTTTATGTTTCTGATTGAGAATGTGGTCTTTCAGCTTCCTGTTCCTGCCACTGGCTGCCAAACCTCCCCACCATGATGGACTCTTATCCCTCTAGAACTGGAAATGAAAATAAACTCTGTCTTTCATAAGTCACTTGTGCTCATGGTGTTTTATCACAGAAACAGAATAGTGACTCATAACATTCTACAGTTTTTATCCTCGAGGTGGGGGTGGGGTGATGTGACTCATTCCATCAAGAGAAGATGTTCCACCCCTCCATTGGTAGAACCCTTGTCTCTAGGCCCGATACCTGGCAGTCAAAACTAATAGGCGTTTGGTCCCAAGCTTGTTCCATCCTCTGCTATGTTGTTCTAAGGCCCCCAACACGTTTTCTCTCCTGCCAGCCTTTTTTCTGTTCAGTTCTACCAACTAACCTGGAGGGCCCCAAAGTTCAACAACCATTGCTATGAGACTGTACATGACCCTGGAAGTTAGTCCTGATTCTCCTTTCATAAATGAAAGGATGGGGCTTCTCCTGGGCAAGGTACTTTCCTGGAGTCATGTGGCAATTCATCCATCCACCAACCCACATGCTGTTTGTTTGTTTGTTTTTGTTTGTTGAGACAAGGTCTCCCTGTCACCTTAGCTGGCTTGGAATTCAGAGATCTGCATGCCTCTGAGTGCTGGGATTAAAGGTGTGCACCACCAGGCCTGGCTGCCATCTAGTATTTTCTTTCTTTCTTTTTTTTTGAGACAGGGTCTCCCTATAGAGACCAGCTGGCCTGGAACTCACTCTGTAGACCAGGCTGGCCTTGAGCTCACAGAGATCTGCCTGCCTCTGCCTCTGCCTCTGCCTCTGCCTCCCAAGTGCTAGGATTAAAGGCGTGCGCCACCATGCCCAACTTAAGAACCCAGCTTAAAGGCAGTTCTTAGCTGCCATGTGGATGCTGGGAATCGACCCACTGTCCTCTGCAAGAGCAATCGGCACTCTTAACTGCTAGGCCATCTCTCCTCTAACTGCTTCTTATCTATCCATCTCTCTTCCTTCAGATATAAGAAAAGCACTTCCTCCTCTTGGTCTTGACTAGTACAATATCCAAGTGTGTACCAATTATTATAGCACTTGATGAAGGCTTGGGAGCAGATTCTAAAGCACTTCATAGCAAAGTGACAGTGCTCTGTTGGGGCAATACCCCATTTAGAGAAATAGATACATGCCTACATCTGGAATCTGGCTTTGATTTTGACTATGCCCTCTTCAATGAAAAGTGGACTATCAGACTGAATTTTTAGTTAGCATGTTCAAAGGCATTACACAAATGATTGTACCCTCCTCAGTATATTTCAGTGACACCAAGGACCACCTAATTAAAAACAAGCATTTGTCAGAAGTCTTACTACCCTTGAAGACAATGCTGTAGGATTAGATAGCCCATTCTTACTACCTCTCAGTGTTTCAGTATGGTATATCAGTGAAATGGATCGTGCAAAAGAAAGCTGTGTTTTCCAGTTCTGTGGCATGTTGGGCCCTAATAACCCATATCTGATGGTACTAAATCCTCACTGCAAATGTCCAGTCAAAATAATCAGTTATTAAAACTTTGAATGTTCTTCTGGTTTTCTTCAAAATGTGACCAGAAATAAGCATACTAACTTTATCTCTAATAAGCACATTAAATATCCTAAACCTTGATGCCTGAAGGAAAGCATTGAATTAATATAGTTTATTACTCTAAATTCTGGCTTCTTCTGTCAGTCGTACAGATAATAATTCAGGTAGGAAGTCACCATTTATGCCATATTAGTTATAGAGATTGCCTGTTTATTTTGTGCTGCTTTGAATCTAGAGGGAAAGAGGAAGATGTAATTGTGTATTCTCATTCTCCTTTAGCACCAAACAACAGAATTTGTGAAGTTATTTACCTTTGCACATTGCAAACCTCCTAACTTAAAAAAAAGAAAGAAAAAATGGAAAGGTGAAACTGAGAAAGCACAATGGAGAAGAAAGAGGCCAGCCTTTGCAAGGATGCAAACTCAGTAGACCACTCTACTCACCCACTCCCACAAGACCATGTGTCTATACGTCCATGAATTCATCCTTTGCCCTGACCTAGGCTTGAGTTTGAGTTCTGCCCACTATTTTTTGGTGGGCTCGGGATTGTTTTGGCTGTCTTCCTTTTTTTCTGTGCTTTAAGGTTTGCAGAAGATCTAATAGGTAAAAGGCTTTATAAGTGGTACTGCATTATACCAACACTAAGTATGTTTTTTATTTTTATAAATATCGTGTCTTATTCTATGTGAGACATGTATATTACTGTTATAAGGTAATCTTACCATAATGTGCTTTAGGACCCTCCAGAACACTATAACTTTGGGGGTTATAGGAGACAAGACTGAAACGGAGAGCTGAAGAACAGGGAAGTGTTTTCCCTACATCTCAGGGAAGAGTAAGGGGATGTACAAACAGTAAATAGCAGATGGAGGGATGTGTGGATGCATGTGTGGTGATAGGCACAATAATCTGAGGAAGTAAAGAAGAAGGGAAGAAGTGTGGATGGGATGGCGGGGTCAGCAAGGCAGGGTCCTGTTTGACTTCCTGACCTGGAAACCTGTGATTCAGTACTGCTTTCCATGTAAACTGTGAGGAACATCTCCGTCTCTCTTCATATGAGTGCAGAATGTCTTCAAGGACATTTTAAGCCTGCTTCTGATCTACCAGGAAAAGATACACCAATTTGACTATTTTCTAAGACTAAGTGTCTTAATTTGCAAGAGAATGATTCAGTTATAGTTTTAAATAATATCACATTTAGATTTTTTTAGTCACAAGGATGATATTGAATGACTATGAAACTGGAATGGAAAGTCCCAGAGAATGGTGAGAATCGGGAACTTTGGCATTCAGGGCTGTTTCTGTTCTCTTTCTTTTCTTCTTCTTCTTCTTCTTCTTCTTCTTCTCTCTCTTCTTCTCTCTCTCTCTCTCTCTTCTCTCTACTCCTCTCTCTCTTCTCTCTCATCTCTCTCTCATCTCTGTGTTTTTTTTTTTCAAGTACTTTTGTACCACAGGCTGGCTTGTACTCACAGAGATCTGTTTTCCTCTGTGCCCACCAAAGTACTGGGAATAAAGACCTGTGCCATCATGCCCAGCTATTATTTGTCTATTTTAAGAATATATTTTAGAATAGATGGGACTTCAGAGAATTTTACATATAAAATGTAAAACCATATAGTTTCATCAAAGTGCAAAGTAGACTAAACCCAGAATATAATGGCATAGAAAATCAAGATATAAACACTCATCATTTTTATCTAACATCTTCTGAATGTGTCATCAGGAGAAAATTTCTCTTTCTGACCCTTGTTCCAATGGGTCAGCCTCATTGCCATTTTTCAGTCTGTATTACTCAGGAGAGGTGAAAATGTTTAGGTGCTCAAAAGGGAATACTGAAATGAGAGGAGATGCTGAACATGTGGTCCAAATAACTACTCTGCATCTGATGACACATTCCTTCCAAATACAAAATATCACAATCAAATAGGACCCCTTGTTCCTTCAGAGTCCATCTTCAGCCAGATGTAGTTACATCTCACTCAGAAAGTTACTTTGTTGGGACTGACAACCTGTGGAATTATTGAAGTGCAAGATGTAGGATGCCACCAGAACATGGAATGAGCCAGGTAGAGGAGCTCTAGGAAGAAGAGAGAGGAGGCATGCCTAAGCCTGTAACCATGGAGGGCCTAGGGCACTGTCTGCTATAGGAGCCCCCACTCTTTAGACAGAGCCACATACTCACTGTGCCACACCTGCTCTGATGTTCTAAACACAGTAAGCTCCTTTACATTGTAGCTGTTGGGTAATAGCCTCTGAATCGAAAAGAAGAGAGGAGGACATCTGTTTCTTCCATATCCCCATTCAAAAACTGAGTGTATAGACCAGGGCTTCTTTCAGTGCTGTTACTGGTCTTTTCGTGAGCAGGAGATATCTGATTTCTTTTTTTTTTTTTTTAAGTTATTTTTGTATGTGTATGAATGTACTGTCTGCATGTAGGTTTGTGCACCCGTGTCGTGCAAAGCCACAGAGGTCAGAAGAGGGTCTCGGATTCCCCTGGAAAACGAGTTCTCCTGGAATTGGAGTTACAGACGGTTCTTACCCGCCATGTGGGTGCTGGGGATCGAACCTGGGTCCTCTGCAAGAGCAGTCGGTGCTTTTAACTGCTAGGCCATCTCTCCAGCCCGAGATATCTGATTTCAAGAGGCAGACTATGGCTAAGAGCTAGGCTAGCAAGTCAAGCTACTGGTCCCATCTGAGGGTCCAAACACCTGTCCCCTTTGTCCTTCAATTTCCTCTATAGAATGATCCTGAGCATACAAGCTACGGGAGGTGATACATTGTTTGATAAAGTGTAAATGAGATACAGCCTGCCAAACTGTCTTCAGCCAAGAAAGGCAGCTGATCATTTCAGCTGGTATCTGTACAGAACTATAACCTATGACTGATACAGAGCTAGCTGAGATGCACCCAGCAAGGCCACACTGATGCTCAGAATGTTGTGTGGCTCAGGCCACAGACATCTAGACTAAAGGGCTGTGAAAACAGGGGTTCTTCCCTTCGGAATGGGTTACTAAAGCGCACCCTGAAAGCATCCAGAGAAAGTTGTGGCCCAATGGTAAAGCACGTGCCTTACATTCAGGAACTTTGTGTTCTATCCTCTGCACTGAGAAAAAAATTTTCCAGCTGGGCACACCTTTAATCCTAGCACTTGGGAGGCAGAGGCAGGCAGATCTTTGTGAGTTCAAGGCCAGCCTGGTCTACAGAGTGAGTTCCAGGACAGCTGGGGCTACAGGGAGACCCTGTCTCAAAAAGACAAAAAAAATTTTTTTTGTTTACTAGGTGCTGCTCTTTGTCTCTAAGAACATGCCAGTAACTATCTGAGCTTCATGGTCGATCTAACTTGTGTTTTAAATCTTACTTTGATGTCATGATAGTTTCCCTCCCTCACCAACCAGGCAGAAGTGTCTCAGGAATACACAGCCAGCTTATAAAGTCCTCAGGCTACTGAACTTCAGATGGGCACTCCGGAAACATGTTATTTTCTGTTTTGCCTGGAGGCACCACAGGGACATAACTCCACTCACACAGTTTGTCCTTTGGGTTCATTGTGTTTAAAGGAACTGTCTGCACAGCCAAAAGCCAAGATCAACCAAAGATGTGGAGTAGTACAATTGCATCTACTGTGAAATCAGCATCATTCCAGCAGACCTTGGGAATTCTTATGACCAAGCTTAACAGCAAAACATGAAAATTTCTCAGCACAGAAGCTGGGATACAGATCAGTGGTAGAGTCTTGCTGAACATGTGCTGCCCTGGGTTTCATCCTCAGCATCTTCCCAACTCCAAAATTCCAAGTACAAGTTTAAGTAGCTCGATATGTATTTCCAGGTCATCTTTTTTCCCCTAACGTTGTACCAAAAGCCAAAGATGTGAAAGAGCAGCTTTTGTCCTCCAGTGTCCAACATAATGAGACTGCTGTCCTCACCCTCCTCTGGTCATTTGGCCTTCCCTGGGGCAGGTGTCTGTTGACAGGCCAGCCCTGCCCGCAGCAGAGCAGGTGAAGGTGCGCTCTGCTACCTTCCATCATGCTGCTTCAGTCCTCCTGTCCATCCAGTGTGGCTCCTGCTTAAGCGAGCATTTTCTACAAGTTCTGATTTGGATAACAAATAGTCCCTCTAATATAAAGTGGCAAGCATTTTTGCTGCTTTGAATCATTTAGGACCTCTGTGTGACTAGAATTCCCCCAAATTTCCAGCTAGGTGTCCATAATTGTTGCATTACTATTTTGCTCCAGTAAATCTGTGGTGGATGTTAGGTTTCAGGTGTGGGTCAACAGCTCTCTTTGTCACTCAGGTGTTATGACATCCCTGTGCACCAACTTGTGCTGTCAGTAAGCTTGGAAGGTCACTTGGCAGCCTTCATTTGGATGTCCCCTTATTTTTTAGGTTACTATCATTTGGTAAGCCCCTAACTTTTCTTTTTTTATATATAAATTTTATTTTCGTATGTGTATGAATGTACTGTCTGCATGCAGGTTTGTGCACCCGTGTCATGCAATGCCACGGAGGTCAGAAGAGGGAGTCGGATCCCCCTGGAACTGGAGTTAAAGACGGTTTTCAGCCTCCATTAGGTGCTGGGGATCGAACCCGGGTCCTCTGCAAGAGCAGTAGGCGCTCTTAACCTCTAGGCCATCTCTCCAGCCCTAGCCCCTAACTTTTCTTAGTGTTTATTCTTACCATCTGATCTTCCTGAAAAATTCAAATGCCTTTTAAGCCATTAGAATTACTATTTAGAAAAATATATATTATTATTTTTATTTTATGTGTATGAATGTATTGCCTGCATGTATGTAAGTATGTCCATGTTGTGCAGTACCCATGGAGGTCAGAAGAGGATGTTGGATCCCCCAGAACTGGAGTTACAGATGATTGTTAGCCTCCATATGGGTGCTGGGAATCGAACCCAGGTCCTCTGCAAGAGCAGCCAGTTCTCTTAAATGAATGTATTGCCTGCATGTATGTAAGTATGCCCATGTTGTGCAGTACCCATGGAGGTCAGAAGAGGATGTTGGATCCCCCAGAACTGGAGTTACAGATGATTGTTAGCCTCCATGTGGGTGCTGGGAATCGAACCCAGGTCCTCTGCAAGAGCAGCCAGTTCTCTTAACCGTTGAACCATCTCTCCAGCCCCCATTAGAATTATTTTTTATATAAACTTAGAAATACTCTTTTCCATTCAAAAACATCTACCTTTATTATTTTTAGTGCACAGGAGGGAAACAAGGCACTTTCTATAGCTCAAACTTAGTAAACATCACAGAAAGGAATTATTTCCCTAAAATTGCTTTCAGAAACAAGCAAACAAAATGTGTCAAGAACTTGGGATTGCAATAATTATTTCTACAGGGTCTGAACTTGGTTCAACCTCTTGAGGGCCATTTGTGGGCAGCAATTCAAACTCACTCTGTAGCACAGGCTAGCCATGAACCTTGACTGGAATTCCTGGCATATGCCACCATACCCAGTCCCCTTTATTCTTAGAATCAATCTACATATAAAGTAATCTGTAGACTAAATAGAAGTGGCTTTACCCCTTGAGTATTTGTAGAGTAAACATTAAATAATCAGTTCAAATTGCATTGTACTAAATAATACTTGAAATGTATCATTTAATTACATTTGGTGATGGTAGAGATGAAAATCCAGGTTTATTGTTGTTTAATCATTATTTATGCTTTGTCTTAAATGACACTCAAGTCATTTCTAGACAGTTCTACATTTGTACTTATTACTTAGTCTTCACTTTATTAGATGCCAACAAGAAGTCCACAAGTGGTCATTACTGTGATTAAGGTCAATAGTACATTTTTAGCTTCTATCATCTATCTGTGGGATGAGTAGAGCCTGTGAAAGAGAAACCATTCAAGTGACACTGATGCCCTTCCAGAAATCAAGTCACTGGCAGAAGCTCGGAAAAACTCGGGTTTCCATTGTTCTATTGATCCCTCGCTTCTCCAGTGGTTTTCATCAGCCAAGTAGCCTGTTGAATCTTTTCTCACTCCATTTGACAGCACTTTCTTGAGAGCTGAAATAGGCCAAATGACTAATTTTCTTGTCGCTTTAATTTCTACTGCTGTGAGACTTAGAGAGCAGTGTCACGGGGCATTTTCTCACCTGCAGGAGGTGAGGTGCACCAGGAGAGGTGCAAAGATGGAAGTAGAGAAAGTTGTCACTAAGGATGTGGTCCTCTCTAGCCAGTCCTCAGGGAAGAACATGTCTGAACATTTCTGATCCTAATGTAGACCAAATCCGCTGCACCCTTGGAGTGTCTTGCATTCTGAGGAGAGGCTAGCAGTTCCTCGTGGTGAATGGCCTGGGAATATGAG
Organism: Rhizomys pruinosus; assembly: GCA_009823505.1. Taxonomy (NCBI): domain Eukaryota; kingdom Metazoa; phylum Chordata; class Mammalia; order Rodentia; family Spalacidae; genus Rhizomys; species Rhizomys pruinosus. Next base: position 1,358,300 of record VZQC01006403.1, read on the forward strand.
AGCAGACCTCCTCCCAATGTCTATAATTTAATAGCCTGAGGAAAATCTGCTTTCCCCCATCTCCATGAGCTCTTATCATTTCCTCAGAATTATTCTTAAACTGAGTTATATGGGTATTTTCTTCTTTTTGAGCAGTACTGAACTGTTCCCCTCCAGGAGTGTATAATTAGGGCTTGAGATCTAATCTAATATCTTATACCTCCATGTGTTTAATTTCCTCTTCCAGAGCATCCATTTCATGTGATTGCATTATTTAGTCACGTCTCCCCCTCATGTCACCAGGCTGTGACATTTACATTGAATGATTCATTTATTTGTGATCTTAAATAGTTCTAGCATTGAAATTTGCATTCTACTGAAAGACAAACAATCTTGGTGGAAAGGTTGGATGGTTTAGGATCAAACTGGCATATGCTCCCATTCTGTCCATTATGGAATTTCATCTACTAGAATGAGGTGTGGCCATCTGAACCCACCTGTGGCATATCCTGCCTAGGGAGGTACCCTGAAATGTAAAGAATCAGAAGTGCATCAGGCTCCGCTCCTCCTGCTAATATGTTCTCTATGGTTTTCCTAGGTTGTTTTCTCCCTCAACCCCTCCTCAAATATATGTATACCACATGTCCCTGAAATGCATCATTTAATTCCAGAGGTGTGCAAAGACAAAGTGAATTTTTGAGCATTTTGAATAAGCCCATTGGTTGAACATAGAGATGCCAGTCAATATGGACACCTTCAGACTAAGGAGCTTTGTAGACTCCTTAGTGATTCACATCTTTCAGTGACCACTGGAACTCTGGAATGAGTTGCTTTTTACTTTGCTTTTTACTCAAACCATTCAGACCCAGACTCATCCCACTTCACCTGCACTTTCTGAGATCCTTTTCCCACACACAGTTCTAGTTACTCTGCCCCACACTCCTGCCACCTCTTCAAAGACATCCCTGAACCCTGAACTGTTGTGCACCTCTTGCCTTCCTAGGATGACTGACTGTACGGACAGTTTGCCTTGTTCTACAAATTTGCCTTTCAAACAGTGCTCTGTCTGCTGAGAATGGAGTGGCCAGGTCTTGTCCTTGCTTGCATGCTCACCAGAAGCATAAATTGGATGCTCAATGCACTGGTGTGTTGTGTTGTGTTGTGTTGTGTTGTGTTGTGTTGTGTTGTGTTGTGTTGTTGTATTGTGTTGTGTTATGTTGTGTTTTGGGGGGCAGAAGGTTGAGGCTTAGAGGAACAACTCCAACCCAGTATACATTTCTTGAATAAACACTTGAGTAAAGGTAGATTTGCTTTTTGAAAATGGCAAAGTTATTTTAAACCAGGTTTTCTGAGCAGACTAACCATGTATAGAAATCTCACATACAGGCAATGTGCACATGTAATATTTTGACAGTCCCCAGATTCAGACCTTCATGCCGTTCTTAGTACCTGGCAGTGCTAAGAGACATAGCTTTGTAGAAAAGGGCATTTTTCTGGAGCAGTACCCACCCCATGGGTGACGGCAGTGTCCATCCTTGACCTCAGCTCTTTGATTTCCATCTTCCAACACCCCCAGGACTTTCTGAAATGTTGAACTCTGCCATGCTACTCTGTTTCTGGTTCCAAGACTCCCAAAATAACATGTCAAATGGACTTTTTCAGTCATTGTCCTCCCTGACAGCCAAATATATGCCTGTTATAGCAACCTTTGACATAGAGAAGCTCAGTCTGTCCTGTCAGTGTCTGAGAAAAGATAAGTGCTTCATTCTAGTTCCAACAAGCTGCTTTATTAGGGACTATCAATAGGTGCTAGAAGGAATGCTAAAGCCAGTGTGGTGGCCACACCTTTAATCCCAGCACTCAAGAGGCAGAGGCTGGTGGATCTCTGTGAGTTCAAGGCCAGCCTGGTCTACATAGTATTCTAGGCCAGCTGAGGCTATAAGGAGACCCTGTCTCAAAAAGACCAAAAGAAAGAAGAAGAAGAAGAAAAAAAAAGGAATGCTAAAACATGCCTCGGCACTGACTTCCTGTCTGCACTGCCTGGTGCATTCACACCCTGGAGATAAATCCTGGTTATCTTGCTCTTCCTTGGTGGTGTTCTGTGCATAGCCCTAGGCAATACTCTTCCTTGCTTGTTTTAAAATGTATATAATTATGTTGAATGTATTGTTCAGTGACTTGCTTTTTTCTGAATGTTTGAAATTGCACACACCTGTATTTCATCTGTGTTCACTGCCATCTAGTATTCCACTGTGACTGTGTTTCTTTGACAAACTGGGAATGGTTTCTTTCTCCTATTTTTGTTGTTGTTGTTTTTGTTGTTCTTTCAGAATGTTGTAAGCTTTCTTAAGCAAGCACACATGAGCATGGTTTCATATACCAAGGAGTGGGATAGAGACCCATGTTATACATCTGCCTTTACCTAGATAAGCATGTCTGACTGCCTTCGTTAAAAATCAGGACAGTTGTCTTACCAGTGGGTTCTGAGAGTTGTGTGCCCCTTGTGTTCTATACTTGACCAATCTGGAGTACTATTTGGCATCCCACTGTGGTCCATTGGTCATTAGTGATATTGAACTTTTTGTGTGTGTGTGTCTTTTTGAGAGAGCTGGCCTGGAACTCACTATGTAATCAGATTGGCCTTGATCCGCCTGCCTTTGCCTCCCAGGTGCTGGGAAATATTGAACATCTTAATGACCTTTCATAGTTTAGCTTCTGGGAGTACCTGACTCTTTTCCCTTTTTCCAATGCAAACTGCCTTGCTCTTAGAGATTTATAATGTCCCTTGCAACCTCTGGACACAAAGCCTGGTGCATCCACCTGTTGTGGGTGCCTCTGGACACAAAGCCTGGTGCATTCCCCTGTTATGGGTGCCTCTGGACACAAAGCCTGGTACATCCATGTGTCTGTGGTCAGACACATTAGTCTCCCCTTTAGAGTTCATGTTTTGATTCTTGTTTAATAAGCCTGTCCATTTGCCAAGATGATAAAGGTGTTGCCCATATATCTTCTGTAAGTTTAATATCACTTACTTTATTATCTAATGCAGAATTTTACTTCAGAATGAAAACTGTAATGGTTCCTTACAAGCTGTCTTTGCCTAGATTATGTTGTCCTATTACAGCTCAAAGCAATGGCCACAGGTCCCATGAGGTAACTTACCTACTTAATAAGCATTGTAAGAGCCCCTACACACGTTGGGCAGTAGGGTGGAATAAAAATGGACACAAAGCAACATCACAGTCACTGGACCTATAAGCAGGTTCAGCTTTTGATATGAGAAGATCCATCCTGGCTTCTCCCGGTACTGAATCCAACAATGAGCATCCTGCTAAGAACACACAGGGAAGGGGAAGGCATGTGTTCATACAAGCAAGAGTATACACAGCCTCTAGCCTGCTAGAACTGTTGAGAGAAGAAATTTGTAAGCCATCCGCTTTGTGGTCCTTTACAACAGGTAAGCTGGGAGCTCTATGATGAGGTGATGGTGACAGCAAGTAGTCTCAGCCTTTTCTACACCCTAAGAGACTCAGGGTCAGAATAGTGGCAATGAAGCCTTAGGTGCCAGAACTTTTCAGCAGAGTATGTGATACCCCTCTGACAGTTTGAAACAGCTTCCTACTCCATTGCAGCTAGCAGCTGGAGGGTCAGAGGGCTGGTAGCATGAGGATGGCTAACATGCCCAGTGTCAGGAGGCGGCCTTCCTCGGAGGCCACTCTGCCAGTCTGAGTATCAGGTCAGCAACATAGGTTCAAAGGATGACAAAACATAACCCACAGTGTATCTCTTCTAAACTCTAAGATAGGGGCCACTTTAGTAGCATATAGACTTTTAAATTATGTCCTTGTGGTTTTCTTTTTTGCTCAATTTCTTTTATTGATGTTTTGCATATTTCATACATCATTTCTCAGTTCAATTTAAACACATTCCCCTTTCCATGCCCCCCACCCCACCCCTGTTCCTGCATTCTGCCATACATGTCTTGCATCTTTCAGTCTTTTTTTTGTATTTTTCCTCTTTAATTTTATATTACTTCAAAATATGCATACATATCCTTCACCCATAAGTGGTAGGTTAATTTTCAAGCCCATTGAGGGATTCGCCTTTTAACCATACTGCTGCTTTCATATAAAAAAGAAATATAACATAGACGATGCTCACTTTGCTTTGCAACTAGGGATTTTGTGCTAACATCCAGAAATGAGGGACACCATACTTCGTTTGTTTTTCTGGGACTGTGTTACTTCACTTAGCATAATGTCTTCTAGTTCCATCCATTTACCCGCAAAGTTCATGATGTCATCTTTTTTTACTGCTGTATAGAACTCCATTGTGTAGATGTACCACATTTTCTCTATCCACTTGTTGGTTGAGGGACATTGGGTTGCTTCCAGCTCTTCACTATTGTAAAGAGAGCTGCAATAAACATAGACGTGCATGTGTTTTTGTTGACAGGATGAGTCTTGTGGGTATATACTCAGCAATGGTATGACTAGATCAGATGGTAGGCTCATTTTCAGTCTTTTAAGAGTTCTCTACACTGCTTTCCATAGGGGTTGCACAAGTTTGCATTCCCACCAGCAGTGGATGAGTGTTCACCTTTCTCCACAACCTCTCCAGCATTTGTTGTCATTTGTTTTCCTAATCTTGGCCATCCTTACCGGGATAAGGTGAAATCTTAAGGTGGTTTTAATTTGCATCTCCTTAATTATTAGTGATGTTGAACACTTTCTGAGATGTTTCTCGGCCATCTTCATTCTTCATGTGTGAATTCTCTATTCAACTCTTTACTCCATCTTTTGATAGTGTCTTTTTTTTTCTTGATCCCTTGTTTTTTTTGTTTTTGTTTTTGTTTTTGTCTTTTTGAGACAGGGTCTCCCTGTAGCCTCAGCTGTCCTGGAACTCACTCTGTAGACCAGGCTGGCCTTGAACTCACAAAGATCCGCCTGCCTCTGCCTCCCGAGTGCTAGGATTAAAGGTATGTGCCACCATGCCTGGCTGATCCCTGGTTTTTGAGTAATTTATATATTCTGGATGTTAATGCTCTCTCTGATGTATCACTGGTGAAGATTTCCTCCCACTCTGTGGGTTTTCTCTTCACTTCGTTGATTATTTCTTTTTGTTTGTTTCTTTTGCTTGGTTCTCAGCACCTACATGCTGGCTAACAATTGTCCATAACTCTAGTTCCAGTGGATCCAGTGCTTTTTTTTGACCTCCATGGGCATTGTACAACACCAGTGCCCTTACATATGTGCAAGCAATATATTCATACACATAAAATAAAAATAATAAAATAAAATATTTTAAACTCTAGGATAGGAGGTTGGCATGCTAAACAGTAGTCAGCTAGCACAGAGCCTAGGAAGTAGAAAGTAAAAAGGAGTAATTGGAGCTAGGTGTGGTGGCACATACCTTTAATCCCAGCACTCTGAAGGAACTTATGTAGAAAGTTCCAGGGCATCTGGGGCTACAAGGATGAACCTGTCTCAAAATAAAGGGGGGATGGTAATTATTAATTTTCTGTATTCCAGGTAGTCAGTATGGCCTGTATGTAGATGTGGCTTAAACATATGTACTCAGGTTTATACTGCAGGTTGCTTTTTGTAGCATACACATATTTAAGTCCTGTTGGTTTGTCCTCACTTGGGGTTTAATTCCCAACCTTGCATGAAATCCTGAACTGGACACATGTTTTCTAACATTTCATTGACAGTGATGAAAGTTAAAGATCTGAGATCTAATCTCGATTCTATCATGGAAAGTAACTGTGACTCAGGAAAATCACTTGAAATTTTTGAGTTGCCATTTCCCAATCAGTAAAGTAGTGTGCTTGCTGAAAAGTCTGAGTAGAGGATCCCGCAGCTCATCTCCCGAATTGTTCTCTGGACAGAACCCATGACCTTACTCTAAGGGGATTGTAGGCTATCCAGAATTATCGTGCCTCTGTTTTCCATAGGAACCTTGGGCAGAGGCTTCATAGGTAGGATTCTATTAATCTGTCCACATCCCCATTTCTCCCCCTAAGGCAATTGAGGTTTGGAGTTGGAGCAGTTTATCCTAGGTCTCAGATCCTCCATTTTGTAAGGAAAAGGCCAGGCCTTCCACCAAAAGCAGCACCTTCCTTCCTGTCCTACAGTCATGTGATCTCTAAACTGTCAGATCATAATCAGACTAAAACTGGAAAGACGGGATTGGATTCCCAGCAGAGCCCACAGTATATTTCCTGAGGGCCTTTAGAGGTTGTTTTTTTTTTTAATTAATTATAACCAGTGGAGACATACCAATGAAGTCTTAATAGCTGATAAAACTCACATTTAAAAATGTAGGAGTTGGTTAGGTTACTAAAGAAACTCAACTATGGCCAGATACAGTAGCTCACTGTAATCCTAGTAGCTGGGAAGCAGAGGAAGGAGGAGCATGGATTCCAGGCCAGGTTCAGCTACACTGTAAAATGGGGTGGCGGGGAGGAGAAAGCAAATACAAGATGGGCTCTCTTTAGTGATTTGAAAGTTCTGAGTTGAGTAATCAAGAAAAAAATTGCTCCTTTTAAAACTTATTTTACTATATTAATAAGATAGTCACTCAGAACAGATTAAAAGTTGTGTTTGTTGGGTGACATTTTTTTTTTTTAGTTGGGTGACTTTTTTTTTTTTTTTGGTCTTTTCGAGACAGAGTCTCTCCATAGCCCCAGCTGTCCTGGAACTCGCTCTGTAGACCAGGCTGGCCTTGAACTCACAAAGATCCGCCTGCCTCTGCCTCCCAAGTGCTAGGATTAAAGGCCTGCGCCACCATCCCCAGCTGGTTGGGTGACTTTTTAAGAGAGCAAAGGGCTGTAGTTCATATTGAAATGGGTGTCAGATTTGTGGCTGTTGCCTCTTCAGCCACTTGAGTATGCACAAGGAGGGCCTTTCAGTCATTTTGATAACTATGTAAATGTCATTTTTTGAAGCCCCCAAGGATGGTAAGTGAATAAATAGTAGATGGTGCTGTTCCAAATTGCCCTTGCTCATTGTTCTATTCTTCAGTTAATATCCCAGGGCTAGAGGCTGGGGAGATGGCTCAGCGGGTAAAGTGCAAGTTAGGGAAACATGAGGACCCGAGTTCAGATCCCCAGTACCCACCTAAAAGCTAGACACTGTGGCATGTACCCCAGCATTGTGAGGGCACAAAGACAAAGAGATCCTAGGGGTTCACTGACCAGTTAGCCTAGCTAAAACTGTAAGTTTCAGATTCAGTGAGAGATCCTGTCTCAGAAAATAAGGCTGAGAACAATCAAGAAAGACACATGATTTAGTCTGGTCTCCACAGCATAGGTGCATCCACCCTTACATGCATGCACTACACACAGGAACACATACATATATCATAAACAAACAAGACAAAGTTAGTTTTTTGTTAAAGACCTCTAAAGAAATGATTACTGAAAGTGCTATCAGAGCTGGAATGATATTTCCTTTCTCTTTGTCATGGTATCTACATGCCCTGGCATAGAACCAAGTCAGCTGCATTTGATGGTCTCTTGGTCTTACCCTGATCCCTGATGGATGTTTGTCTAAATAACAACACTCAGTTTAATATCCATTAACACTGCTGGGAGGGGAACAGGGAGCATGTTTCACATGTGACAATCTAAGACATGAATGGCTTAGACAATCTAAGAATGATTTAGAACCATTCCAGGAAGGTTCATTTCTTGTTCTGGTATCCAGCTCTGGAAGCACTGTTTGGTTCTCTGTGTTCTGTAGTACTGTGATACAGCAAGTTAGACCATGAACATTCAGTGAGTAGGAAAATCTCACAACTTGACAACCCCCTGTGACTGCAGCACTGACTTCCTCATAGGTGCCCAGTCTCTCAGCCTTGACGGGGACCAGCCTCTTGACAGTTGGGTAGTGTCATTCAGGGTAAGGATGATGGACAGCCGTCTGGGTCAGTCTCTGTGGCGTTGTGCGCAGCAGTCCTTCAGTAGGTTTGATTGTGAGTTTGATTAACAAGGCCACTTTCCAGATAGGTCTTCCATGGAGAGTCTAGCAAAGGGCACACACATTTCTGTGTTCAGCGTTGTCTCTAGCTCTGTATGGGGATGTGTTGGACGCAGTGGAGCCTTTCAGGAAACAACAGGATGATACTAGACAGAGCATGACAGGTCTTTAGAGAGATGTGCCTGCTCTAACCCAAGCCTACAAGCAGACTGGACTGAAAGGGGGAGCCATGAATTGAGCATTGACAGCGGGCCACGGCAGTCCGAAGGCTCAGGTGGTTGTCAGCCATAAGTTTAGCTCAGCTCTTTGAGTAATTTGTCACGCCTCGCTCAGCCCCTGCTGGGCCAGCACGTGCCAGCTTAGTGTCAGAGGGCCTGTTCGCCAGACGGCCACTCAGGCCTAACGTCCTGCTGTTCCCCGGACCAGCGGCTTGCTGGGGCCATGCACGGAGGGCCGCACTGAGGCGACAGCCAAGTGCTGTGCAGAATGAGCGTGTTCATAATGAGACGTGAATGGCATTAGTAGGTCCCTCTAGAATTGGGCCTGAGCAGGCGCCTCTCACTGAGGAAGTTTGGCAGCCTGTTCATTAAGGCAAGTCACCAGGAGTTCAGTCCACAGCCGAAGAGCCAGCTCTGGCTCATGCTGCCCAGGCCTGGGGCTGTTGTGACCGTTGATGGAAAAAAATCAGAGATCTTCAGAGGCACTGCTTTAAAACCTTCCACTGCATTTTCTTCATTAAATAAAAAAAAAGTTGTATAGTGCAAGCTTACAGAGAAATGCTAGTATGAAGCAACAATGCCCAGTATTGCTTTCCACAAGGATGGGCAGGTCCCATATTCACAACTTGGCACCATGAGCCCCAGCCTTGTGTGGCTATTGAGCACTCAAAATATACAGAATGGGGCAGAGGTGTTCCTTTGCATTTCAGTTACTGAAAATTTAAGTTTGGATAGTCACATGAGTGACCCAGCACAGCCTGGAATGCCTCTGGTCACCTCAATGATGTGAAACCATCCTCCAAACACAAAAAGAGGAAAAGGGGGGGGGGAGCCTCTGCATCCAGGAATCAGTGTCAAGACTTTGGCAAAAGAAAATAAAAAAAGTATTTCCAATTTTAAAACAAGCTCTATTGAAAGCTTATTGGAAGGGCATAATTATCCCCTACTTATATTTTTCAAGTGGCCATTTTGAAAAGATTGCTTTAAGATATGGTGAGATGTGGAGAATCATGTTTCTTCTTTGCAGTCACAGATGATAAACTGATGGTAATCCACATTCCCTGTGTTGATGGAGAATTAGCACAATTTTCAAAATAATCAAAACACATCCTTCAACTTTTGCATCAATAATGAGGAAGGGGAAAATGAGACATCATGCCGACTTCCCCAACTGTTAATTCATAAAGTTGCATGTGCGGTGCCTCCGTCCATTGTTGGGTTGTTCTGACGTTATCCTGTTATTGGAAGTGCATGATTCACCTTCTGAGGAAACACAAGCCACACACAAAGGGGAAGATTTGCTTTCTGCCCTGTGAAAGGCTGCCACACACAGGGGTCCCATTAAGACAGCTGGAAAGTTGCTTCAGCGTGTTACGCTTGTAAGTTTTATTGGTTCCTGGTTTTTGATTACACATTTGAATGTTGTGTATTCCAGATTGCAGTTTTAATTAAAAGGCAATGGTTTCTTTCTTTCTTTTTTCAATTGTACTGTACACTGTTTGCTAGATTCTCCATATTCATCCGTATTTTGTAGTGCTCATAAATTAGCCTGGTCAGAGGCTCTGCTGCCCTTCCAGAGTCTGACTACTGGCTCCTCTTCCCAGTTACATTTTCTTATATTTGTTGAAAGTGTTCACCACCATTTCACCAGCTCGTATTCACAGTATTGATTCATTATTTCAGTAGGCTGAGAAGAATGTCTCATTGACCCAAATAGGAAGTGAAGATCAAGGCCCTTACACCAAGGCCAGGGGAGGGGGTCATTACAGTCATCCACCTCTCTTATTTATTTATTTATTTATTTATTTATTTATTTATTTTTGGTATTTTTGAGACAGGGTCTCCCTTTTAGTACCAGGTGTCCTGGAGCTTGCTCTGTAGACCAGGTCGGCCTTGAACCCACAGAGATCCACCTATCTCTGCCTCCCGAGTGCTGGGATTAAAGGCGTGCGCCCACCTGTCTTATTTTTAAGTCAGCATTAATTGTGTTTTGAAATAACTCTGCAACTATTAGTGCATGACTTTCTAATGATGTTAGTGTTGAATATAATTGAAGCCTAAAAAAACTTAGGTCTTAAAATCAGAATCTTAGTATTATGAGAAATATTTAATTTTCTGGCAAAATGCTAAAGAACTTCTGAGATACTTTTCTTTTAATGAAGGGGAAAGCTGAGTAACTATTTAAAACAAATTGTCCATTGCTATGCGTGTTATTTTGCATGTGTATTTGTCTCCTTGACTAATTAATGCAGCTATGAAGAGCGAGCTCTGTATCTGGAAGCAATCATTCAGAACCACCGGGAAGTCATGACATTTGAGGATTTTGCAGCTCAAGTCTTTTCTCCCTCTCCCAGCTACTCTCTCAGTGGAACGGGTGAGTGTCTAAATTATTCTCCTCTCTCCCGCTTAAGACGCATTGAGTAGCAGATGTACACCTGTTTTCCACAGATAAATGCTTGCAAATTTAAGAAGAACAGTCTCCCTCTGAATCAACTAATGAATATCAAAAGGAATGATGACATTCATTTTAATTTGTTTTGTATCCGAGCTGTTCACTCTGTCCCTTTCTTCAGCTATCCTGTTAACCCTCGAATCTAGCAAGGTTAATGAACTTTTTCTCAGTAATGTGCTCCGGTTCATTCAGGAGTGTGGGTTTCTTGCTGAGCCCGGAATATGTTGTTAAAAGAGATGCCCGAATCACTGCTTACTTATCAAAAAAAGAGTTCCTCACAGTTGAAGCCATTGCTACTAATGCTAAATGGGGATTATGCTGCTGCAATACTAGGGTCAGGGATTAATGCTGAAGACATGGAAGGACAGTGTCCCCAGGCCCATCATTACTGAATGCTTCGTGCGCACTGCTCTCTGGAGTGGTTGGTGTCATGCGGACAAGTCACCGACCAGAACAGCACCTGGTGTGGAGCCCTTTAGAAAGTAGCTTATAATCATTTTCATTTAGTAGGCCAATGAATTTCCTTGTTTTTAGGCATTTACTATTTTTATATAATATCAATTTGGAAAAAAGTGTACTCCCACTTACAACGATGATCTGATTACTGTGGGGTTTCTTCAAAGAATAGAATTATTACTTGTAAATTTCTGCACGCAGTCACTGATTAATTGCCTGTCAGAGAGTAAGTGGGATATTTAGTCAAAGCATGCTGAAATTCTCAATGAGGGGCTTCCTTCATCTTCCACTGGTTTCAGCACAACTGTGAGAGTGCTTAATAGATTTCTAACCTGTGTTAATTGCCTCTGAACACAGCCTTACTTCTCCTATTCTGACTTGTTAACAAATATCTTACACACAAAGTGAAAAAAATTAAATTCAGTGAAATAAATCACTTACAAATAAAATCAGCCATGCGTCATTGTTTAACATCGCTGGCTTCAATCCTCGCCTCTCTCAGCTTTGTTGGGAGATAAGAGGGAGAGGCATGCACTTGCACAGGGAGCCAGGAGCAGCGGCAGAAGGCTTGGGAGATAAGCAAGCTGGCAGAGGTGTGGAGCCCCATTTACATAATCACGCCTCTGCTTCCTGGTGAGGCGCGAGAAACACAGGGATGGCCTCTATTGATCTTTGTTGAACTGGAATACTGAGCAACATGAGAAAAGCTTATAACTTAAAGCTTTGATTAATGTTTCTTACATTAAAAAAAAGTAGAACAGCTGTGACCTGAATTCTTTTATACACTCTGCCAGCATTCTATCTAAGACAAACAAAAATCTGTTTCAAGGGAAATGAAGATTTCATACCCAGTCTGGCTAGAGGTTTAAAATCGTGTCTCATTTTTCAGAGAAAGAACACGAGGAATCCAGAGCAAGCTAGATTTTTGTCGTTACTGTTTTTTGTTTTGTTTTGTTTTGTTCTTTTGAGATCTAGTTCAGCTCCTGTCATCCTTATGAGACATGGGGACTTGGTTCTTTTCTATGCAGGCTTTTGTTTCTTAACTTTTGAGAAAACATTTTATTTCTTTAAAATGAAAGAAAAATATGAAATAATAACTAGATGTTTAAATTCCTTAACTTTTATCCTTAAGGTTGATTATATTATTAAAGCAATGATGAATGTTATTTTCTATGTATATTTTAGCTTCTGTATAAATAAAATTCATAATTATTTAAACCAGTTCAGATGCAGTCTTTTGGTTATGGCTTAAGTGAGACCATAGGAGCCTTTGAGTTTTTGTGACCACTACTTGGGAAGGGTGGTTAATAAGTTCCTTGGAGAACAGCATTTTTTTTTAAAGAATTTAATAGAATTCTGACAGCTTCTAAGGGTAGACATTGGAATTTTTATAAATTGAGGAAGAAGCCAAATAATAGGATATCAAAACACATGCTGGTTCTTCCTCTTTTCAGTTAACATCAGCACTGTACTTCATACTCCTCATGGTTTCTATCTGTCCTTAATTATGATCAGGAAAGAAGAAAAAGTAATTCCATTTGAATTGAAATTTGGGGGTGGTACAGGATGGGTTTTGGCAGCCTGCTTGCTATACAAGGTCCCTTCTCAGAGCCACACCCCCTCTTGGCCTACTTGCAGGCTTCACTTTGGAGAATCCTACTCTTATTTCTACTTTCATGGAGGAAAACACTCTTCACTTATTCACAGTGATTTTTATTTTCTTGGGACAAGCACAGTCCAACCCACATGCGACCAGCCTCCTTAAACCAAGAAACCGAGGTAAAGGCTGCTCTTCCAAATAACAAACCAACTGGAAAAATTGACCCTGAACAGCTTATGCTTCCACAGTGCATGCAGGGCCCAGTCTTGCCCTCTCTGGCCATAGCTATCATCAAAACAGGGCCTTGGGCTTCTTACACACATATGCAGAGGCTTTCCTAGGCTTTCTTTGTATCCTCCCAGCAACGGGCGGGCGGGATGGTGGAATATGTATGGCACAGCCCTGCTTCTAGGAGGGAAGGAGATGTGCCAGCTGGACCTGACCTGAGACACCACTGATGGGAAATGCCTTTGCCTGCCACAGTTCCTGCGCATGTAGCCTTGGGGGTCAGAGTGGTTACCTGAGTGTACTTCCGGCTATGATGCACTATCAACTCCAAATAAGGACACAGGGCTAGTACAGAAAAGTTCAACTTTTATCTAAATGCTTTTTTTTAAAAAAAAAAAAAAAGAAAGAAAAAAGGAAAGGAAGGTAGGTTTCATCTTTCAAATCAGAAATAATGTTTTTTTAATTTTTAATTTATTATTTTTTATGTGTATGAGTGTACTGTCTGCATGTAGGTAGGTGCACCCCTGTCATGCAAAGCTGCAGAGATTGGAAGAGGGTGTGTTGGATTCCCCTGGAACTGGAGTTAAAGACGGTTCTTAGTTGCCATATGGGTGCTGGGAATTGAACCTGGGTCCTCTGCAAGAGCAGAGGGTGCTCTTAACCGCTGAGCCATCTCTCCAGCCCCCAGAAATAATGTTTTAAAGTACCTCTTGGAAATCTGTTGCTTGTATTGTTAGCACTTGGTATTTATAGGTATTTCGATGGCTTTTGGCCCTAAGCTTTGCCTCCCTTTTGCCTTCCTTTATTGATCCCTTCCCTTATTGATCAGCAATAATCTAAAGAGTAGCCAACGTTAACATCTATATGTTTTATTCATGCAAATTTGCATGCATTTATCCCACACAACTATGGGAATAGAGAGCTATTTTGTGTTTTCCAGCATGTTACCAAGGAAGGAGGCAGCAGAGAGGCCTATAAAGAGTTAACTGGAATGGGCACCCTCGAGTGCTGGGGAGGGACTGATGTAATCACTGCAGCTCACAGCCAAGTGCATCTGTTCACCATGAGGTCATTCTTCTGCATGCTAATGATTTGGAGACTCCAGTCTGATGTTTGACATTATCCAAAGGGATGTAGTATAAATCTTTACCTTTGGGAACTGCTCTCACAGAACAAAAAAGAGGAAAAGAAACTTGCCTGGACCTGATTTTTTTTTTCCTGAAGCTGCTCTAAGATTGTGACTGGTCCATAAAATCTTGAAGGAATCCACGTGTCTGTTGAAAAATGAATCCCAAAATACTTTAAGGTCACAGCTACCAGATTGGTGATGAAAACTGTCTGGCAGAATTTCTAAGTTCCTTGTTCAGAAGTTAGTGAAGATGGGTTTTCATTCCATGGAACACCTAAGATGACAAAAATGAGATTTTGGTTTTTGTTAATATACCTGGATTAGCTGGTGTTTGCTAAAAATGCCAACACTGTTTACTATTCCTGCCTGCTTTCGTATTGCTAAGGAGAGCCAGCAGAGGGAGCACAGGTCTTTTGTTTATTTGTTAGCCTCAAACATAGCCCTTGATTTTTCTACCACATAGTCAGAAGTGCCTCCTTCATGACTGGCTGGATTGTAGCAGTTCCCAGAGTATAGACCTAGAGGGAGAAATGCTTCATTCACACTGCTCCTGTGCTACGATCTGCCACTTAAATGTAGGTCATATTTGGAGCTTAAGCCAGATTAGTCTGGGTCAGTTTTAGGATGCTGCCACTTTCAAGAGCTGTAAACTTCTCTTTCTTAAACTTGTACAGATGGCCTCTTGAGAAGGAATATTGTGTTCATCTACCTCATAAGACATTATTCTGCTATTCATTATAACAACTTCAAACATTTCATCAGAAAACCCTTACCTGGTACCATCAGATCAATTTGGTAGCCAAGAAAATCAACTCACAAAGCTGCAGACAGCACACCATGTCACATTTTGGTCCAAAGGGAATCTGGTATGTAGATGCTTCATGCACTAGTTCTAAAACCCACTGGCCTGTATCCAGGGAGGTGAAGCTCCACCAGCTTCTGCCTGCTGAGCCCTCCATAGCACACTGTGCCAGGACCTTGCAGGCTTATCAATCTGCATGCAGATCCTGATAGGAATATTTTACTGGACAATTAATAAGTTAACCCTCAGAAGTAGAGAAGTGGTATGCCCAACCCCACCCCATCCCAAATTTTTTTTACATCAGTCTAAAGAGTAGTCCCACTGTGGCTTCATTCAGTCAGTATTTCTTTCTTATTCTCTCTCCTTCCATTCCTGTCGAAATGGTCTTAGTTAGGTTCTGATTAATAGCACAGCTTATGCTTCTTATGTGCTTATCTTTATTATAACTTGAGGAAAAGCAGCAAAGAACATCATAGAGTATGGAGGTAAAAAGAACTTTAGGAAATACTGTCTAGCCCCAACTTAATAATTTTGAATAAGGTGGGCTGGAGAAATGGCTCAGCAGTTTAAGAGCATTGGCTGCTCTTGCAAAGGACCCAGGTTTGATGGCAGCTAACAACCACTGTCCTTAACTCCAGTTCCAGGCGATCTACGCCCTCTTCTGACCTCTGCGGGCAGTGCATCCTACCTACATGCAGGCAATACACTCATACATATGAAATAAAAATAATAAGTAAAATATTTTTAAAAACAAAAAATTAATTTTGACTAAGCTGAAGCATAAGCCATGAATGAACAACCAAAGAATGCAGGCAAATTGGAAGCAGCGATACGTTAACCCTCACCTCCTGGCTCTATACATGGACATGTCAACCCAGTGCCTCCCCTAAAGTGCCTCCCATAAAACAAGCAACAGTGGTTGTTACTAATAGTAAAAGCCAGTTTTAAATGTGAGAACTCAATGTAGAGAATCCAGAAATTTTCCTTAGACCCAAGTTCTTTTATATTACTGTCTGTTCAAGAATTCACAGTCACCCCCACTTGTACCCTCAGCACACTTGACTATCCCTATCCAAAATGTTGCCATGTGTCCTGCAAACAACTGTCTCCTACCCCATGAGTCCTATCTGGCTCCAGCCTAGACCCCTTCCACACAGTCAGTTAAATTCTGACCCTTTTTGCTGTTATTTTGCAACTTGTAGATGTATTCATGAAAAGATGAGAAATCCTTGATGGAGAGTTTTCAACCATTCTTAATATCATCACCCCAACCTAGCGGCACTCAGCTCTGCAAGCACACTGCAGCCACTGCATTTTTTGGTTTAATGACATTTCAATTCATGATGGGTTTATGTAACTCTAAAAAGAATATCTATGCTTCTGTCTTGAGTTTTTTCTTAGCATGTTCTGGTGTATATCTTTTATCCAAAGTCTATAAATTCCTCAAAAAATAATGTATGCCATTTCTTTCTTGGAATACGTGCAACATGAATAAAACAGCAAGCAGAGTAGAAGGAAGTCAGGCTTTTGCTTTAAGTGGTACAGGTGTGTCTCTAGACCACAGATGTGCTGGGCCTGATGCAAGATGCAGAACAAACACCTGTAATTACATTTCATCTGCCCTCTCCCTTCCTGATCTCCTAGGAAAAGTGGGGCAGTGATAAGCAATATGGTCAAAACCTGATGTGAAGAGAGAAGGAAAGCCAGGAGCCAGGTTAATCTACAGACTGCATAGTGCAATTTTCAGTAACTGAAACTTGATTCAGGATGCTTTTGTCAACAGTGTGACAGTTTTAGAGGTGGCCCTGTTTGGCACCACATTTTGCTTTGTGTTTATCTATCCCTATATCCTTTTAAAACTCTGTCTCTTTCTGTTGCTCAGGGAGACAAGCAGAGGTGAGACACATTTTTTTTTCCATTTGAGCAGCTAGACAGTGATGCTGCAGCCTGTCAAATATGATACCTCTGAGCTTTCTCTGCCTTGCCTGGGCTGCAGCCACTGAGCCGGCCTGTGCAGGGTGCTTGAGGATAAAGACAAGGTTCTGGGAACCTGGAGAAGGCCCATGTCCTTTTTTGCAGGAAACGCAGTCTTCTGGGAGAAAAGAAGATATTCATGGAGGATCTAGTTACTAAAAAACCTTGATTAGTTAGAGTAATAAAAAAGACATTGCTAGCCCATGACTTGGGCCACTTAGGCTGAGGCTCCCCCGAGATGGGCTGTGCCATCTGTCTTATGATCCTTGAGGGAACTGAAGCTTGCCTCCTGTGTCCCATGTCATCTACTAAGCATGGTGGCAGTCAGCTTTTACCTTTGTGACATTCGCTAACACCTAGGATCTGCCTGAGAAGTAGACAAGGATGGAGCTAGTGGTGGATACTGGAAAAGCTCTGCCTTTCAGATACATGGAGTGTCCATAGCTTCGTAGAATGAGAAGGGAGATGAGATCATTCATTCTGAGGTATTGGCAGTACCTTGAATCTGTGTCTGTGGAAGCTGTTTGAAGCTGTTGCTGTCCGGTGAGATACTGTAGTCAGTCAGTCCCAGCTTCCCTGGCCTTCCAAGGTTTTCTGTGCAGGTGGCATCTCGCTCCAGCCTAACTGCTAATTATGGCTCAGGGGACACTACAGAAGTTGCCAAGGGTTGGCCAGCAGATACCAAGAATCTTTCTCAAACACAGTTTGGGAAATGAGCCTTAATTAAAGCTTATTTAGAATAACCTTGAGAGTTTGACTAAGAAGAGCCCAGGGCTTCTGACACCCCAGGCTCAAATTCTCTGAGAATGGTGGCTGTGGCCCGTCCGTTGATCTGGCCTCACAGGTGGTCCGTGTGCAGCCTCAGCAGCTGGGGCTTCCTGGAAGACTCGATGATTTTGCTCGGGTTTCCACTTAGCAAAGAGCAAACTAAAGCAAGGCCAAATGAGGCTCTATACTGGCATTTGAGTCCTCTGTCGGATGAAAGGAATGTTTTATACTGTCCTTTCTAGAAACACGCAGAGTGGTAAAGGGAGATAAACCTGTGAATTTGGCTTTAAGGTCTCAAAAAAGGCTAAAGGAAAATAATGTCTTAAAAAATGGGTAGTGAGGGGGGCTGGAGAGATGGCCTAGCGCACCGACCGCTCTTACAGAGGACCCGGGTTCGATCCCCAGCACCCACATGGCGGTTGAGAACTGTCTGAAACTCCAATTCCAGGAGAACTCCAGTTCCAGGGGAATCCGACACCCTCTTCTGACCTCTGCGGCATTGCACGACACGAGTGCACAAACCTGCATGCAGACAGTACATTCATACACATACAGAAATAAATAAAATAAAATAAATGGGTAGTGACACATGCCTTTAATCCCAGTACTCAGGAGGCAGAGGCAGGAGGATCTCTGTGAGTTCAAGGCCAGCCTGAAGCCTGGTCTATAGAGTGAGTTCCAGGCCAGCTGGGGCTACAGGGAGACCTTGTCCCAAAAACACCAAAAAAAAAAAAAAAAGAATCACACCAGTCATTTTGTAAGAGGATGGGTATAGAGAAGGGAAGGAGATAAGGAAGAGGGGAAGGAATACAGTATTGGTATGGCAAATTTCATTTCAAAGCCCATAAGAAGGTTCAAAACATTTCTATACGGAAAGAGTAGCCCAAACCCTTTTCCTCCCAGCATTTCAAGGATATAAAATAATATCCCAGAGGCATAGAGAACAAATGCCACTTACCCGTGGCCCCACCGTCAAGACTGCCCTGCCCCATAGTGCTGTTATGCATAGTAGAAGCCGGTGGCCCTCACCATTCCCCAGCATCTACTTCTCTCAGCAGGGATGCTGTGCTCCAGGAGGTGGCCTGAGGGTTGTGAAGGGCTCACCCAGGAATGTTCTCTACCCCCCAGAGCCCTCCCTGATCACAGCCCAGACAAGGAGCATGCCCATGAGCTTTGCTGTGGCTGCTGTTTGGACAGACCCTGAGACCGGCTTTGGTCGTTAGGGAAACTGCTCCCTGGATGCATCCCCAGGGCACTGCGAAGGAGCAAGAGAAACAAGCAACTCTAGTGAGCACCAGTACCCTCCATGCTTAGTGCCCCATGCAGCTGACTAAGGCAAGCACTATGGCCAAGGCTCTGATACTTCCCCATGACATAGAAGTGTGACCATCCCAAATGAAAGAGAAGAGAGGAAGGAGCCAGAAAATGAAGTCCAAGGCCAGGTCAGAATCTTGGGGACACCCACATCTCTGTAGCTCAGTTAGTGGGTGGGACCAGCAGCCTCACTGCACAGAACACCTCACAGTGTCCACAGGTCTTCAGTCACTCCAAATCCACACGTGTTTCCTAAGGACTTCCTGGGTGGGGCCTAGAAGTGGGAAGAGCACACAGAGGCCCTTCCTTCCTTGAGGCTGCCTTCCAGACTGGAGAGATAGAGGAGAAAATCTATTATCATGACCGAGTTAGTACTAAGCAGGAACAGACAGTGGGGAAGGAAGGCATGGGGTGCGCTGAGAAAAGCCATCCTACTGTGGAGGTACACTTTAAAATGGGAGTTAGCAAAGGTCTAGCTGAGGTAGGTAGCATTGGAGGTAACATTGGAGAAAACTCTAGAAGGAGGTAAGGGAGGGAGCCATATCTAGACCATCAAAGAACAGCCATGGGGGAAAAAAAAATCCAAGACAGGAGCTTTCTTGACCCTCAGAGAACAGTCATGGGGGAAAAAAAAATCCAAGACAGGAGCTTTCTTGACCCTCCAAGAAAATGATGAGGAGCCAGGTCTGATTAGAAAAAAGTGACCAGGGAGTGAAGAAGAGGAAGCTCAGAGTTGCCCTGCAGGCCTAGGAGGAGACTGTAACTGACACACCAGTGAGACCAGCAGCTACCAGAGAAGTGAGGTGATGCTGTATGGCTTGAGATGTGCAATTTGGCTTCTGTGGGGAGACTGTACTTTGGAGGCAAGGATAAATTAGATAGGAGCTCATTCACCATATCGTCCCATCACCTGGCACACAGGAAGCCCTAATATTTCTGTGAGTAATAGCAAATGCTATGGCATTGCAGAGGCATTCCTCCTGGACATTCCCTGTAGGAACATACTAGTGCCATGAAATACAATCCCAGACCTTGGCTACCCAGCTGAAAGGAATACAGTGACACCCCTCTTCATAGGGGAAGGTGTTGCATGTAGAAGGTGAGCTTGAGGTAGGCAGGACTTTGACCTGCAGTCAGCCACCTCACCTTGGCCCGAAAGAGCCATGTAAATAACCGTGCCTCACACACAGAAAACCAATGACTCTGATCCAGAAGAACAAGGGTGTGACGTTCCTGCAGGCCTCATTCACTCAAGAAAAATAGGTGGGTCTCCAAAGCCAGGGGTGATGGCATGTCCCTACAGGACCAGCTCCTTAAGAGGCCGAAGTGAGAAGATCTCTGAGTCCAGGAGTTCAAGGCCAGCCTGGAGAATGCAGCAAGACTCCATCCCAAAACAATCAAGGTCTCTAGAACCCTCTACAAACTATAACTGCTCTTTGTGATGTATACAATTTCTGGACACTCCTCACCATCCACCCTTGTGGAAGGTTTCTGTCCTCAGTGCGTGTGGACTGAGAAGGGTATGTTTTCATCATCAGATGGCTGACTAATCATGGCAGACCTTGTAGGACTTTCTGTCCCAGATAGAACTCATTTCCCCCACCCCACAGAGCTTCTGCCTTTTGGAGCCTATTGTGTGGAACGAATCCACAGGAGTAAGGAGCATGCTGCCTGGGAGGAGCTGGTCATTGTAGCAAAAGCAAAACATCGTCCTCAAAGACAGAAAGGACTGTTTTGTAGAATTTATGGCCTGGGAAGCTTGTGGAGTGTGCAGCAGATGCACACCCAATTGGGCCCAGATAACTGAGGCATGGAAGTAACATGAACGGAAGCTCAAACACTACCATGATAAAAACTCACACAGAAAGCCTTGACCAAGCTCAAACTGCCTCTATTGTCTAGAGACTACAGAGCTGCCTTCATTTGCTTCCTTACTTGTTTGTTTGGGTGCTAGGGATTGAATCACATATTTTGAGTAAGGAATCTACCACACAGCCATATCACCAGTCCCAAGGAAACTGTTTTTATCAGTAAAGCTATCAAAGTACCATTGGTTCTCTGTTTTCTTCGATTCTTCAGAACAGTCTAGAACTTGCAGTCTTCTCACAAGTATCTACAGACCTGATACTTTTTTTGAGCTGCTGCTTATCAAGGAATTCAAAACATGTTGTGAGTGACAATTACACACAGACACACACACACATATATGTACAGAACACTCCCAGCTCCTCTTCCTACACAGCCACCCTCAAGTTGTTTTAAGACAGATGAATTCAAGTGACAGGACACCTCAGAGTAAGCCTTGGTCAGTAAGAGTAGTAGTACGCCCAGTGGGGAAGTGTATTTGCTTTGAGGATAGTGGGAACTTGGTAGGACAGCTCAGTAGCAGAGGTATTGGTGGCATCCTTAGGACCTTGCCGGATTTTTTTGCCCCTCAGTCTTGAAGCCACTTCTCTTGTGTTGCTTTTGAACTGGGAAGGGAGCAGAATGTTGTTCTGACCACCTTCTGTCCTATTTTACATTTAAAAAAAAGCATTTGGGGGAGACTGAGGTATGTAACTCAATGGTAAGTTCTTGATGAACATGCATAAGGCCCTAGGTTCCATCCCTAGCATGAGATAAAATTTATATATTATGTAAATATGCAAATCATCCTTTAAAGTATATAGTTCAATACTTTTAGTATTTTTGTAGATTGTACAACTGTCTCCATTGTATAATTTGAAAGCATTTTCATTCTTCCTAAAAAAATAGAAAAACAAAATGCAACCACAGTCAGTCCTCATTCCTTCCATAAACCCCTAGTCCTATGAACCCCTAGTCCACCTTCATTTCTATACAGCTGCTATTCTGGACATTTAACATAGGTGGAATCAGACAGGTGGGGCCTTTGGTGAGTTGGACTCTTTCACATGCCATGTTTTCAAGGTCGATTCATGTTGTTGCATTTATTGAGGTGTTCTTATTGTTTAAAAATTTATAAATTGTGATTGAGGATTTCAGACATGTATATAATGAAGTAAGATCACATTCATGCTCTACTTCCCCCAACTTCATGTCTTTCTTTTTTTGTAATAACCTACTAAGTCCCAATTAATGCTACTCATATGTGCATGGTGCAGGCATCCACTGGAGCACGAGAACCTACCAGGCCACAGACAGCTGTTCTCCCTCCATACAGGTTTTTTCGTTTTTGTTTTTTGTTGTTGTTGCTTGTCTCTCTTTTTTTTTTTTGGTCTTTTTGAGACAGGGTCTTCCTGTATCCCCAGCTGTCCTGGAACTCACTCTGTAGACCAGGCTGGCCTTGAACTCACAAAGATCCGCCTGCCTCTGCCTCCCAAATGCTAGGATTAAAGGCGGGTGCCACCACGCCTGGCTACAGGTTTCTTTTTTTTAATTGCCAAATAATACTCCACCATCTATTCATAGTCTGGGAGTATTAGGACTGTTGAGAATAATGCTGCTCTAGACAGCAGTGCACTGTCTTGTCACTAATGTGGCTCCAGTTTGATAGACCATCAGCCTCCCCATGGCTACGGTGCAGTTGAAACTTTGCCATTTGTGTTCTTTGAGACTGGTGAAACCTGGAACTCTTTCTCCACTATGGCCTAACTAGTAAGTTGGCACTGAGCTATCAATTTTTAACATACAATTTAGTTTTAATCATAGTTCCTAAGTGCACATAGTAGTTAGACAAAATAAAAAGTGCCAGGAAAGGTTTTTTCTTAATGTTCCAAGGCCCTGCACAGGTGTGTGTGTGTGTGTGTGTGTGTGTGTCTGTCTGTCTGTCTGTCTCTGTCTGTGCATACAAGTACACAATGCCTGTGCTCTCTTCCTCCCTCCCTTCCCTGTTGCTCCAGCTGGCCTGGCTTTCTGCTTCAGAACCAAAGTTGATGGCAAGACCAACAACCAAACAGAGGAAACTAAGCCCAGAGCCAGGGCTGGGGCCAGGACACAACCACTGCTGTTGGATTGGAAATACTGGAAGCCATCCTTGGGCCATTTGGAGATGTTAATTAGGCTGGCAAAGCCTCACTGGTCTTGGGTTGCCAGTGTTGAGTTGCGTGTGCAGGCTTTCCCATCCACTGCCTGCACCTGTTCCCTTCCTCAAAGTTATTCCAAGGGGTCTGAATAACCCCGTCAGTTCTCTGATCCCCCTCTGCCTGCCTTCCTGCTGGGAGGATAGTTAGCGCTTGCCTAAAGCTGGAACCCCAGTCTGCTCTTTCTCCCTCACCCATGCCAGCTCTCAAATCATTCTTTTTTCCTAATGATCTTGAACTGGTTAGTCATTTTCCACACTGACTGTTCAGTAACAAGGATGTGGGGAGAGGTGGCCACTTTCCTTGGTTCCCCTTGCCCAGTGCTACCCCAGGTGGCCGTGCTGGACAGCAGGCTTTCCTCATAGATAAGAAGCTTGCTTCAGACCCCACTCTTTTGTAACTGAGAAAATAATGCCCTAAAAAGACCCTCAGAGTCTCAAAAAGTATCTCTAGGGAGAGCTGCAGAGAATGCCATAACTGTTCTTTCCTGTATTTTTTGTTTGTTTGTTTGTTTGTTTTTTCGAGACAGGGTCTCCCTGTAGCCCCAGCTGTCCTGGAACTCACTCTGTAGACCAGGCTGGCCTTGAACTCATAAAGATCCGCCTCCCGAGTGGTAGGATTAAAGGCGTGCGCCACCACGCCTAGCTCCTGTATTTTTTTTAAATCCTTGTTACTATCAAGAGTATCAAAGAAGTCACATATCAGCAAAATGTAAAACATTCCTCTAAAAGTGTCTTCTGGATTCTCCAGGCTCAAACTCTTGGGTCTGAGCTACCAGGTAGCCACAACTGGGCCTTTCAGTGTCTGAGATAAGCTGTGAAGGGGGTTTCCCAACTGGGCCCTTCAGTGTCTGAGATAAGCTGTGAAGGGGGTCTCCCCCAGAGCTTCCTCAGCTGCTCCTAGATGGGAAGGGCCAGCTGCTGATTCCCAGCACTACTAATATGGAAGCTCGCCTCTTCATTCAAGATGCACAGTGAACTCTACAGTCCAATCTCTCTGAACCCTTTTTTCTATTACCACTCACACAGACCATGTTAAGACTTTTGTTTCCTAATTTGTCCCTTCCCCTGGGACACCACAGGTAGGTGTGTGTGTGTGTGTGTGTGTGTGTGTGTTCATTCAAATGCTCTACCTCCACTACCTACCAAAGCCACCAAAGTAGAGGTTTTGTCTGCTGTGTTCACTGCTACATCCTAGAATGGTTCAGGGCACAAGCCCCAGTTGATGAAAAGATGAAAAATAAAATCAGGCTTTGTGTCTCTGCCTCTTTCCCCCCAAGCATTTGTGTTCCTCTAAGTCTCTTCCCTTTCCCAATCTACAAGCTTGCCCCCCCCCCTTTCTGGAATCTTCTAGTAGTATACAGGGTGGTTATTGCTTTGTGCTGATCCCCGGGATTGTACTATGAAGCCACAGCCCACTTTCTGGTCCCAGTAACTGGGACCTCACCCTTCAAGAGCACTGTCTGCATGTCAAGGGCAGGTGACACGTGAGCCCCATGGGATAATCAAGGCAGCCTCCAACTGCCACCGCCTATGCATCTCCTTACCTCAACCATGGATTGGCAGTTACTGAAACATTCTTTGTGGTCCGGCAAACCACACCAGGCTGTGTCTGGGGACCCTCAGGAGAGGAGCAAACCAGTCCTCATCAGCAATTACAAACAAGTCCTCCATTGTTAGCGCACCATCTGCTTTCTGGGTTTCTACCAATCACGGGCCTGTATACACAGCATAACTAGGGCCAAGAGGGCTGCAGGAGAGTGAGATCAAGGAGCCCCTTCATAAAGACAGCCTTTGCTCACATGGGAGAGCATCGGTAGCATGGTGCTCAGAAAAGCTGAGCCTCCTCCACTCAAGGAAGGTCCACGCAGAGACACTCTGTGTTTGCTGTGTTCCATGAGAGGAAACAGAACCCCACAGTATGGTATACTGGGGGAAATAAGAAATATAGATAATTACATTATCTGAGGATCTACTGGGTCTGTTACAATCACTTCCAGCCAGAGCTTGTGCCCACACATGGAAGAGCTGCATTAACTGGTTAGTATTAATTAAGCCACTAGGACAGGAAGTGCCCTGGGTTATGAAGGACTAGTTATGGATCGTGACTTCCCATCCTGAATAATCTGTTGTGAGGTGAGTTTTCATCAATAGATTGAAAAATATGTCTTCCTAGAAGTACACATTTCCTTCAGAGAGACACAACAGAAAGACTATCTGATTTGCAGTAGAAACCAGCTCTGGTCACTGTACCAACCTTGGCATATGGGGTCAGTAGAAAGTCCAAGTTTACAGCTGTGACAATACAGACAGACAGTGGTCTGTGTCACTGATAATGTCATTTGTCCAGATTTGATAGGAGTCTAGTTGCACAGAATTCCAGAGGTTTGTGAGGGCTGCAGATGGACAGCCACTAAGGCTCAAGTGAGTATACTACAGAAAACCCACCTAGAAGCAGAATGGTGTGGAAAGGGTAACAAGGGAGAAGGTCAGTGTCAGAAGGTATAGGAAGCTCGCATCCTCCCTCAGATCTATGTGGCTGCTGAGGACAGTGAGCTTGTGTTCCAGTTTCACCACCTCAGGGTCCCCTTCCCAAGCCTTCCAGTACACCTCATGCTGCATGTTACCCCCTGGAGACTATCATGTTGAACTGAACTGAACATTCTGAAGACAACTCAGAAACCTATCAGATGAAACTTAGAGACATTTAAACTTACACACCTAGAGGGGTCAATTAGTTTTACACGCCATCTGTTGAGTTCCAATGCTTGTGACTATATTTTAGAACAAATTAGTCAGTGTAGGTCAGGAACCAGGAAAAGGAGGCAGCTTTGGGTAGTTCCCAGTGTCTAGAGGATCCTAACATCTGCCTTGCATATTGTACGAGTCTCAGCGTCTCTTTCCCATTTCTAAATGTGATACCAGCTAATATCTGGTCCCATCAATTGAATTTTCAGGTCATAATGATCTACCTGGCTTAAGGCATATTCATGCAGCTCTGGGAATACGGGTAGTAGTAGCATTGTGTTAATTATCAAGCTGGAGCTGTGGGGGTGCCATGCTCGTATTCATTTTATTTTTATGTTCTTTTTCCCTTCAGATTAAAATACAATGGTCTCATTACAATGCTTGAGCAAGGTAAGTCTTACATTTCTGTGGGTTACCTCCAAACCCTGCTCAGGGAAGGTGTCAGCTGACTAACACTCCGCATGCCCACCTCCTTCTTTGGCCTCAGCCTTGCCTGCCTCTTGTTGCTTTCCCCAGGGGCCCTG
Source organism: Rhizomys pruinosus (assembly GCA_009823505.1). Classification (NCBI taxonomy): domain Eukaryota; kingdom Metazoa; phylum Chordata; class Mammalia; order Rodentia; family Spalacidae; genus Rhizomys; species Rhizomys pruinosus. Next base: position 1,384,513 of record VZQC01006403.1, read on the forward strand.
CCCACTCTCCTGCCCCTGCATGTCTGTGCTGCCTGGGAAGCCTAGCATGGCCTGCTCTTCTTCTGCCTGCACACTCTGTGCGGAATCCGACACCAACACCTGCTGTAGTGGAAAATGTCTTTGTTACCGGTCCTTTTTTTTGGGGGGGGGTGGCTGCAGGGAGCTATGGGTACTGGAGCTGCCCCTTTTTTTGTTGACCAAGCCTGGAGGAACAGGGTATTGAGATGGGCCAATAAGATGAAGCATGTGCTGGACTGGCCTTTGACTGCCTGCCTTAGCAGAGGCCTCCAGGGCCTTCATGCAGGGAGGGTCAGTTGTCTAGAGGGCTGCTGAATGGAGCAGCCGAGTGCAGAGAAGCTGACAGAAAGAAACTGGAGAAGTGGAGATGGCCCTAAACCTCAGAGTCCGCAGGCTAGAATCCAGAGAACAAGTAGTTATGACCTCCCAGCCTGACCTTTCAGTCCTGAGTCCAAGATCCTGGTCCAGCCCAATGCTCTAATGAATGGCAACTGCCACAGCAGGGCTGAAGAATAACTCTCTGCAGTATGACATGGCTCTTCTGGTTCGCCAGCTCACAGGTGGGACGGGCTTTGAGAGTGACAATGGTAACGCTACTCAAGAGCGGTCATTATCAGGCTACATCACCCACAGTAGTCACGCAGCACAAATGGAAGTGGCTTGCCCAGATCCCTGCTCTGATCCGGCAGGTCTTTATTATTATTTTTATGTGTATGAGTGTCTTGCCTGCATGCATGTACGTGTCCCACGTGTGTACAATGCCCAGAGAGGCAGAAGAGAGTGTTGGATCTGCTGAAACTGGAGTTGTGGACAGTTGTTAGCTGCCATGTGAGTGCTGGGAATCAAACATGGGTCCTCTGGAAGAATAGCAAGTGTTCTTAATCACTGAGTAATCTCTCCCTGATCTGCAGCCCATGGCTTTGGACCAGTCTCAACACTTAAAAACAGGGCTTTCACATTAGCCCCCAGGCGTGATAGAAGCCACAGAGCCCAGATGCGATGGTCAAGAAGGAGTGAGACAGGATTGTAAGCTCGCCTCCCCCCAGGTCTTTGGGGGCAAAGATGTGCATTCCCAAGCCCCGCCTGGCCCTCCATGTCCTCCTGCCCCTGCCCTAGCCGAGGTGAAGTGGGGCTCAAGTGTCCTTTGGATGAGCCCGGGATTCCCTCCCAGCAGAGGACAAGCCAGGGCAGCACTGCCCGCAGCTTGCAAGTGGAGTTACCATATCAGGAAGGCGGCCCTCATCCTTTGTGGCCTGACTGCACATTCTGCAGCTGCCATCTCACCATCCATCATGGAGTACAGCGGGCACAGGGGACCCATTGCAGGCTGAGGATATGCCCACAGAAAGTTGAAGACTGAAGGAATGTATGAGGCATGGTAGCACTGGCTCCAGCCCTGCTCCATTGTGACTTCACTTTCTGCCCTGGGCCAATAGGTTCTCTGCCTTCAGGGGCACAAGCCCCTTGATGCGGAGCTCCGCATTACTGGCTCAAGCTGGCTTGGTGGGACAGCTTGCATTACTCTTCCATCTGTGCATCTTCAGGAGCTCAACCTCAGTGTCCCCACCTTCTCTGTCCTCTCTGGTGGAAGGTGTGGAGTAGAGATCATGTTTGCCTTCTGAGCCACAATTAGCAATGCTTCATTCTTTTTTTTAATTTATTTTTTATTGTTATTAAACTTTTTCCATAAATCATACATCATTTCTCAATCGGATTTAGAATCACTTCCTTTTCCACGCCCCCACCCCACCCGAGTCCCTGCACTCTGCCATATATGTCTTGCATCTTTTTCTGAGTCTTTCCAGTTCTTTTGTTGTTGTTGTTCTCTCTAACTTGTATTGCTTCAATATATATACATAGTGTTTATATATATATATATGTATACATAAATATATACATACATACATATATCACCTGAATTGGAGGATTTTTTTTTTCTAAAAGATGTCCTGTTTTCCTTAAGGAAGTGCTCGAAGGTTCCTCCTTGGCAAGTCCAAACAACCATCAATCCTGCCCTTGTGCTCCACACTGGGGTCTTTCCCTCCCATGGTCCCCCACATGAAGTCCAGTAAGCACGCGTCCTGTCTTTATCCCCCTGTACTGGCCTACATGATATAGACCAGGTAGTCTAACAATGGCAGTCTATACTCTGACAAGGCCGAAATCCCCTTAGCTGCTTAGTCTACAAGCTGGGTGTCTCAGTAGTCCCCATCTGGCACAATGCTTCATTCTTTTACCTAATATCTTTAAGCATTGCTAATATTTTATTGACATTTTCCAACTGATCTGATTAGTAGTAGTTAGTGGCATGTCAAGCTGGAATACTATCTGGAGTTAAATCAGGTTTGTTTCCTACAACTGCCCCTTAACCCTGATTAGGCACTCTGCCCACCCCCACCAATAAAGGAGTGGACAGACACACTTAAAAAACTGGTCTTTGGATTGATGGATCTAGCTGTGCCGCCTTTGCCCACAGCAACCTGGCTTTTTGTATTTTTGTAGTGCTGGGAATCAAGCCAGGGCCTCATATTTGCTAAGCAAGTGCTCAACCACTGGGCTACTTCCAGCTTTAGTTGCCTCTTTCTGAAGAAGAAAATGGGACATGCAAAACCTAGGCGCACACAGAAGCAGGCTGCCTCCGCAGGGCCAAGCTTGCTTCTAAGTAGATTTCAGATGTTCTTCTCTAGAAATAAGCAAGGTCAGAAAGAAGACAGACAGACAGACACAGACACACACACACACACACACACACACACACACACACACACACACTGTAAACAAAATAACGTATTTAAAATAATTCCAAATGCCAATAAGAACAGTTTCAAAGACCAGGGCTCTGGAAGAGAAGCCCATAGGGAAGAGGCTCTAGGAGGCCTGCTTTTGAGGTTTGTTCTAGGCAGAGGCCACTAAGGGAAGCTTAGGGCATTTAAAAATATATTACAAGGGGAAGGGTGATGAAATGATCCTTTCATTTGCAGAGTGGTCCTCAGGGAGACCAGCCTGTGCTGGCAACTGTGGCAGAGTATTGCAGCAGACATTCTTGTATTCCTCTGAGCTCCCTGACGGCCACCCTGGGGAAGGGAGGGGTACAGATCCATTGGTTTTAATTTTATTCCTTGTTCCTACTAGTGCTGAATAGCTGCATGCTCATCTGGACTCATTCAGACAAGCAATTTAGGCCTGACCTCTAGTCTTGGGTCCTTTAGGGAATAACCGAGTAGTAACTCATGTGAAATATCAACATGTAAACACACGGAGATCCCAGTAACACTGCCAGAGATCTGCCAGGCTTGCTGAGAAGTTTTGCAGGCTGTGCCATTGATCTGCTCCCAGCTGCTCCATGGCTTCCCCCATTGTGCTACAGTTGGATGCCTGGCCCTTCATTCTTCCAGATTGTCCAGAAAGGCTGCGTTTATCATTCACAGTTTTGTAATTTCTTTTATGCTATACAAAAACCCCAGGCAAAGACTAAGAGAAAAGACACTAGTTTGTTGGTTCATTTAAGACGTCTTTGCAGGAGGCTGGAGCAATGGCTTAATGGTTAAGAGCACTGGGCTGTTCTTGCAGAAGACCCAGGTTCAAATCCCAGCACCCACATGGTGGCTAACAACCATCAGTCACTCCCGCTTCAGGGGATCCAACACCGTATTCTAACCCACTGGCATCACAACACGGACGCACTTGCATACATGCACAAAATACACGCATACACATAAAAAATTAAAGCAAAATAAATGTTAAAAAAAGACATCTTTGCAAACACACTATGGAACAAGGAAGGACATCAAACTCTTCCAGAGCTTTAGTCTGTGGCCAGAGCCTCTCAAGGCCCTCTGTGACGCGGGCATTCTCTGCTTCCCTTGCAGGGGTCTTGACCTCCAGCCGGAATATGGACCCCAAGGAGGAGACCTTCCATGCAAAGGGGAAACACCAGACTCCCCTGTTCTCCGCAAGCCTCCCAATCTAGAAACTCCAAGAAACTCTGTGGCTGTGCCAGCACCTGCAGCTGGCTTCCCCACTGCTGGGGCCTCCAAGATCAGAGGTGATCTAGTTCATGTAGAACCTTCAGACGAGGCTATGTCCTCTTGTCCTGGAACCTCACAAACCTTGGGCTTCAGAAGAAGAAAAGGGAAAAGTCACCAAGAGACAAACATGTTTTTACATGGGCAGTGGAATAGCCTGGCAGCTCTAGACAGGGCGCACAAGGAGGGGCCGGAAGGCACTGACATCTACCCCCAGTTGTTCCCTTTGTTTGTACACCCAAGCACGATTTCCACAGGGGATGGCGAAATGACCTTATAATTATTTGAGGAATTTCCTCTGTACTGATTTTGCTAGTCCTTACAATAAGATTTAGCGTTTACTCAAAAATTTCATCATCATGGAAATTGGCTATCCCCAAGGTCTTTTCCTATGGGAAGTTTTACCTCAGTCACTGAGCCTTTTTCCACCTGGTGCCCGAGGCCCACTGACTAAGGAGGTTCTCCTGACCACGCGGAGGCCCACTAGGTCCCACTGTACAACACTCAGAATGTCTAGAGATGTGGAGCTGTCCATATGAGAGCTCTGAGTGAGCCAGGCAGTTGTTCCAGCTCAGCGCACCACAGCACCACCTGCATAACACAGGTGAGTTAACATAACACAGCTGCAGCTCCCAGGCTGAGACCAGCACCCCAAGTACCCAGTGCTCACAAAAGTTCACCTGCAGTCTTCCTCCGCCCTGTTGCTTAGAGAACAGACAGGCCTTGAAAATGGTTCTTGTCACACGAGTTTTAGGGTAACAGAGTCTAAGAAAGAGATTTGATCCATATCTATTACCTGTCTGGCTCCAAGGAAAGTGTGTCATGTCTGTTAATGAAGAGGGGAGGAGGCAGGGAGTAGGGGCGGGGGGAGTAACAAGGAAAGTCCTGCCTCTGTCTAGGCTGCGCATCTCCCTTGCTGGTCAGCTAAGACCTGTTCCACCAACAGAGAACTCAATCTACAGGGAAGACCTCTGTAGCCTTCCACATACACTCTCTTCTCAGGCCCCAGCCCCTGGACATTTCTCAGAGCTCAAGGGTTATTTCATTTCCTGCTCTGCCTTAGAGAGGAACAGAAAATGTACCAGGTATCCTTTGCTACGTACTACTGCAGGTGTGAGGCCATTTCAGAGTGTGTGTGTCCAGGGTGACCCCTCACAGCAGGGAGATAGGCACAGAACACAGCTGCAAAGAAAGCTCTGGGGAAAGCCTTCTACCTCCTCTGCATTCCTCTTAAACGTCCCTCCTGCTCTGCTTGGTCACTCGTCTGAGCTTGCGCATCCCATCAGTATCCATTTTCCAGAGGAGCCAGATTTTCCCACCAATCATTGACTTGGTTTTTGGTTTGGTTGTTTCTGACTGTGGTAGAGAAAGGGACAGAAGCCATACACAGTGGGAAATTCTGAGAGTGACATTTCTCAGGAGGAAGCATCTTCTGATTACAGGGAGGACCCCTTCGTCTGACTGCTTTGGAGGGAGTATGGGCAGCCTGTAGTCCCAGGCCCATTGACAGAAGCATCTGGAGAGCTGCCTGAAGTTTAGAGGACACAAGGGGACCTTCCAAAATTGAAGGACGCTTTCATCCCTGTGGGCTGTTTTACAAGGGCCCAGGGTGCTCACTTACTGCAGCTTTAATGGTGGTGAACAGGGTGTCAAAACATCCTGGCCTTTCCAGTAGTGTCAGCAACTACTTTGATTCTTACCCCACCCATTCTTTTTGTGATTCGAGGTTTCTGGGCAGATTTGGCCAGTAATTCCTCAGACTTGTAACTGGTGTTGATTTGTTCCCTTTCATGTTTACCAAGTACCCAGACCTTGTCCCCATGGGAAGTGTTTTGTCAGTCCTGGGGACCAAAGGCCCTGCAGCACTCAGTCATCAAGTGTCTCCCTGGAAAGCACTCTGTCTTCAGGCTCCTTAAACACCTCGTGCAGAATTCCTGGCTGTAGTAGTTTCAGAGGTCTTTCATTTTTACGGTGGAAGTGGAACCCACCCGGCCCTGGAAGCCATGTTTATCTCCTCTAGCCTTGTGCTCATGATTCCATTTTGCCACCACAGACCAACACTCCCAGCCTTAGAGTGAGAAATTCAATTGGAGATAGCAAATAACTTGTCCTTCCTATACCCTAACGATTCTACTAACCCCATGGCCCCAGGTGACAGCTAGCGGTTTTATGGGGGCACGGGGTGCTATTTCAGTCCATAGTTCTAGTTCCAGCTCTAGTTTAGAGATTAGAAGAGGGGAGCAGGGGCCCTGGCAACCATGTTTGCTTATAGTCATGTGGACTTAGTGGTTCCTGTTATTTGGGGTGGAAACTTAAAATGATCAAGCTTGGTGTTTCTTTTTTTTTTTTGGCTAGAAAAGCAAATATGTTTTTGTAATAAATGTCTTTTAGCAAAATTGCTAAGGGCTACTCATCCAGTAGAGACCTCCACAGTGCCATTCCTCACATTAGTATTAGTGGGTCAGTCATCTGTAATAAAAGTGGTCCTAATTACCCCAAGTCTGATAAGGCTTACTGGGCTCCCGCAGGGCCTGGGCAGTTCCCTTACTCTCTGCATGCTGATATCTGGATTTTCATGGAAAAGGAAGCTCATGTTTATAGTCTTGTTGATTAGACTTTTGTACTTAAAAAAAAAAATCCCACAAAATTATGACTTTAAAAAAAATAGCTAGGCCTTCTGCAGACAGAAGAAAAGAAACAACCTGGTATGTGACTTTCATAGAGTCTTCAGCATCAGGTCCCTTGTTCTCAAGAGCCTTGCGTGCGGGGACTCTGACTTGATGGATTGGTGGGACCCTTAGCCTTACAAGGAGATCACACAGCTCCAGACCGCCATGCAGATCCCGTCTTTCTGACTACACTCAGGTGCAGCTTCCCTCATGCCACCGGCCGGTCATGTTTGTATTGATGGAGGTTTGATGACCCTGTAATCCTCCCTGTGTGTCTCCTGTGTAGCTCCTAAAGGGGGACGCCCATGTCTGGAGGGAAGCTCATGAAAGATGCGTCCTTGTCGCCACACTCACCTTCTGTGTACATGACACACAGTGACCAAGTGCTTTCCTATACTTCCAGGTCTATAATGTTTAGTATTTGTAAATAGGGGGACATTTGATAGATATGGTAATTAAGTTATAGCATGTCATCTGGTTGTTTTGTGGTTTCTTTTTATTTAATTTTCCATTGTTGCACATCTAGGTTTATTCTTAGATAAGTGAGACCTCCATGCCGAACCCTCTTAGCAGGAGTGTGCATGAGCCAGGACACACTCCACAAAGGCAGCCAGGCTGGAAAAGCACATGGCTCCACTGATGCCCACCCCACTCTCCCCTTTCATTCTGGTTACTGTGATGATTTAGTGAAGCAGAGACATGGCACTTAGGTGCTATATGTTTCTCTCATTCTCATAGTTTCTAAGAAAATAAAGTTTATCCTTCTACCTAATAAAAAGTTGATTTGCATTTCATTATTGAGCAAAGTTATTCAAAAGCATTTTTTTTTTTTGGTGTTTTTGAGACAGGGTCTCCTTGTAGCCCCAGCTGGCCTGGAACTCAATCTGTAGACCAGGCTGGCCTTGAACTCACAGAGATCCACCTGCCTCTGCCTCCTGAGTACTGGGATTAAAGGTGTGCACCACCATGCCCGGCTCAAAAGCATTTTTAAACCAAAGCCTTAAAATGTGCCCAATCTGACAGCAGGTACCACCCAAGAAGCTTTAACATTATCTTATAAGTAGCATTTACCTCATGATTCAGAGTGTAGAATGTGAGTCTCCAGCCACCAGAGGACCTGCATCCAAGCAAGCATCGTCTTCTGGCCTGCTTAGACCCATCCCTGTCTTCAAGATGACATGACTAGGTTAGTATGGCCTGTTTCTACTGCTGGTATTAAGTCTCATGGTAACATTTGCCTTCTTCTCTCTCTCTAGGGCAGCCCCCTATACTAGCTTCTTCTGTTCTAGTTTGCTTTTCTGTTGTTGTGATAAAACATTCTGACCAAAAGCAACTCGGTAAGAAAGGGTTTCTTTCCTCTTACAAGGTGTAGTCCATCACTGAGGGTTGCCAGGGCAGGAGCTCCAGCAGAGACAATGGAGAAAGGCTGCTTACTGGCTGGCTCCCAGCTTCACATGCAGCTACCTTTCTTCTCTAACTCAGGCCCACCTGCCTAGTGATGGTACCACCACAGTGGGCTGGGTCCACGTATAGACATCGGTTAACAGTCAATACAGTGCCCCACAGACATGCCCACAGGCCAATCTGATGGAGGAAATTCTTCAATTGAGGTTCCTTCCCATGTGTGTCAAGTTATATAGCCATTCAATGTAATAGAGTCCCTGTCCCTGAGCATAATGTACATGGGGGCTTGTCCTGGTGACTAAGTGATAGGTAAAATATAATATGGCATCCTGCTGGTGTGAGAGGAGTCAGGTGATAGCCTTGTCTCAAGACTCTGATAATCACATTGCAGTCCAGCCCACGGCCTCTGCCAGTATTGTGGGCCTGTCCATCCTCTGGATAGCAGTGGACTCTCAGGACACTGGAGAACCAAGTTTGTAAAAATATTTCACTTGTTCCATTAGCATCTACTTGTTGACACCTGTTACTTCCAGAACATGTCAGTGTCCTGAGAAAGGGTGATCCTGGTATGTTCTAAGGAGTCAAGAAGTGGGGTCCGAATTGACCAGGCAAAAGTCGTAGTTCTCAGCCGTATGCTTCATTTAGTTTTCTCCTAAGGAAATTTCAGATTCCAGCCTCATTTCCTCACCCAGATTCTGACCTACTAAGGTAGAACCACTGCATCTAGTGCTCAGGGAGCATCCCCCATGTGTCTATGGAGCAGGATGGTTCAGGGACCACTCCATACAGAGCAGCCCACTGCTCCTCAGCTGCTGTGGTCCTGTGCCTTGTTAACAGTTCAGTTTGGCAGGCAGCTTTCCTCTGGGATGCTACTGAGATGCTTTTACGATCCGGAAATGAACACTTGAAATTCAAAGGATGTTGTTACGAATGTCTCATAAAGAAGGTTACTTTTGCCGGTTGTAGAGGCACACGCCTTTAATCCTAGCACCTGGGAGGCAGAGGCAGGTGGATCTCTGTGAGTTCAAGGCCAGCCTGGTCTACAGAGTGAGTTCCAGGACAGCCAGAGCTACAGGGAGACCCTGTCTCAAAAAAAGGTTACTTTTTTACTTATATCGAAAAGATTAGGGAAGGGGGTAATTCAAGCCACCATGCTTCCTGAGTCATCTTCAGAAACGTTCGTCAACTCTCAGAGCAGAGCATGGAAGACCTTTAGTAGAACTCCAAGAAGAATCCAGCCTCCACTGAACAGCGCCATTGCTCCCAGCAATGCTGCCGTAGGCCTTTCTCAGTTTTTGCCAGGTGCCAAAATTTAAAGAAAAAATATTGTGAGTTTTGGAGAGGTAGTTTGTCTGCTTGCTTGTTTGCAGTAGTGGGGATTGAGCCTGGGCCTTGAGCAGGCCCAGCAGCACCCTTATCATTGCACCAGGACCCCAGACCTCTCATTAAGTTTTCTCATTAAGTTGCCCAGATGTCTTTTTTTTTTTTTTTGTCTTTTCGAGACAGGGTCTCCCTGTAGCTCCAGCTGGCTTGGAACTCGCTCTGTAGACCAGGCTGGCCTTGAACGCCTGCCTCTGCCTCCCAAGTGCTAGGATTAAAAGCATGCGCCACCATGCCTGGCCAGATGTCTCTTAATTCACTCTGTAGCCCAAGCAGGCCTTGAACTTGGGATCCTCCTGCTTCTACTTCCTGAGTAGCTGGGATTGTGGACTGTCCCACCAGACCCAGCAAGAAGCATTGTTCTTTTTTTTTTTCTTAATTTTTTTATTGAAATTTTGTGATTTTGTAATTTGATGATATTTAAGTCCTCCCCATCCAGACCTCCCTTTACTACCCCCCCCAATTTAATGTGCTTATCACACACACACACACACACACACACACACACACACAATTTAGTGTGCATCCATCCACTGGAGCCTGGTTAATAGGACTTTTCTTAAGATACACCCTGGTCATAGGAAGATTTTCCAGAGTATTGGAAAAATGCCTGAGTTCTTCCTATTTCCTGCAATAGAGCATCTCCCAGAAAGAAGACAGGTATTCACAGTGTTCACCTATGTATACACTCACACTACTGGTCTAACTTTGTGTGTATAATCATAGTAGGCCACTTTATTGAACCATTTTTGTCAAAGCAAACCGTGTTTGCTCTTGTATAAATGGATGTGGGTTTAATTACATTTCATTTTCAAAACTGGGAAGGCTATCCCTGTCCTCTATCTGCCTCCACTACAGACACAGGGGCCTGAAGGGTTTGCCTCACTGGCCCTCAAACAGTGAGGCAAGCTCCAGCCAAGAGCCATGTCTCCAGGTGTACACATCTCATCTTGGTGACACCTCCACTTGGCACTAGTCACTGTTTTTAACCAGTACACATCTTGGTGACACCTCCACTTGGTACCAGTCACTGTTCTTAACCGGTACACATCTCATCTTGGTGACACCTCCACTTGGTACCAGTCACTGTTCTTAACCAGTGCACATCTTGATGACACCTCCACTTGGCACCAGTCACTGTTCTTAACAGTACGTGGACCGTTTGTTGGACAGTGTAGATTCTAGCCATTGTGAAATTGTCTCTGACTCCACATCTGAGGCCACCTTGACCCTATTGTCACAGGGGCCAGGCAAGATCTTAGCACTGTGTGGATCTGGGTCACTAGCAGTCTGACCTCTCTCCCTATAGTCTACAAAGAAAGCACTTGAAACTACTGGATAACAGAAAGACAGATTGCTCATGTCTTAACTGAAAAATAGACTTTGAGAAGAAAGGCCTGGCACCAAGGCAGGCTTCCCATGCCTGATGGTATAGTGACCAGGCAGGTCATCACTCCCACCTTCTGCAGTCAGAGAGGCCTGTGACATACACAGCATGCCACCATTTGATCAGAGCTGATTGCCTCCTATGATAGTTTATAGATAAGGGGTTCCAGAGAATGAAGATAAAGATACAAGGTCAGCTTTTTTTAATATTATGGTTTTTTATTTTATGTGTATGAGTGTGTTGCCTGCATGCATGTAAGTGCACCCATATCATGCAATGCCCACAGAGGTCAGAAGAGGGCATTAGATAGCCTGGAACTGAAGTTAATGACAGTTGTTAGCTTTCATGTGGGTGCTGGAAACCAAACCTAGGTCCTCTGGAAGAGCAGCCAGTGTTCTTAACAGCTGAGCCATCTCTCCAGCCCAAGGTCAGGTTCTTGGCATGCTGTCTGCTCCAGCTTCTGCCCACCATTAGAGAACAGAACAACAGCTGATGACCCAGCCAGGGAAGGCAGAGGCATAGCAGTCTGTGGCATGCTTCCACTGCCCAAAAGCATGTTCAGATATGCCCAAAAAGAGCTGAACAGCAGGACTGCAGCCAGGAGATCTAGAAATGACACCCCTGCTGACAGGTCTTGTAAAAGAAGTTGCTAGAATTGGATTATTTGTTATTGTTAGAATTATATTTTAAAAATTCTTTTGAGAGAGGGTCTCACCATGTAGTCATGGTTGACCTGGAATTTGCTACATAGACCAGGCTGGCCTTGAACTCACAGAGATCTGCCTGCCTCTTCTGAGAGCTGGAATTAAAGGCATGCACTACCACACCCAGCCTTATATTACATTTTTATTTATTTATTTTTTTGTCTTTTTGAGACAGGGTCTCCCTGTAGCTCTGGCTGTCCTGGAACTCGCTGTAGACCAGGATGTAGACCAGGATGGCCTTGAACTCACAGAGATCTGCCTGCCTCTTCTGAGAGCTGGAATTAAAGGCATGCACTACCACACCCAGCCTTATATTACATTTTTATTTATTTATTTTTTTGTCTTTTTGAGACAGGGTCTCCCTGTAGCTCTGGCTGTCCTGGAACTCGCTGTAGACCAGGATGTAGACCAGGATGGCCTTGAACTCACAGAGATCCCCCCCCCGCCCCGCTTCTGCCTCCCAAGTGCTAGGATTAAAGGCGTGCATCACCACACCCGGCTTTGTAAAAGTATTTTTAATACCTAGGACCCGCCTAGCCTAAATTCAGTTGGATAATATGAGAAGAGCAAGGAAGTTAGAATAATGTGCCATAGGAAATATTCAAGTAGAGCACTTGCCTAGCATGCACTAGAGAATAAAAAGCATATATATCAGTATTCATATGGATGGATGGATTAAAATAGAAGAATCTGCCTTTTATATACCAAACTCAGAGAAACTAGGACGTCCTAATTAGCATTTTCCATACTAGGTCACACATGAAGAACACTGACTAGATTTATTTTAAGTGATAACACCAATATGCTGCCTTCAATATCAGACTATATTATGTATGTGGTTGAAAATTCTATTTAAGACATTATTTTAAGAAAGAACGGATGCATAAATGAACTTGGGAACCAGAATGCCTTTTCTTGTGTGTTCAGGTGAAATATTTAATCTTCCATTTATGTGTCGTCGTCCCCCCAATCCCCGTCAAAATGCTCATTGAGTTTGACAGACTATTTTACATGAATAGGTCCCACTCGTCAGCCTCCTCCTTGGTGTGGGGTCCTAGGGTCTGAAAATTGGAGTGTGCTTTTCACTGAGGGTGTGAAGTGTGGGGGGGCTGCTATTACAGATCCTGAAAGGATCTTTTTGACTTCAGAAAATAGCGTGGCCAAGAAAAGCTTTTTTTCCATGAATACTCACAGACTGCATTATGCTCCTCGGATGATAGAGGTGAGCACTTTTGATCAATATTCCCTAAGAAATGCTGCCAGGCTAAGTGGGAACCCAGGGCCTCTGTGAGGTGCTCCTCCCTCAGAGCCGCAGAGCCCGTATAGTGCATTTCTCATCAATGGTTTAGGACATGTTCATGGCATCAGCATCTCCTTTTAAAAACTGTCACTCCATTTTGTCTTCCATGTGGGTGGCTGGTGATGGGTGCCCCAGAAATAGTTACTCCCATAGCCTTCCTTTGGGGAAATTTTTGTGTCTTCATTTCAGGGAGAGTCAAGGACGAGCAGGATGCCAGTGGTAAAATGAAACAGAAGCTTCTCAATCCAGGAAGATTTATTTAATTAGCATCATTAAAATTGTATGTGTGATAACTCAAATAATCTATACATTTTCTCTTCAATTTTTGTCCTAATTATATTATATATCTATATATTAAGAATGTATATATATATATATATATATATATATATATATATATATATATTAAGCACTCAAAGACAGAGGGGAGCAGATCTCTGTGAAATCAAGCCCTGCTCAGTCTACATAGAGGGTTCCAGGCCAGCTGGGAGACCTTGTCTCAAGAAAACATATATGTGTTCCAGCTAGAAAGCCTTATTTATCTCCAGTCTCAAGATTCCAGCCTCACAAGTGCATGCATGCGCACACACACACACACACACACACACACACACACACACACACATACACCCACACACATAAGCACACACACACACGCATGCATGCACACACAATACTGAATTTTCTTTTGTACAGAAATAGCACCCTACATACATGTTACTCTGCTGTTCCTTCTAGATTTAATGTGTCATGGAGTACATGCCTCTAATTTATCATGTTTAGTGACTGCATGTTATTCCATAATACTGATTTACCTGAATTTACTTAGCCCAAGTGGTAAAAACATTAAGGTGGTCTCCAAATTCATTATAGCAAATGTGCCCGCAACAAACACCATCACACTTCTGTCCTGCCATGTGGCTGCTTTTATTTCTTTTTTTTTCTTTTTTTACCACTCAGACTGTGCTCCCTCCCTCTGACTCTCCCAAAAAGAAGAGCAGAACGATCATCAATGGCAAATAGCAGTTGCAAAAGAGCAACACTAAGAGCGGCTTCATGCTCAGGAGGGAGCACTACGTCTCCTCCTCGTGGTTTCTGGTACTCTACACAGTCAGAGAAACTTCTCTAGTTACAAACTATAGAAATGATCCCTGAAAGTATAGTCTTGGCTGCTTTTATTTCTATAGATAAATTTCCAAAGCTGAAATGACTGCTACAGCTCAGATCTGAAATGCCCTGCAAAGACCCATGAGCAAAGGCTTAGTTCCCAGCCTGGTACCATTTAGGCAATGGTAGAAACCTTAACACGGATCTTATGGGAGGTTGTAGTTCACCAGGCACACAGCCTCAAAAGGGACTGTGAGACCCGGGTTTCTTTCCTTCTTTTTTCATTTCCCCATCATGAGCTGAGAGGTTTCTGATGTCCCCCATGTTCTCATTATGAACTGCCTCCCCACAGCCCCAAAGCAATGAGACCTACCAGCCTTGGACATAAGCCTCTGCAACAATAAGCCAAAGGAAATGCTTCAAGCTTGGTTACCTGGGATGTTTTCTTACAGTAATGGAAAGTGATCAGAGCACACGTAGTTGTTGTCGAACATTCATGCCCTTTCCACCACATCCACGTGCTGAAGTCCTGGCCTCCAGTGTCACAAAACTTGAAAGAGGGTCTTTATGGATGTAAGTAGGTTTGGATGAGTTAATGAGCATGGGTGGGGTTCCCATAGTGGGGTCAGTGTGCATTAGCAAATGCCTTGTGAGCTGGAGACATAGTTCAGCACAGCATACTTCCCAAGGCCTGGGTTTGATCCCCAGTACAGAAGAGGAGGAGGAAGAGTAACAGGAGGAAGCTTGTGAGGACACAGTGAGAAGTAGCATCTGGAAGCTGGAAGCAAGCTCGCACCCAAGAACAAGGTCATGGCTCTCAGGATCCTGTCACCTCTCCAAAATAACCAACCCCCTAATACATGAATGGGGAGCTATTTCATATTCGTGTGTAACAGCTCAAGCCGAGACCGTCATTTTAGACTTGATGGACCATATGACTATTTTAGAATTATATAAAATCAGTTTGGGGTTGTTTTGTTTTGTTTTGTTTTGGGGTTTTTTTGTCTTTTTTGAGACAGGAACTCACTCTGTAAGCCAGGCTGGCCTTGAACTCACAGAGATCCGCCTGCCTCTGCCTCTGCCTCCAGAGTGCTAGGATTAAAGGCATGCACCACCTCGCCCAACTTATGGGGGGGGTTGTATTTTTAAAACATAGAGAACCCATATATTCCCATGTCAGTATAAAAGAACTCATCCGTGAATTCAAGGAAAAATTATCTTTTTAATGGGTTTAGGTTTTTTTTTTTTTTTTGTCTTTTTGAAGCAGGGTCTCCCTTTAGTCCCAGCTGGCCTGGAGCTCACTATGTAAACCAGCGGGCCTTGAACTCACAAAGATCCACCTGCCTCTGCCTCCCAAGTGCTAGGATTAAAGGCATGTGCCACCATGCCCAGCTACTTTTTGGTTATGTGTAGGAGATGTGCATGCTGGTATCTGTGGAGGTGAGAGGCTTCAGCTCCCCCTGGAGCTAGAGTTACAGACAGTTGTTAGCCACCCAGCATGGGTGCTGGGAACCAAACAAGGGTCCTCTGGAATAGCAGTAAGTGCTCTTAATCACTGAGCCATCTTTCCAGCCCTCCAGGAAAAAGTTTTAAAAGAAGCAGAACTTGGCAAAAAGCCTTTCAGTCATGATAGAAGTAGGCATTTGTTGGCAAAGCAAGTGAAGTTTCTGTTCGGTCTGTCCACCCCATGTGCCATGTTTAGTGAAGTTTCTGTTCAGTCTGTCTACCCCAAGTGCCATGTTTAGTGACGTTTCTGTTCAGTCTGTCCACCCCATGTGCCATGTTTAGTGAAGTTTCTGTTCAGTCTGTCCACCCCATGCGCCATGTTTAGTGAAGTTTCTGTTCAGTCTGTCCACCCCATGCGCCATGTTTAGTGAAGTTTCTGTTCAGTCTGTCCACCCCCCTGCACCATGTTTCTAGTTTTTTCCTTTTTTTTTGGTATTTTTGAGATAGGGTCTCCCTTTAGTACCAGCTGTCCTGGAGCTCGCTCTGTAGGCCAGGCTGGCCTTGAACCCACAGAGATCCATCCACCTACCTGTGCTGGGATTAAGGCACATGCCACCACACCCGGCCAGCGCCATGTTTCTTTCCATGATAACATTCCAAGGAATTTCTTGGTTTTGAAGAGATTTCTAAGGATAATAACTCGAGTGCATTAAAATACAGCATTCAGGGGCTGGAGAGATGGCTCAGTGGTTAAGAACACTTACTGTTCTTCCAGAGGACCTGGGTTTGATTCCCAGTACCCACATAGTGACTAACAGTCACCCTAACTCCAATTCTAGATCCAAAAACCCTCTCCTGGCCTCTTCGGGTGTTGCATGACATGGGTACATTTGTGTACATGCAGACAAAACACTCATACACATAAAAACAAATATTTTTTAGAAAAATACAGCCTCCACCCAGCCTTTAGTATAAACTGAGGAACATTGTGGCCTTGAGCACTTGAGTTCCAAACACTCTGCCTCATTTCCTCACTTGTAGGCTAATCAGGCTTATCAACTCCTGGTGCTGATGTCTCTGTGGTCCTTCCCACATGGATTCAGAGATGGATGATCAGCAGGACTAACAACACAGGAAAAGTGGCGTGTCTTTCAAGATTAGGTGGTAAAGACATTATTAGTCTCCTTCTTGACCCCTCAAATGGCTTGCTCTGTGGAAAGCCATCATGCTGTGAAGACACTCAAGCAGGGATTCAGGCCATGTGATGGAGCCAGGAACTGAATTCCTTTGCTTGTATTTGTTTGTTTATGACAACAGTCTTACTATGCAACCCAGCCTAGTACTGAACACAAAATCTTCCTGCCTTAGTGATTCTGAGTGCTAAATTGCAGGGGTGCGCACCCATGACAAACTGCACCAGAATTCCTGGCCCACATAAATAATTAGGTGCAGTGATTTGAATAAGAAATGTCTTACACTGGGCGTGGTGGTGCACACTTTTAATCTCAGCACTCAGGAGGCAGAGGCAGGCAGATCTCTGTGAGTTCAAGGCCAGACTGGACTATAGAGTGAGCTCTAGGCCAGCTAGGACTAAAGGGAGACCCTGCCTCAAAAAGACCAATACCAAAAAAAAAAAAAAATGTCCCCTGTGGGCTCATGTATCTGAACATATGGGGCTGTTTGGGCAGATTATGGAACCTTTAAATGGTAGAGCCTTGCTGGAGGAAGTGTGTCACTGAAGACCAGCTCTGAGGGTTTATAGCCTCGTCACACCTTTAGCTCTTTTTCTCTCATTTTTCTCTCATGCATGCACACGTGCATGTTCCCTCTTGCTCACTCATTCCCTCTGCTCCCTACATGCAGATGAAATGTGATCAGCCAGCTTCCTGCCCCTGCCATGATGCCGTGCCTTTCTTGCCATGATGGGCTATATCCCTCTGGAACTGTAAGCCAAAATGAACTCTTTCTTCCCTAAATTGCTTTTTTTTTGTCATGATATTTTATCACAGCAACAGAAAAATAACTAATATATTAGGTCTAATAAATAGCAGATGCTGTTCTCACCCCCTCCTGAGTTTTGGGACAGTTTATCATTATGCAATCATATATGCACACCAAACCCATGGGGGGAAACATAGTTCCTCGGACACTGGTTGCTTTGAAGCTGAACTGAAGACAATGTAAAGAAAGCAGTTAAACACAGCAGAGCATTCTAATAGTGGCTTAAGCTCCATGATGGATGAGACAGTAAACCCTATTCCTCAGGACCTGTGCCGCACTTTTCATGAAAAGGGCAGCATACATGGACGCAGAGGCCTGGGTTCCGGTCTGTGTTTGAACGAAAAGCATTGTGATCCAGGGCAAGGTAGCTGGTATTCATGGACACATCATACACAAATTGATGGGTCATTAATATTTCATGTGATTGAGGTAAAGCCCAAGAAAAAAATCACATCAAGTAGTCTGAAAACCAGCGAGAACTCTAAAAATGTCCAGGGTATTATATAATATCATCAAGCACCCCTAAAACTCAATGTCTTAAAACAACAGCATCCCTCAACTCACCAGCTAAGCTTCCTTCTACGGGAAAGTGCACACAGAAGGCCACAACTGGCTAAATTTTAAAGAATAAGTGACTGCAGAACGTGTGACCCTGGATAGGACTCCCATATAAACCTCGCCTGCTGATCAGGGACCATTGCAGAAGACCATGTAGAAGGATTGTAAGCCAGGGTTGGTCCATGAACATAGGGAAACAGAGGCTTCCAGGCCACTGGAGATTTGCTTATGTGAACTTGCAGCAATGGAGGCATTGAGCCCAGGACCCGTGCTGACTCAATCAGACACAGGCCCAGAGGGGAACAAGGGAAACAGGAGGCCAGCTGGCCCTAGCCTGGGAACTGTTGGACACTGGTTACTGCTGGGTGAGGGAGAGTAGACCTTACTATCACTAGGTAGGCTGACTAGACTCTAGTGGATGAATCTGCACTGAAGATATAAATGCTTGGCTCTAAATACTTGACTGGAAAGGACTTGATATGTATGGATATGAGGTTTGGCAGGGAGTTGGGGAGTGGGAATGGGGAAGAGGGTCTAAATTTGATTCAGAGCTATTGTAGGAAATGTACAAAGGCTCAATAAAAAATTAAGAAAAAACAACAGCAGTCATGTTACTCCTTGCTTTGGGGGCTCTGGGGAGAGAGCAAGGCCAGCTGAGCTGTTCTCATTTGGGCTTTCTCAAGGAAATGTGGCAGGGAGGTGGAGGGAGCTGGCCTTGTCTCAGAAGCTCACCCGCTCCCTCTGTGTCTGGGGTTGATGCTCAGTGTTGACTGAGACCCCAGCCCAGTCTGTCAGTGGGATACCTTCATGTGGTCCCTGTGTGTTGCTTGGACCTTCTGATAGCATAGAAATGAGATTCCCAAGATAGACCCAGGCAGAAGTACCTGGCCCTTTCTAGCCTCATCTTAGAAGTCAGACAGTGTCACCTCTAGTGCATTTTAATCAAGGAAGTTTTCACAAAGATTCATTCAGTGTTGTTGGGGGAAGGACATAGGTACAGACTTACACTGTTCAATAGGACATACATAAAGGAATCTGCAGAAATGTTTAAAACCTGAGCAAGGTGCATTAGCATTACATAAATGTTCTCTCACATCCTGTGGCTGGATCTGATTGACATTTAAAAAACTCAAAAGAGCAATGAGTTCTTGCCAGCACTTGACCTGAATAACTCGCTTAATCTCAACAACATCCCTGGGAGGTACTTAGTTGCAGACAGCTAAATCTACTTTAGCCAGCTCAAGTAGGTACCTCATTTAATTACAGGTTCCTGGCTACCTCACTTTGTGTCTAGGAGGTTCACACAGTCAGACTTCGGAGCTAAATGATCAAGGAACAGCACTGAAGCTGTCCTACCAGACAAGTCCAACTGCAGCTCACATGGTGGTGCTGAGCCTTACCTTGCCCACCTCTGAGAGACAAATCACTTTCTGTCTCTCCCCAGCATGGACTGCACTTGACTCCACCTTCTCTGTGTTCCTCTCCTGGATCTATGTGTCATGGTTCATCTGATCATAGGTCAGGCACTTCTAATCCAAGGGTGACCTGACTCCTCATAGTTAGGACTGATACTGATGCCTAATCGATTTTCCATAGCCTAGCAGAGCTGCAAGGGAGGCTGGGAATGCAAGTTTTTGAGGTGGGAGATTATCTGAGCAATGTGTGTTTGAAAGGCATGGTACAAATAAACACCCCATCAGTGTCCACCTTTTCCTCTTATCAGTTTTATCTGTGATTAAATGGGCAGAGAGAGGACAAATGACTTGCCCAAAGCCACACAGTTCTTAATGACAGAGACAAGATGATGAGGGCAGCATTTGTGCTCCAAAGCCCTCGTACCTCAGCCACCACAGCATGCTGAGGAAGGAATGGGCTTCCTTCACATGGTGAAAGAGAAAGGCAAAATCTCCTTTACAAGTTACAGTTTAGGCATGGTGTTTAAGGCATATAAAGTTTAATTCTTTTTTGTGAAGGTCAGAAAGGGGTGCTGGAGATCAAGCCTAGAGCCTCACGTTTGCCAGGTAAACACTATACCTCAGGTTTGACCATGAAATGTCTTTTACACTCGCATATATTTTGTACTCAGGTTTGACCATGAAACGTCCCTTACACTCACATATATTTTGTCCTCTGGTTTGACCATGAAATATCTTTTACACTCGCATATATTTTGTCCTCAGGTTTGACCATGAAATGTCCCTTACACTCGCATATATTTTGTCCTCAGGTTTGACCATGAAGTGTCCTTTACACTCGCATATATTTTGTCCTCAGGTTTAACCATGAAGTGTCCTTTACACTCGCATATATTTTGTCCTCAGGTGGTGACTGTTTTTTGGAAACGTTAGGAATTAAAACATCCTGGAGGATGTAGGTCACAGGGAGTGTGCCTCTGAAGAGTGCGTCTTACCCCCACCTACCCCTTTGTCTGTGATTCCGAGCCACCATAAAGTGAGCAGTGTCATCCCCACTGGAAGCTTCCACCATGACGGTCTGCTTCCTCACAGCCTAGACCCAACAGAGCCAGCCAGCCATGCGTGAAACCTCTAAAGCTGTGAGCCAAAATAGCTTTGCTGCTATTAAACGATTTCTATATTTGTCACCGTGGCAAAATTCCTGATCAACACACTCTTAACATTTTCTTAAAAGTTTGTTGACTCAGCCAGGCATGGTGGCACACGCCTTTAATCCTAGCACTTGGAGAGGCAGAGGCAGGCGGATCTTTGTGAGTTCAAGGCCAGCCTGGTCTACAGAGCGAGTTCCAGGACAGCTGATAGAACTGGGGAAATGGGCAGCAGACCCTAACCCTAGCCACAGAACTATTGGCAACTGATTACTGCTGGGTTATGGAGAGTAGATCTTTTTAATGGACTGACTCTAGATAGGCTGACTATACATCTGGGTACAAATGTTTCACCAGCTAGGATCTAACATACATGACAGAATGCATGAAATCCAGTGGGGGACTATCGGGGAGTGTTGGTGGGGAGGGGTCTAAATTTGATTAGGATCTATTATAGGAAATGCAAAAAACTTCATAAAAATATGTTTTTACAAGTTTCTTTGCAGGTATGACGGCACATGCCTATAATCCCAGCACTTCAGAGGCTGAAGCCAGAGGATTACTGAGTTCAAGGCCAGCCTAGGGTACATAACAAAACCCTGTATCAAAAACACAAACAAAAAATCTTCTAGACTCTGAGTCTCAAAGTCTGGACTTGGATTCCATGTGTTGAGCAGAGATGCACCTGCCGTCTACTGCCCTTCAGACCTCTTGTGCTCTGAGAGGTTTTCCTTCTTTCTTTCATGTCGGTTGTCATGGTTCTGGGCTGTCTTGTTAACTTGCCTGCAGGTGTGGAATAGTGAGTGATTTCCACACCAGGCACTTTAAGAGCCAAAATGGAAAGGAAAAAATTGAGTAGAAGGTAGCATAGCAAGCTAACTCAGAGTCATGTCTCCATTGCACTTTGGCTTAAAATGCTACTGTCTTATTCTTTGCATCGGCAGCATATTAGAGCAAAGCCCAGAATGGCACACACTCTGCACATTTGGCATTATGCAAGTGTGAGAATCTGTTGCTGCTGGAGTGTTAATGGGCCTGTTTTTCTTATGAGTCTCAATGATTTTTGCCTGCAGATCTGTGCAAATAAGAAGTTTTTCTTGTGTCTGAGATAGGATACAACTTTTCCATTTCTGGTAGATTTTCAAGATGCTATTAAACAAATAATCTGACTCCTAGTTGTGGATTAGAACTGTGCCTCTCCCTCAGGCACTATATGACACTCCCTTGCTATGGTAGCCTCTTGACAAGAGGATGGAACAGAGACCCTTGCATTTCACCATTTGAATTCTCCCACGCTAGAATGTTTGTCCTCTTGGGTTTTTCTCTGTGAACCAGCATGGCCAGCTACAAGCCTGTCTCCTTCTAGAGCCTTCCACTTCCTCATCTCAGGTATATGATCAACACGACCTTGTAGAGTAATTGCAAGAACCCAGTGAGTAATTCATATGAAGGCCTTTGACTAGGCAACTAAACTGATGGCTAGCTGTTAATATTGTTACAGATCCATCATTAGTTAGGGTTAGTGGTCCCTGGTACAGATTTCAAGATGGGCTGGAGAGCTGACTCAGCAGTTAAGAGCAGGTGTTCTTGCAGAAGACTTGGGTTCCAATCCCAGCACCCACATGGCAACTAACAACCTTCCATAACCCTCTTTCCAAGGGCTCTGACGCCCTCTTCTGTCCTCCATGGGCACTGCATGACACTGGTGCACTTATACACATGCAGGCATAGTACTCATACACATAAAATTTTTAATATTTTTAATATTTTAAAATAATAAAATCTGGGTGTAATCCCAGCACTTGGGAGGCGGAGGCAGGTGTTGAAGGCCAGCCTAGTCTACATAGAGAGTTCCAGGCCAGCTGGGGCTACAGGGAGACCCTGTCTCAAAAAGATAATATAATAATAATAATAATAAAATAAATTTCAAGACTTGACCAACTCTTCTCAGGACAAACTTAGTATTTGTGGTCAAAATTGGGCTAACTCAGTCTTTGCTCAAGGACCCATGCTCTAAACCCAGTACAAATTAAATATTGATGTGCACACCCAGTGTAGGTCCAAGGTGGAATCCACCATTCTGCTTTCTTAACAGGCTCCCACACGATCCAGATGCTACAGGTCTGTGATTCACATGCTGAAAAATACAAGTTAAGAAGCTACAATATCGGCCAGGTGTGATGGCACACACCTTTAATCCCAGCACTTGGGAGGCAGAGGCAGGCAGATCTCCAAGTTCAAGGCCAGCCTGGTCTACAGAGTGAGTTCCAGGCCACTTGGGGCTACAGGAACCCTGTCTCAAAAAGACCAAAAAAAAAAAAAAAAAAAAGCTACAATCGATTTTTTTCATATGGTTTCCCATCTTGATCTGTTTTGTGCTGCTATCACAAAATCCCACAGACTAGTTGAATTTATAATGATTAGGTTTTTATTGCTGTATGGATTCTGGAGGCCGGGAAGTCCTTGTTCTAGGAGCTAGTCTCTACCAAGAGCCATTGTGTTATATCACGTCTTTGCAGAAGGTGAGAGAGCAAGTGAGAAAGAATAGGATGGGGCCAAACCTGCTGCGTTAACACTAGTTCATTCATGAGGTCAGAGCCCTCGTGACCTTGATGTTCCCTACTAGGTCCCACCTCCTGACACTTGAATTGGGTATTACATTTCCAATATAGGAACTTCAGGGACACATTCAAACTACATCCTTGCCATAACTGATATGCTTGTGAGACTGGATCAGAAAAACATTTTGAAAATAATGATTGGCAGCCTCTCATCAGACCCACCCATTCACCATTGGACACCAACCTAAATATCTGTATGTCCAAATATTTGCACAATTAAAAGAGATCATTATCTACCAAGAAGGTATTTGTTGCTGTTAACACTATTTTATTTATTTTTATTTTTGTATGTGTATGAGTGTACTGTCTGCATGTAGGTCTGTGCACCCGTGTCATGCAATGCTGCAGAGGTCAGAAGAGGGTCTTGGATTCCCCTGGAACTAGAGTTCTCCTGGAATTGGAGTTACAGACAGTTCTCAGCCGCCATGTGGGTGCTGGGGATCGAACCTGGGTCCTCTGCAAGAGCAGTCGGCCCTCTTAACCGCTAGGCTATCTCTCCAGCCCAACACTACTTTAAAGCAAATCAATGCTCAATCTTCATCTTTAACTCAACTTTCAAGCTAATGGTTACCAAAATTCATTGAAATGTTAGGTTGTATTATAGACACAGCTTCTATTTTTACTTATAAAAAGCTGTCAGTTTCTCATGGTTCAGCCTGAGTTGTCATTTCACTTGATAAGTCAGACTATTATTTCATTAAGAAAACCTACCAAGTGAACAACAGCCCCCTTTTCAGTCTGTGACGACTGGTATGAGGTGATTTTTCATGGCCTAAGAACTGCCATGATGGATGGAGCAAAGATGAAGAACACTCATAAAATTAACTGGGAGACAGGTTTCTACTTCCTAGGAAACTAGTAAGCTTTCCTAGTTAAACAACCAGGTAGAACTGGGGATATATCTCAGTGGCAAAATGATTGTCTAGCATGCATAAGGACTGAGATCCAGTCAGTCAGTCAATCAATCAACCAAACAAACAAACAAAAACATCAAGATAAAAAAGAAAAGCCCAATTCCCTGAAGCAGTGGCCTCTGTACTTACCCTATACTTGAGCTGGGCCTAGTAGCAAATGCCTATCAAGAAGTTGAGCCAGGAATGTGAATTTGAGGCCAGCCTGGGCTAAATAGTGCACCCTAAACAGGGGGCTGGAGAGATGGCTCAGTGATTAAGGGTACTGGCTGCTCTTGAAGATGACCTGGGTTCGGTTCCCAGCACCCACAAGGCAGCTAACAAACATCCATAAGTCCAGTTTCAGGGTATCTGACATGTTCTTCTTGCCTCTACAGATGCTGAATGACACGGGTGCACTTACATACATGCAGGCAAAATACTCATACACATACAATATGATATTTTCAAGAATTAAATATGCAAGCTGTGACACTCAGAACAGGGCAGAGCACAGTATTTCTGAAGACTAAGCTTCCATCTGACCAGGAATCTAGGTCTTACTGAACATTACTACATGACTTGCTTGCCTACTGCATATTATTATGAGCAATTTTTTTCTACAAAGGACCAAATGGCAACTATTTTAGGCTTTGTGGGCCCATATAGTCATTGCCACAAGCTTTCAACTCTGCAATTAGGTTAGGAACTGGCCAATAAACAGGCAGGCTCATGAGCAAATTTTTGTCAGTATACCTAAGTTTACCAACCCCTGGTCTGGCATCTTCTGTCTATCTCTGGAACAGAGATAGACATGGTGAAGCATCACATGATGACAGTAATTCTGGAATCCCAGTATAACTTTAGAGTATATGAGGTCATATCATCACTACAAGTCAGTCAAGGTAAGTTATCTTATGAATTTGCCATATATACAAGGCTTATTCATTAAAGTGTTTTTTTAAAATATTTTTTATTAATTTTATTTATTTCTGTCTGTGTACGAATGTACTTGTCTGCATGCAGGTTTGTGCACCCGTGTCGTGCAACGCCGCGGAAGTCAGAAGAGGGCGTCAGATTCCCCTGGAACTGGAGTTCTCCTGGAATTGGAGTTTCAGACGGTTCTTGGCCGCCATGTGGGTGCTGGGGATCGAACCCAGGTCCTCTGCAAGAGCGGTCGACGCTCTTAACCGCTAGGCCATCTCTCCAGACCTATTAAAGTGATTTTAAATTATGGATGTTAGGTCTTTTGTCCAGATGATCATACAAGGTCAGGTGTGTTGACATGTGCTGTAATGCCGGCACTTGGCAGGCCAAGGCAAGAGGCTCATGAGTTTAAGACACATACCCAGTGTCAGAAAAGCAACCCAAGGGCCTGGTAAGATGAGTTTTCTAGTAAAGTATTTGCTGTACAAGAATAAGATTTGACTTCAGATTTCCATGACCCATGTTAAAAAAAAAAAAAAAAAAGCCAGGCCTAGTGGCATGTGTCTGTAATGCTGTCACTGGGAGAGCAAAGATAGGAGAAGCCTTGGGCCTTGCTGGCCACCAGTGTAAACAAATTACTGAGCACCAGGTTCAGTGAGAGACCCTGTCCCAAAAATAAAGTGGAGGTCAGACAAGATGGCTAGGTGGGTAAAGGCACTTGTTGCCAAGCCCGGTGACCTGAATTTGTTAGAAGGACTGACCCAACACTGGCTCTAACCTTCACACACCATGGCACTTGAGCCTCACCCCTTACATAGGATAAATAAATAAATAAATAAATAATAAATAAATAAATAGGGGCTGGAGAGATGGCTCAGCTGCTAAAAGCACTGGCTGCTCTTGCAGAGGATCCAGACTCAGTTCCCAGCACCTACTTGGTGGCTCATAACATTCCCCAACTCTAGTTCCAGAGGATAGGATGCCCTCTTCTGGTCTCCACTGGTATTGCATGCATGGGTGGCCTTAGATGTAGGCAAAAACACTCATACACATTTAACAAATAAAAATAAATAAAAACAAGATTTTAAAAAATAATAAATAGAATAAAATAAAATGGAAAGCCCTTAAGGAAGACATCTGGCCTCAACCTTGCACAAGCAAAACAAACCAAAACAAATAAAAATACTCATTTGTAAACTTACCTCAAAAAGATATTAAGGATAACAAGTCAGTTTCAAAAGAAGCAATAAAGCTCTTTGCCTCAAAGGCATGAGTCACAGGGAACAAAGAGTGTGCCAGTCTGTGGTGTCAACTCTTTGACATGCTCTACTGTGGTTCTGTTTGATACTGGGCACCCAGGGTGTGGGATTTGGCTCATGTGCCTTTGTCCCTGACACTTTTTTCAGGTACACACTCTTAGGGACGAGTTTCTACCCATCTGTAAGTAGCGGCCTCTTTGCAGCTGTATCTGGAGTGCAAAGGCTCATTTTACATGATGTAGTTGGTAGACAGCAATAGAAAAGAGCTTCAGGTCAGCTGATGACACAAGCTTTTCAATGGCAATCCTGGACACATGTATTTTTTTTAGCCCAGGTCTCCTGCTCTTTTCTGTCCTCTACTCAGAGGAAATTGTAGCCTATTTTTTTTCTTTCTCCAGTAAAAAGAGCCCTTCTCTGAAATCTGCCCTTCCACGCACCAGCACCTTCTCTGTTCACTATCAGATTCGACACACAATGGCCTCTCGGCTCACTCTGCTGTTCTGTCAGTATCAGGTGTGACTGTCACCTGGCTCTGCTGTTTGAGAAGAGGGCATTGCACTGGGGCTCTGGCCCGGTACAACAGACACAAAGCAGATGTTGCATTCAATAAAAGGGCCTTCTTTGATGAGTGTAAAAGGAGAGCAATGAATTAAGCTCAAAGTTTCCGGTGTTATTGTTTCTCTACTGCTCTCCGCTTAGTCTACTGACTCAAACCGAATGCAAGGAACTGTGAAGGCCTAGGACATGATGCAGGGGGGGGGTGGTACGGGGGGGAGCACGCTGGTAAACCCAATGCAACCTATGTCAGCAGCTTCTTCCAGATGCTGCCCGTGTGACAGGGTGTGAATATGACATGCAAAACACAGGCTGCCCACAATCACACCTTTGAGAGCGCTGCTGCTGTGGCTGACATTCTGTAAGTTTCATTGCAGTTTAGTGAGTGTCTAAGAATGGATTGTCCCACTCCTGTGGGCTTATTGAATTGAGTTAAAGGTGGTGGGGGGACTGAAAACATGCATACTGATACTTTGTGTGGACATGCCACCAGGGAGACCACACAGGACAGAAATCTTCAAACGAGACAAACATGAATGTGCTTGTCATACCCCATCTGCTCACCATATAGAAGGAGGCGTGCATGCTCTGGATAACCAGCGTCTCGCAGGCAGTGGAATGAGCTGACAATAGAAGAATCTGGGAGACATCTGATGATATGCGGGGCTGAAGAGATGAAGGGGTGTGTGTTCGAGTTAGGGAAAATATGTTAACTGACTTTAAATCACATGCTAGTTGTGTTCTCCGATTCTGAGAAACAGTTCAGGCCTTGCTAAAGGACCTCCCCAAATAGTTGCAAATGGCAACTTTGCAAACTCTCACCCAGCTGTGAGAAGTCAACTTCTCTCACTCTAGAAGTCTGTCCCGGGTCCCTTGCCAGGGACACTCTTCCTCAGGCCTGCTACAACCCAAGAGTAATGAGCACACTTGCTTCCGGCTGTAAGTACTGGCCCCTGAATGCGACACATCAGTCAGGAAGAAACAGTAAGTTTTCTCAAAACATGAGATGAAACTCAAGAGATACATTTGGCTTCTCTCTCTCTCTCTCTCTCTCTCTCTCTCTCTCTCTCTCTCGTTCACTCGCTCACTCGCTCTGTCTCCCAGGATTTTCATAGTGTTACTTTTG
The DNA here is from genome assembly GCA_009823505.1 of Rhizomys pruinosus. Taxonomy (NCBI): domain Eukaryota; kingdom Metazoa; phylum Chordata; class Mammalia; order Rodentia; family Spalacidae; genus Rhizomys; species Rhizomys pruinosus. Next base: position 1,412,453 of record VZQC01006403.1, read on the forward strand.
GTTATGTTGTCATAATACCAGCTAGCTAGTTAGATGTTTCTATAATTTGGGATTTAAAAACGTGAAGTGTGTTTAGGCACCACACTGCACTGTTTCTGCCCTCTGGTTGATCAAATAGAATCAGAGTCATCACATGTCATGTGACTCTTTCACCATTTGGGTTTCTCTCTACAACTCAGTTTCCTTATTGTTTTTCTCTAAATCCACAGCTTGTAACTCCAATTACTAAATATTATAGCTTTCTCTGGCTTAGATGCCAAAAAAAAAAAAATAAACTATTCTGGGCCCCATAAGAAGCTAACTGGTGACATCTTACCCCATACCCTGGGGTCTACTTGCCAGAAAATTTCTGTTATAAGACCCAGATGTTTTTAGCCATCAGCTTTTGCTCAAAGTAAGCCTGTCACCGGCTGAGAGGTTTATAGTAAATCCTAAATGCCATGGGGAACAGTAATAGTGACAAAGAAATTTGCTCCCTGTATAAAGAACACCTGGCCCTGTAGGGTCTGTACTGTCTTTTATCTCTCAGTCCTTGAACTGCTCCCTGAGATGTCTCACAGTGCACAAGTCCCCACCTCCATTCCTGGCATCAACCAGCAAGATTATCTCAGGTTGATAGACACAGACCCTAGAGGAAGCCAGGTGATCCCAAAGTGATGGAGTCTGCCCAACCCTCACCGGAGACCCTTTTCTCCTTTGTGAAACCACTGGTGTCAGAATTCCTCCAGTATTTTCTGTCTGCTCGGATTAAAAGAGTCTCCTGGTGTGTCTGCTTTGACTCTGTGGAGGACTGTAGAATGAAATCCAAAGGGATGGGATGTGTCAGCTGAGGGGAGGAGGTCACTGGGTTGGGGTACCAGGTCTTAGCAGCAGAGCAAATGGAGACAGATAAGTGCTGCACCCTCTCAACAGTGCCCCACACGGACGCACCAGGCACCATTCAACTGTGGCTAGCGTTGTTGCCCTGTCCAACTGTGTGCACCCACGTCTCTGCAAGGCATCCGACATGCCCCCATGTGTCACGGTATGTGCAGAGCAGGAGTCCGGCCAGCCGTCTCCCAAATAGAACCCAGTGACAGGTTCCTGTCATCTGAAAGGTGTGGTTCTCTGTCCATGGTGCTACCCAGAAAGCAGGAAAGCCGTGCAGTCTAGGTGTTTGGTAAAACACCCACAGCAGACCTTCCTTGGAGAAAGAAATAGTTAAGTGACAGGTCCTGGACCTCAGGACATCAATAATCCTGAGGAAAGAGGTCAACCCAGTGCCCCTGCTGTGGCAGGCACAGGTTCACTCAGTCCAAAGCAGGGCAAAGCAGCGCTTCTGAACCCCCTCTGTCTTATTTTACCACATCTATACAGAAATAAAAGGCAGGATATCACGCCCTTTATTTGTCCCTTTTTTGGTCCTTCCCTCCTTAACCAGGTTCCTTTTCCTGACCTTGCCCCCCACCCCAATCTTCTCACCACCAAGCCTTCACTGTGCCATGGGGCTGGAGTCTTGGACTAGCTTCCATCAATGGCTTCCTAGCGTGGAGTGACTGCAGCACATACAGCATGTCCACAGCAGTGTTGGCATCCTTAAAAAGAAGGGCTTGCCTTTTCACTATCCAGGGGAGCAGGAAAACGGGAGACTGATGCCTTCCTGTAGAAGATCCTGCTAATTCATACTACTTTGAAATACATCAACCAAGCTTTTGTCTACACTGTAGAGTCAACTCCCAATATTCTCTACTCACTACGTGGTTTCACTTAGTATCTCACATAAATGAATTCTTGGTTTTTATATTAGAAAAGTAATATGTTTGTTCAACTGAAATAAATTTCCCCAGTGGACAGAGGATCATGCCTGTGAATGAGTAAGTTATGTTTACATGTATAAAGGTGAGGCAGTGGTGAATTCCCACTTTGTGATCCCCTGTAGAGAAAAAACTGAGTCCAAGACAGATGACAGCTGCTGCTCCCAAAGGCAGGTCTGGGCTTGTCACATGGGGCCAGACTTTTTTTTTTTTTAAGTGTTTTATTTGCCACAGAGCATGCACACACTACCCTATAGTTTGGAGGAATCTCTTCGTGCATGGCTCAGTTCAGAGAGGATACCTTTAAAGATTCTATACTGTGTTGCTGTGGGAGAAGGAACTGGTAAAATAAGCGGTGGTCGGTGCCGGACTAGCCATGTGCTCTGGATTCTCCTTCATGTGAGAGACTATGTGCTTCTAACACGGGAGGGATATACAATTACACAATGCTCCATGCCACCCAACTTTCCACTAAGCCCTCTCCTACTTCGGACTTGAGGCTGAGTCCCCAAATGATTTTGAGTTAATGCTTCCTTCTGAATTACTCATGCCCTGCCACCATTTGTCATCATGTCACCCCTTTTCTCAGGACACCTTTCACTGTGCAGATTTCTAAGGACTCTTTGGTAGGCAAAATGCAGTTGGAAGACCTACTTGGCCTTAGGAAAAAAGTAGCAAAACCACACAAAACGCAGAGAGTGCTCATGTGTGCAGTGGAGTCTGGCTCCCTAATGACACTTTTCACAATACTTGCCGGTGAGCCTCAGAGCTGTTCTTCCTTCAAAGAGCTGAGTGACAAAGAAGGAAAAATGTTGTAGTTGAGTGTTATTAAATTTCATACCAGAAACAGATGGTGTTCACCGCCCCCAATAGATTGCTCACCTTATTGGAAACTTGAATAGTAAAGTTCTCCAAACTCAGTTGCTTGACTTATGTCCATGTTTAGTTTGCTTTCCTTTGGAAATCTGATCATAAGCCCTTTTCTACTTTCTCCTAGTCGGTCCTTAAGGAACAAAATCTCTCCACCTTATTTGAGGAATGGCCTTCGCCCAGAGCCCCAAATTGTAGAGAAGTGGAGAATTTGCTAAATAAGAGTGGTGCTCCTTCCTAGGTCTCCTGGGTGAAAGGGGCAGATTCTTTTGGTTGCTTAATTAGACCTTTCTGAGAGGCTGTTGTGGCCTGCTCCAGGTCACCTTCCGGTACATGTCTGCCAGAAAGGGCAGACTCTAAGGAGTTTGGGATTGGCTGTGAAAATCCATAACTCTTGTGCCAGAGAAGGGGTTTTTCCTTAATGAAGAAATGAGGGAGCTTCTAAGAAACCACCAAAAATCACCATTTAAAATTTTTATTTTAGGTTCTTTTTGGAACCTTGTGATACAGAAATAAGACCATTATTTTGACTTTGAAAATATTTTATTTGAATAGTAAATATTTATACAGTTGAAACAGTTCTATTGAAGCTTTCTATAAATAGCTAACAATTAAGAAAATAATGTATGTAGAAAAGAGATTGCATTTAAAAGTAAGAGCTGTCGGTTGTACAAGGGCCTAAGGGGGCCCCTCAAGCAGAATAAAATGGTAGGTTGTCTGTAATTCCCTCAGATAATAGAAAAGTTAAAACTTTCAGCAGATCCCTTTAGAAAAAAGGTTCTTTTCTAAAATGCACAGTGAAATGTCAAGAGTGTTGGGGGAAAGCTCACAAAAAAAAAAAGAGGGATGAAGAATCTGCAATCAAATAATATCATAATCTTCATAATTAATATAAATAAATAAAGAATAAATAACAATTACTCGTAAATCAACATGTACATGTAGAGGGAACACGTATAGCCCTACCTCAACAAAGATGATCAAACCAAACCTTCCACGAACCAGGAAACAGTGAGGCAGTTACTACAGCATCTTGTGGAAACTCCTTTCCCTCCCCCAAAACAACCCCCAACAGACAACAGGTCAAGGCATTTGTGGCTATACTAAAGAAAACTCTTTTTTTTTTTTTTAAGCAATTTGATTTGTTCACATACAAAAAGGTAAAGCCAGACTCCAGCAGTTCACAAGCCATAATAAAGCTAATCGAGTGGGAAGTTCAATTTACAGCCTGTGAAATATAAAGGCATTTATTCCTCAAGATTCACCCAAAACAACCCGTACGCTACAGACATCGAGAGCAGAGATTGGTAGTAGGCAGAGCAAACCGCATTTTCTAGACCATGAACACAGCGAATACTAGCAAGGAAAACAGCTTCGCCCCTCAAGCGGAGGCTTCCAACCATGAGACGAACGCGTACAGGTTTTTCTCCCTTGTACAGAAAGAGATGGACTCCTGATGCGTCATGGGTGGGGGACACAACGCAAGGAGCTGGGGTCCAAAAGAAGTCGGAAAGGACCAGGGTTACCATCACGCCACACCAGAGAGGCGAAGACGACACTCTGACCCCGGGGTGGGGGCGCCCCAGCGCAGACCTCGGGTCTGCAGGGCGCGCTCTCTTTGTGGGTCTCCAAGTGAAGGCACAGTTCTGGGGGCCGGGGACCGAGGGCGCACTCTAGCAGGCTGGGCGCACGGGCACCTGAAGGAGGATCACCTGTCTGTTTTCGGACGGGTGGCACTTGTTGATGTGCCGTGTCAGGCCTGGCGAGCTGTAGAAGGTGGCCGGGCAGTACTTGCAGGGGAACACCTGGGCGGCGTGCAGCAGGCGCAGGTGGCGCTCCTGGGCACCCTTGCTGGGGAAGGTTTCCCCGCACACGGGGCACAGGTGGCACTCGGCGGACGCACTCAGGCCCAGCACCCCGGCCGCCTCTCCGTCGCCGGCCGCTTCCTGGGGCGCCTTTTCGTCTGGCCCCGCGTACAAGGCCAGTAGGTCCTCGGCGGGGGGCGCTGGCGGCGCGCCCTTGGCCTGCAGCGCCTGGTGATGCGCCAGCAGGTGCTTGCGCAGATAGGCCTGGCGGCGGAACTTCTTGGCGCAGTGGTGGCACTCGTAGAGCCCGTCCTCCGAGCCAGACTCGGATACACCGCCGGGACTCGGCGTGTCCCGGTCGCTGCCGGCGCCAGCAGCGTCGCGCGTCTCCGCCCGGGCGGCAGCTTCGGGATCCGGCGCTCGGGCGGCGGCGGGCGCGGGCCGCGGCTTGTGCCAGCGGCGGTGCGAGGCCAGGTTGGCCGGGCAGCTGAAGACCTTGGCGCACTCGGGGCAGCGGTACTCCACGCGCACGATGCGCGAGCACTTGTGCTGCGCCAGCGCGAACGGGTCGGCGTATTCCTCCTTGCACAGCTGGCAGATGAACTCGCCCAGCGGCCGGGCTGCGCCCCCCGCGCGGCCCCGCGGCGCCTCCACCGGGCCCTCCTTGATCTTCAGCCCCAGCACGGGCGACGTGGTCACCTCGTCCTCGAAGTGCAGCTTGCGGATGGCCTTGGGCTTTTTGGCGCTTGGGGCCTTGGCGGCCTTGGGGGGCGGCTCGGAGGTCACGGCGGCTGGGGGTGCGGGCCTCTTGCCTGGAGGCCGCAGGGCGGCGGCGGGGGACAGCGGGGGCCCCGGCCCGGGACCCCGAGCCGCCTCAGCGCCCGCGGAGAACGCGGTGCCCATCTTGAGCTCCGCGGGCGCGAAGAGCAGCGCGTCTCCGCCGCAGGTGCCGCCGCCGCCGCCGCCCGCGCCGTTCGCGCCGCCGCCGCCCCCTACGAGCATCGCGGCGGGCGTGGGGAAGGACTCGGCCGACACCGGCGAGCCCAGGTTGAAGCTGCGCTCGAAGTACTTGTGCTTCTCGTGCTCGCGGCTCACGGGCCGCGTGGGGCTGTAGAGCGGCGCAGGGTGTGCGGCCTCGGGGTTGCCGAAGTGCGCGGCCCGCGGGCCCGGCGGGGGCGGCGGGCCTGGCGCGCAGGCGAGCGCGGCGGCGAGCACCGCATGGGCGCGCTCGGCGAGCGGCGGCGGCGGGGGCAGCGGCCCGGGGCTGGGCACTGGGGGCTCGGCTCGGGCGCCCCCGCAGCCCGGCGACAGCAACAGCGTGCGGTCGCCGTCCTCCCCGCCACGGACCCGGTAGGACACGGGCGTGGACTTCTTGCTGCGCTTCACCAGGAAGCCGCGGGGCATGTTGGCGCGGCGCGCGGTCCGGGCACTGGCCGGCTCCCACCTCTGCGCTCCGCCCGGCGCCCTCAGTGCTCGCAGCCCATGGCCCGCGTGCGGCGGCTTCGGAACTCGCGTGGCGCTCGGCGGCCCGGCTCTGCGCCCTGCACGCGCGTCCCTGTCCCCGGGCCCGGGAGCCGCTCCCTTTTAACGGGGGGAGGGGGCCATTGTTCTCGCCTCCCGCTTCCCCTGGAGCCAATCAGCGCGCCCGCAGCTCCTCCGCTGGGGAGGGTGGGAGGGCGACGGAGCGGCAAAAAGGGGGCCGGGACTCAAGGGTCGCCGGGTAGGTGCGGCAGATGTACCTGAGGGCGCGGGGCCCCCGCGCGCGCCCCTCGGCCGCCCCGCCCCGCCGCACCCGGCGCCGCCGCCCCGCCCGGCCCAGGCACACGCCCGGGCCCGCCTCCTTCACGGTCTGCTGCTCCTCTATGGGGAGGCGCACGTGCCTGGGCTTTGTGTGTCTCCTCCGGGGGGCGCCGAGCCGCCAAATGGGGCCGTCCATCAGCACGACAATGCGCGCCCCCTCCCGTGCGGGGATTACCCGGGGGTCGCGAGCTAAATAGCAACAAAGGAGAAGAATGGGCCCAAATATGTCAGGAAGGTTCAGTCCTGGAGCCCCAGCCCGTGGGGAAGGGGAGGATAGGGGGGAGCCGGGCTCTGATCGGCTGGGGGCGGGGGCGACCCGAGGGCTGCGGCTGTGGCGGGAGAAGCGCGCGGGATGCGGGCAGCTCCGCATGGTGTTTGAGAATAATCGAAAAGGAAAAAGAGCTAGAAAGTCCCGACGACCAGTGGACAAGCGGGCGCAGAGTTTCGCCTGTGAACAGGTCCAGCCTGCCCAGCGCGGCGTGGGTGCTCGCAGGCTCCGGTCGCGGGCTTCGGGAAGCTTCTCCGCAGGTGGAGAAGCGGTTGGCACAGCGCGGGGCAGGAGCAGGGGGTCCGGCTGGCTGTGTTCCAGGTGGAACTTGAATATCGGAACTTTCTTTTCTTCCCCTAAGTTGCCGGAGGCTCGAGGGTTGGCGTCGGTGCTGGGCCGGGCCCAGGCTTCTCCAGCCTGCTGGCCTCCCAGGGCTGACCGAATGCCTGTCCGCTTGGCCGAAGCCCTCAAGGCGCGGTCAGCGTGGAGCGCTCGGGGAAGTTGGTTTCCACCCTCAGGCTCGGCCTCATACATTTTCATTCCGAGCGGGCATTTTGTCTGTGGGTTGACATCAGATGCTAAATCAAGGGCTCCAATCAAGACCCTGCGGAATAAAGCAACTGCCTGTCTGGTCGCGGGCCCCCCCGGAGCCGTGCCCCCTTCACCTTTGTGAAGGAAATTAACCTCCCGCTATTGAGCGCTGGTCGCGGCCAATCTGGACGCAAAAGAGACGCGTGCTGCAACGGGGGAGGGGGGGGGCAGTGAAGGGGAGAAGCGGGGCTGGGGGGGCAATCTGTCCTCTGAGGCTAGTTGCAGCCTCCGGGAGGACTAGCCGCTTTCCCGATGCCACTGGGAAAAGACAACAGTGAAGGACACAGTTCCATACACACACTGTCCCCGACGCCCAGACAGGGCATCCTGTCCCGGGTTCTCTTCCCAGCTCAGCGAGAGGAAACACAAAAGATAGGATCTCCTGGGGAATCCACAGAGCCCAGGAGTCGCAGTGGCCGATCGGCCTTCACTAGGGAACAAACAGCGAAGCCTCATCAAATGTCATAGCTGTGCGGGCAGTGTCACTTTATTCAAAGTGGGGGGAACAGTTTTCTTCTGTAAAGCTCCGTGCACCCAGATAGAGTTTGCTGACTTTTGCTTATGCTTAATTCCTCTGAAGGTATTTAATTGTTTTGGGGTTTCCCTCTGAAAATACCCTGGCATGGAAATTAAACCTTATTTTTCAACAGAATCCACATGAGTAATAAATTGTGAAGGGGACACTTGTTAGGGTGAGTTAACCAACGGGGAAAACATTGGATTATTTTATGTCTGTGCTTTTCTTAACCCACCCACTGAAAAGAGAAAAATAAATGTAATAGTACGGCTTGAAAGCTCTTATTGTCGTTTAAATAATGTTAACTGTGGTGGATACAGGTCCTTCGTAGTTAAAAATCCTAAAATGAATTTAAAATTTATAAACGTATTTTGATCTGAAAGTAACTGATATTAGCTCCTCGCTCTTTTTGAGCGCTGATTAATATTGCTGATGAAATTAGAAGTGGGAAGGGATTCCGAGACAGTTTGGCCAATTTTATTTTCTAATCAGGAATCCCATCTGGGTAGTGGAAAAATAGGGCGGGGCTCGCTCGCTACCCTGGACAGGATCATTTTGGTTTTGCATATATAACAGTCTTGTCATTCAAAAGATAACAGGGAGAGTTAGTGTCCTAGTATGGCCTCAAAAAAAAAAAATAGCAATCATAATTGGAAAGGTAGTGTGTGTGGGGGGGTACGTTTGACTAACAATTTTTTAAAAATCCTTACCAAAGGGAATCCAAACAGGGTTCTAAATTTAGTCAGGGAAATCAACGGATCCTTCTCATTTGTTGCTTCTAGTTCTGCAAGGAGAAATATCTGCTTTCAGACCCGAACAGTCTGAATGAAGGAAAACTTGGAAGGCCCCAGTGTTGGAAGTAATTTCCTAACCCAGACCAGAGGAAGACTTTGGTTGTGCTCACGCACGCCCCGGCCATCCTCCGGCAGGTGCAGCCCAGAGTAGTGGTGCGTGTCTGTCTGTCCGTCATCGTCTAAGCGATTTTCTCCGAAGTTACGCGCGGGCGGGGACCGGGATTTCGGGTCCTTCAGTTTGTCTTCCCGCGGGAAGAGCAAGGAGCGCCTGCGGCCTGCTTCGCCACACTGCGGTCCACAGTGGGGCCGCGGGGAGTAGGGCTGGGGAAACCCTGACTGTTAGTTTGCTTCCTTCAAGGGGGATTTTCACGGGAGCAACTCTTCCTGTCCCTGCGGGGCCCTGGTGGGCGCCTGGGAAGGCGCCGAGGCCTCTGCGCCTCTGGTCCTTGAAACCCGGGCCCGGGGTGCTGCTCCTAGGGGTTTGGAGCGGATGGCCGGCTGCGCCCCATCGTCTCCGGGGCCTGCGGCTGCCGTCGCACCGTGCGCCAGGGCTCGCTGTGACCCCCATCTCAGTTTCTAGTGAAAGTTGAGGCTGCCTGGAGTTTCTAGAAAGCACGAATCTGGGTAATGAGCTCCGTCTCCGGGAATTTCGCCGGAGGAGTTTTGTTCCTCTGGGATTGGAGGTGGAGGGACAGCCTTGAACGCACCGGGGGGAGGAAACTCGCTGTCCAGCGGTCTAGCCCACGTCGGGGAGGAGCAGCCAGAGTCCGGGGTGTGTGGATCGGGTGTGTGTGTGTGTGGGGGGGTGCCTCTAGTGTCCTCTCCGCCATTCTGCAGCAGACAGAAGCTCCCACCCACAATCCCTGGTCCTCTCAATCCAGGGCCCTGGCCCGAAGGCACCGGCGCCGTCCCGTGTGCACCGCCGGCCGGAGCGGCCGAGCCTAGGAGAAGCTTTGGGTTTGCAGGAATGAAGGGTTTGTCCTGTCAGTCCCCGGGCACGCGAGAGACACGCGCAGGCCCATCGCCGCCCCGCTCGGCCCGGTCCGGCCTCCCCGCACCTTCCGGGCCCCGCCCGCCTGCTCGCCCTTGCCTTTGTTCAACACATTAGCATAAAGCTGCCTTGGATCTCCCGTTTAAATAATTCTACACAAAAGGAGAGTGCATGAAAGAGAGCGAACAAGGGCGAAGCCGCGAGGCCGCGCTGGGCGCAGGAGGGACGCGCTCAAGTGTCCCCTCCCCTCGAGAGCCCAGGGCCCCCGCAATCTGCCGCGCGCCCATTATGCAGCCACAGCTTTCATTCTGCCCCCCCCCCCGCGCCGTCGGGCCACCGCACGCTCCTTGGAGTGCCCTCAGGGCTGTTTATTTTTGCCTTGGATCCGGACTAGGGAGGGAGGACAGGGGCGGCTGGACCCCGAACTGCCCGCCGCAAAGGGAGAGATTGGCTAAACCAGACGAGGAGAAGCCACAAGATGTGGGAGCGTGTCATGTCAGCCAGAGCCTTCCATCAGACCCAGTCTGTGTCCCCCTGTCCCCTTCGCCTCACCCCCGTCTGAAAATGAACCTACGGAAGCTGAGCCAAATCCATCAGAGAGGCCGGCCACCCCCTGCGGCCACCACACGTCCACAGCCCTGGAAGCCAAGGGCACTTTGGCCTCAGCTGGCTTCTGCTCCTCTGCCCTTCTGAACTGAGCTCCCTCTCCTCCCGCGTCCCTCTCCCTCCTTCCCTGGCTCTTCCCACCTTTCTTTAACTGCTCTCTACCAACCTTTCTACCTCTTCGGGTTCCTTAGGCCTGTCTTCCTGCCCCTTCTTCTCCTCCAGTTTCTTCTGGTCTCCCCCCTCACTACCAGCCCCCCAAGACCGGGGACTGTTCCTCTCCCCATATCTGCGAGGCTCTCTCCCCCCTGGGTGCTTCTCTGCCTTTCCCGACTTCTCCCGTCCCCACACCCCTGTGCTGTCCACCTTCTGTCTCCCTCTCCCATTCTTCCCTCTCTCTTCCCCTCCCTCGCTCTTCCCCCACTCTTTGCCCCTCTTACCCCCCCAACAGACCAACGTGTGTTATTTTATTTGTCTAGAGAGAGCCTATTTGTTCAGTGATGTGTGGCCTCCTGGTCGCCTGCTTTAATGGGGGACGCAGAGGCTTGGTTTCTGTGAGCATTAGCATACAGCTGCCGGCTCCCGCCCGGCCCGCGCTTACTTTATCCTTCTTATCACTTCTCCCGGCCAGAAAACAATCAACAGCTCCTCACTGCCCGACTTTCCAGCTTGGTCAACGCTGGCTCACCCAAGTGCATTCTGTTCTCTCTGTCTCTGTCTCTCTCTCTCTCTCTGAAGGGTAAATATTGGTCGGTTGTTTTTTTTTGTTCCCTAGACAGGGCTTTTCTCTGTCCCTCACACATCATCTCTTATTTTCTTGGCGTTCCTGTGACATTTTGGGTGCAATAAAACCACAAGGAGTTTTTTGTTTTGTTTTGTTTTGTTTTTCAAGGAGTCAGCTACACTCCTCTAAGAACTGACATCTGTGAGATCATTAGAGGCATTAACTTTGGTATGTTCTAGACAATATTCTTTGGTTAAAAATGACTGAATTCCAAGATCAGGTGGAGACAGCCTAGCAAGTAGGAAAGCTACCTGGCCTCAAGGCTGCACCTTCATTACAGAGTATATGTTCTACCCACCTAAGGAAGTTCAAATGTTGGTCTCTGAAGCTTTATGCTCAGGTTTATTCTCCTAAAGCCCTTGCAATCGACATTCTCCTCTGTGACCCTGAGGTCTTCACTTCTTAGGAAACTTGTTCTCAATGTCTGTACATATATGCCAACTTTCTAGGGTCAGGAAAACTTGTTTCTAAGGGAGGGACAAAGATTGAAATGTTACCAGGCAACCTTTCTAAGCTGAAGGATGCTTTAGATGGTTTCAAATGTCTCATAATACTTAGGGACATCCAGGACTTTTTTTTTTTTAAGACAGCAAAGAAAACACTGCTGTTATCAAATTTATGCATGACTTGGTATTAAGGTTAACATAGTCATCTGGGGTCGCTTTTGTGTGACTAGAGGCTTTATCATGGTAATACTTGGCCACAGAAGTCATAACTGTTGATCCTCTAACTGACTTTGTTCTGTTAATCTCCATCGCAGTGGCCCAGAGCCTGCCACCTAAACCGGCTATTTGCTGATGAGTTTGACCTGGGTCCTCTTGAAAAGGGGAGGAGGGAAGGAAGAGAGACCCTGGTGTCTGGCTGAGTTGACTGGGTCAGCAGATCCTGAACTATCTTAAAGTCTGAATCCTGAGGCCTGGACCGGGAGCTGTCCATCCCTATTCAAGTGACACAGTTTCTAACATATGGCCGACTCCGCCCTCCCCCTGGATGTCCTATGCATTTGTGTAAAACCTATGTGTGAAGGAATTAGTGGTATTTATGACTTGCTTTTGTTTGCGGTGAAAAAATAGTTCAGTGCTCAGAAACAATTTTGTTGTCAGACATCTCACACAATTTGGGAGTTTTAAGTGCCCAGCAGCAGGGTTGATGGTGTGTGTAGACTTGTGGATTGAGAGCACCATGTTGCCTTTAAGCATGCTGAGGAGCCTGGTCGCTGTGCCATTTTTTGCTAACTGCTGACATAAATACAAAGGTTGGGAAAAGTTGAGAACAAAACTCAGAATTGAATTCATGAAAACTGATTTTAAGCCCTCTGTTTGGTCAGTTGTGTCACAGTGTCTACCACAGCACTGTTCCTTAGTATTTCCTGAATCATGTGTTTGGAGGGTGGACAATCAACTTACTTCATAAATAAGAGAGATTTGTTCATTTATTTTTTGAGGTGGGCTCTCATTTTGTAGCCCAGGCTGGCCTCAAAATCACTCTATTATAGCCTTGAACTCATGGTGATTTCCTGCCTCAGCCTCCTCAGTGCTGGGAAGGAGAGGCTATTTCTGATCCATATTAGACATGACAGAGACCAGCCCTCGTCTCCCTCCTGCTCCAGCAAGCAACAGCAATTAGGGTCAAAGAAGGTGAGTGAAATTAACTTCCCTCTGTATCTTATGATTTGAAATCTGGGACAGATTTCAGTTTTTCTATGACTTTATGCTCATGCTCAGCAAAATTAATTAACAAATATAAGGGCTGTGAAAGAAGCTTCTTTAGTTTCAAAAGGTCACAAAGGTTCCACCCAGTTCTCTTGAGGTGGATTACAGATTTAATGTCTTATCATCTATTTACCAGTTTTCCGTTCTGGGCACAAGATTTTCTTTTTAAATCAACCTCAAGTATTACTTGGTAAACATATGGAAGCTAACATAACATTCTAGGAAATCAAACAGAATCACACCCAAGGTAAAAACAAACTTTATCCAGGAGGACCTCATTTTATTGCTAGAGTGGATTATTCTGCACAGAACAAGCCTGGTATTTAAAGCTCGGTGCCCCAGAAGTGCTGCGCTGCTGATCGCCACCTACTGGAGCGTGGGGAAACGACAGAAGAGAATGGACCAGAGAGGGACATTTCTGTCCTGAACTTCCAGGACCAGAGAGAAAGAAGCGGAGCCGCTGGCCACAGCTAAATGATGCCAGGCCACGCGTACATGGGCAGGTGGTACTTGTTGTAGTGCAGGTAGTCCAGGATGCTCCTCTCCAGCAGGCTTTTGTAGATGGAGTCCTCAAAAACTCTTTGGAGGTATTTCTGGGGCTTTTCATGCAGGTTTATTTCTTCATCCTCTATCTGGTGGACTAGCTGCTCCATGGTAGGCAGATTTTCATCCTGTAAACACAGTAAGAGGTCATAGTCAGAGCTTCCTGGCACTGAGCACCACCACCTCAGGGCAGGGCCAGCTCACCAAGGACGGGAACTTTGCTAGCTCTGTAGAAATTATTCATAATAGGGCCAAAACATACATAATGTACAGTGCATCATTCTTAACGTCTCCAGTGGACCCTCCGGTGGCATTAACTACATCCATGCTGTTGCCCAACCATCTCGGCCATCGTCTCCAGAGCGTTTGCACCTTCACAAACAGGGACATGCAGTTCCCCTTCTTCAGGCCCTGGCAACCGGGGTTTTCCTTCCTGTTTCTATGAACTTGACTGCTCTGCTGGAGGACATCGCATGAGTACAGCCACACACAGTTTATCGTTCTGTGAGTGGTTTCTATCCATTACTTAGCATGCTGTTACTACGGACGGTCATTTGAAGCCTTTAGTTTCTAAGATAAAAATATATATGAGAATCCCTAGGTGCTTTCCTGCCTTGGTTCTCATTAACAAGTAAGGTTTAAGAGGCTCAGAATAAATTCTTAGTAATATCTTAATAATTAGACTCAGAAAGAATAAAGCTATTTGAGACTCACAGACTATTCAATCCATAAACAGTAGAGCTTTTTCTGACATATCTTGTAGAAATTTTCCAGCATAGATATGAGTCAACAGATGGCCCCATGCCCTCCGCCTGCCTGTGAATCCCGAAGGTGGCCCTTGCCGTGTTTATTATATCTCCACCATCCTGCCCTCCGTAGCAGTGTTGTCACTGAAAAGCACTCCCCCTGAGTTTGACATGTGTGCGCTCCCAGCGCAGTGACTGTTAGACATTGCCTAAAACAAAAGCCATGTGGCCTTTCACATTTTATCTACATCAACTTCCAATATTGCCTTTTATTTCAAATAGGGAAAAAAAAGTCAACTACTTTGTGAGGTTCTACTGGACCATTACTTTATTAATGATAAGAACTCCTGGATAGAGGAGTCAGGTTATGAAGGCCATTACCACCTGGCTATTTAAGCAAGACACTATCAGGTTTGAGAGATTATAAACAGAGTTTAGGTCAGGTCAAGTTACAGAGAATCAGATTTAAATCAACTCCACAAAGGTTGTAGGTGGGAAAAAGGTAACTGACGCCTGGAACTAAATGCTGGATGGCTGAAAAGTCTTGCCTGCATGTAGGTAACATAATGCCCGCGGAGGCCAGAACAGCATGTCTGATCCTCTGGAACTAGAGTTACAAATTATTGTTAATTGTCATCTGGGTGAAGGGAACTGAACCCAGGTCCTGTGCAAGAGCAGCCAGTGCTCTTAACCACTGAGCCATCTCTCCAGCCCCCTGAAAACTCCAAGAGCTAGCCACCAGCAGGTCATGCGGTTGGATTCTGCAGTCTACACAGCATGCTTCATTCTTCCAGTTTTTGAAGGATTTTATCAGACCAACACCAAACAATGAGCTGATAGAAATTTGGGCTCATTGCATCGCAGGGCTGTTCTACAGCAGGAAGGCAGTGTGTCCCTAGCTAATGTGCGATCACAGTCTGGCACCTGTGACCGCTCTCCCTTCACACATTGATCCTCTGGCACCAGCTCTTCCTGTAGCACTTCATGTTGTAAACTGATCTACTGTGTCTGGTGGCAATGGCGGCCTCCCCCTCCTCCTCCTCCTCCTCCTCCTCCTCCTCCTTCTTGGTGTTTTTTGAGACAGGGTCTCCTTGTAGCCACAGCTGTCCTGGAACTCATTATGTAGACTAGGCTGGCCTTGAACTCACAGAGATCCACCTGTTTCTGCCTCCCAAGTGCTGGGATTAGAGGTGTGTGGCCCCACACCCAGACTGTGTCTAGCTTCTTTTAAAAAATATCTTGCCTCTTCTAATCTAAAAATTCCTTTATTTTTAAAATTAAATTTACATATTATTATTATTATTGAGACATGGTCTTATTATGTATCCCTGACTGGCCTGAAACTCATTATGTAGACAAAGCTGTCCTGTAACTCACAGAGATCTACTTGCTTCTGCCTCCTGAGTGCTGGGACTAAAGGCATACATTATCACACCTGGACTTTTAAGTTTTATTTTTAATCCACAATAACTGTGTATACTTATGGGACATCATTGGATGTTATGATGCACATATACATTGTGAAATGATTGAACAAGGCTAATTAGCATATCCATTATCTTACGTACTTACCATTTCTGTGGTGAGAACCTTTGGCATCTCCTCTTACAGCAATTCTGAAATCACTGTACATTACTATTAGTGTCAGAGAGCAGGCTGCACAAAAGATAGCTAAAACTCCTGTGGAAACAACACTTTTCCTTTCTGAATTCTCCCCCTGGCCAGCCACCAGTGCCCATCATTGTACTCGCTGTTTCTATGTGTTCACTTTTTCAGACTCTATATTTGTGAGATTATGTAGAGCCCGACTCTTTTTTTACTTAGTACTAGTTCAACTATATTGTTGCACAGGAGAAAGTTTCCCTTTTTAGGGTTGAATAGTATTTCATTGTACACACACCAAATTTTCTTTATCTATGAATCCATGGATGGTATTTATGGTGTTCCCATACTTGACTATCAATGCTGCAATTAGCACAGGGATGCAAACATCTCTTTCACATCCGATTTCAGTCTCCTTTGCAGATATTCCTAGAAGTGCAATTGCTGATCACATGGTAACTCTGTACTGTCTCAAAGCAGCTGTCTCACAGTACATGCTTTCCAACTTATTCAGGAAGTTTCTTCTCTCCACCTCTTCACCAGGGCTTCTTGTTGACAGTGGGCATTTCTAACAGGGTGTGGTGGTAACTCACTGTGGTTTTAACTTTTGTTTCCCTGATGGCGAGCACTGACCATTTTCTCACACATCTGTTGATCATGTGTATGTCTCCATACAAGTCGTTTGCCCATTAAAAAAAAATTTAGTTTCCAGGCATGGTGGTGCACATCTTTAATCCTAGCACTGGGGAGGCAGAGGCAGGCAGCTCTCTGTGAGTTCAAGGTCAGCCTGGTCCACATAGCGAGTACCGGGAAGGCCACCATGCCCGGCTTTCCACAGCTATTTCTTTTAAAGTCTTGGGCATTTGGTAGGATTTCATCAAATCTGTAGCATGTTTTTGGTGGTATTGGCATTTTAACAATAAGAGTCTTCATGTCCATGAACACAGACACCTCTATTTACTTGGATCATCTTTGATTTTGTTCAGAAATGTTTTATAGCTTTCTGTGTGCCAAGTCTTGCACTTCTGTGATTTGATTTATTCCTAAATATGTCATTCTTTATGTTGTTATCAATGGACTTGTTTTCCTAATTCTGTTCTCAGACTGTTCTCTGAAATGCGGACAACTGATTATTATGTGTTGATTTTATATTCTGCCATTTTCCCAAATGCAATTATTCATACTTATTTTCTAGATTCTTTAGGATTCTGGCATCTAAGAAAATTAACAGATTACTTCTTTACTCCTTTTCTAGGAGAATGCCTTTTCTTTTTTTTTTTTTTTTTTTTTTTTCTTTTCTTTTTATTCATTGCTCTGTCTAGAATGTCCAGGACACTGTTGGGTGTAAGTGGTAAATGGAAGCAGCCTTGTCTAACTCCAGATCTCAAAATTAAGGCCTTCACTTTCTGTCACTCACCACCGAGTCTGATATTAGCACTGGATTTTGCATAATTTATCAGCTACAGTAAATGACCTTCTACTACCATTTTGTAAAATGTGTGTATATTATGTCTGTAAATGTATGCCACTCTGTGTGTGTGTGTACCTGTGTGTGTCCATGTATGTGTGTGTGTGTAGGTGTACATGTGTGTATATCTGTTTGCATGTGTGTGTGTGTGTGTTTTTTTTTTTTTGTATGTGTGTGTGTGCAGGTGTAATGTGTGTATACCTGTATGCACGTGTGTGTGTGCAGGTGTACATGTGTGTATACCTGTATGCATGTGTGTGTGTGCAGGTGTACATGTGTGTATACCTGTATGCGTGCATGTGTGTGTGTGCAGGTGTACATGTGTGTATACCTGTATGCGTGTGTGTGCAGGTGTACATGTGTTATACCTGTATGTGTGCATTGTGTGTGTGCAGTGTGTACATGTTGTGTACCTGTATGCATGTGTGTGTGTGCAGGTGTACATGTGTGTATACCTGTATGAGTGTCTGTGTGTGTGTGTCAGGTGTACATGTGTGTATACCTGTATGCGTGGCATGTGTGTGCAGGTGTACATGTGTGTATACCTGTATGCATGTGTGTGTGTGCAGGTGTACATGTGTGTATACCTGTATGCATGTGTGTGTGTGTGTGTGCAGGTGTACATGTGTGTATACCTGTATGCATGTATCTCTGAAAGCAGATATCAACCTTGGGCGTCGTTCCATGTACCATTCTCTATGCTTTCTTTTTTTTTGAGACAGGGTCTCCCTGAAGCCCCAGCTGTCCTGGAACTCACTCTGTAGACCAGGCTGGCCTTGAACTCACAGAGATCTGCCCGCCTCTGCCTCCAGAGTACTAGGATTAAAGTACATAAGGGAGGTTGGCAGCAAGCTCCAGGAATCACCTGCCTCTGCTTTCCTCCGCCCAAGACTACAAGTGTGTGTCACCATGGCTGTTTCTGGTTTTCATTCTATGGTCTGGGGATTGAACTCAGATCCTCCTGCTTGTATGGCAACCACTTGACTGACAGAGCCACCACCCCAGCCCTGCTGAGAGGTTTCCATTCACTGATTCAATTAGAGAGAGAGATCCAATCTTTTAAAATTTTTAAATAAATACACTTTACTTTTTAAAATTATTTGAGAATTTTATGTATTGTGTTTTTGTCATATTAACTATCTTCCCCTGACTTCTCCCAAACATTATATGTCTTCAAAGATTTTATTTGTTATAGATCTGTTGAGATCTTCTATTTCTTCTTTAGTCAGTTTTTGTGTTCCTAGGAAATTTTCACTTTTAACTAGGTGTCTTCTCATCGGATGGCATAGAATCATTCATAATACTGTCTTATAATCCTTATTTTCATAAGGTTGTTGTAGTGTCATTACTTGCATTTCTTATGTAATAATTTATTAGTCTAGCCAAAAGTTTATCATTTTGTTGATCTTTCCAAAAACCAGCTTTTGTTTTCCTTGATTTTACCCCATTATTTTTCATGTTCTCTAATTCATTTATCTCTGCTCTATTTTTTTAATTATTGGCTTCTTTCTGCTGGCATTGAGTTTAATTTGGGTTTCATTCTTTACTTCTGTAAGGTATAACATTAGTTTATGATTTGCAGTTTTTCCCTCTTTATCTCTCTGTGTATATATATGTAATTGAATGCTTGTAATTGTCATACAATATAATTTGATGATATCTAGACCCTCTCCCCTATCTGCACCTCCTTTTATTGGCCCTTGACCATACTCTATTATATATATATGGCCTACAGGGTCCAGTTGGTATCTCCAAATGCCCTGCAGTGTGGCTCCATCCATTGGATCCTGCTTAACCTACCAAGAATTTCATCCTTGAAAGAGACTGTGTCTGCCTCTCCCAGTAGCTACTGGTTGCTAAAATTTCCTTAGGTTGGGACCCATGTCTCAATGTCTATGCTGAGTCCTATTTTTAATGATATTTTATATTTATTTGTGTGCATGAGTGTATGTGTGTGTGCACACGTGTGCCCATGCACTTGTGCACATGTGTATCCCATGTGTTTGCAGGAGCCTGAGGAGGCCATAAGAGGGTGTCATATCCCTGGAACTGGAATTATATTATAGATGGTTATGAGCTGCTAGGCATGGGTGCTGGGCCATCTGGAAGAGCAATAACACTCTTAACCATGAGCCCTCTCTCTAATACCCTCCCTTTTAATGTTTATTTATTTATTTATTTATTTATTTATTTAGTTAGTTAGTTAGTTAGTTAGTTAGTTTTTGGTCTTTTTGAGACAGGGTATCCCTTTAGTTCCACCTGGCCTGGAGCTTGCTCTGTACACCAGGCTGGTTGAACTCCCAGAGATCCACCTGCCTCTGCCTCCTGAGTGCTGGGATTAAAGACATGCACCACTAGGCCCAGCTTTATTTTTCATTATGTGAATGTGTTGGATTTGTGCCATATATATGTATATGTGTATATACATATATATGCCATGTGTGTGCATATATATATATATGCCATGTGTGTGTGTGTGTGTGTGTGTGTGTGTGTGCAGAGGACCAAGGAGGCCAGAAGTGGGTGTCAGAGCCCCTGAAGCTGGAGTTATAGATGGTTGTGAGCTGCCAGACATGGGTGCTGGGAACTGAACTTGGGTTCTTTGGAAGAACAGCAAGTGCTCTGAGCCAGTAAGCCATCTCTCCATCTTGGTCTTTCCTTCTTTTTTTTTTAATTTTATTTTTGTATGTTTATGAATGTACTGTCTGCATATAGGTTTGTGCACCCATGTTGTGCAATCCCTCGGAGGTCAGAAGAGGGTCTCAGATTCCCCTGGAACTGGAGTTCTCCTGGAATTGGAGTTACAGACGGTTCTTAGCCGCCATGTGGGTGCTGGGGATCGAACCTGGATCCTTTGCAAGAGCAGTTGGTGTGCTCTTAACCGCTAGGCTATCTCTCCAGCCCCGGTCTTTCCTTCTTTTAAAAGCCAACATTTATGCCTATAAATTTCCCTTGCAAACTGCTTCTGCTGCATCTTGTAAGTTTTTAAAGGGCCATTTTAATTTGCACTTATCTCTGAGTATATCTCTACTCTCCTCTCAGATTCTTCTTTGACTCACTGGTGTCCTAAGAGGGTGTTACTTAATTTCCACAGTCTTGTGAACTTCCTGGTTTTCCTTCTGTGCAGATGTTCAGTTTCATTACATGTCTGGTAAATCCATTTTATATGGTTTAGGTGTTTTCATGTTTATCGACAGAGGGTCCAAGGGCCTCTTGTGCCCTGTCCTACAGATTGGATGTGTATTCTGCCGATGCTGAGTGGAATCCTGTGTACCTCTGCTGGGTCCACATGGTTTACAGTGCTGTTAAAGTCCTCTTCTCACTGCTCTAGAGCTTGTTCTAACCATTGCTCAAAGTGGGATATTTAAATATCCAATTCCTACTCCAAATTATTCATTTCTTCCTTCAAAGCTGTTAACTTTTGCTTCAGAAAATTTGAGGCTTTGCTTTTAAATATATATATATATATAATTTCTTTTTTAAATTTATTTTTGTATGTGTATGAATGTACTGTCTGCATGTAGGTTTGTGCACTCATGCAATGCCTGGGAGGTATCGGATTCCCCTGGAACTGGAGTTAAAGACGGTTCTCAGCCTCCATGTGGGTGCTGGGGATGCAGCCTGGGTCCTCTGCAAAAGCAGTTGGTGCTCTTAACCACTAGGGCATCTCTCCAGCCCCTATATAAAATTTCTTTTTAAAAGGACCTTAAAATATTTCTATTGATTTGGCAATTTCATACCATGTATTTTGATCATCCCCCCACTCTACCTCCATCTTACTGCTTCCCACCTTCATGTGATCTATCATTCTTTAACTTTTAAAAAAGGCCCATTGTGTCTCATCTGTGTTTCCTAAATGCTCCTGGGGGTGGGTCTATCCCTCGGAGCCTGGCCAACCTACCAAGTGTCACACCAGTAAGAAAAACTGACTCCTCTCCAACCATGTGAAGGGTGATTCTGACTGCACAATATTCAACTATGGCCAGTGACTGGCAGGCTTCATGCACAGAAAATGTGTGATGATGGTGAATTTATATTGAAAACAGAAATACCAAGAATATGATGCTTAATAGTTGAGCTCCTGCACTTTTTTGAAGACAAGAGAGAGGGAAATGAAATGGGTAAAAACATCTCAGTATCTGAGAACAGGATTTATTGCTATTCTTTAGTCTTGTCAAACTCTTAAATGAAGTTCCTCTGTGTGTGTGTGTGTGTGTGTGTGTGTGCGCGCGCGCGCGCGTGTGTGTGTGCGCGTGTGTGCGTGTGCGTGCATGCGTGTGTGTGTGGGGGGGTGTGACGTGTCTCTGGCTTCTATGCTGTAGCCACCCTCACTCCTGTTGCTGCTGGCAGCTGGCAAGTGCCATTCTTCACTGCTGGTTGCTTTTGTCATTCTTTCAACGGGATGGAACACCTAACCTCTGTTTCTTGCGTATCTGAAGGTCTGCCCAAAGCTACTCTAAGTGGTCTAGTCCACCAGCAGCAGACAGCACACCACCCCCTGCCAACTCTCAGTGCCACCTTTGCAGCTTGGGAATTGGATGCTAAAGGCAGGACAGTACCCAGTGGATCTCTCCCTCTGCTCCCTCACAGAGGCCGTACTCTTTAGACCACTAGAAAACCCAAACGAATGGTGGGTTGCCCTCAGTGTGCCTTTAGCATAGGGTGAAGCTACTCCTGTCCTTCTGAATGGGCTTGCTGTCCACATCCTGTTCAGTCAAAACAAGCTGGCTCATAGCCAGTATCGGTTCATGGATAAGAACTTGAGAGTGTCTGAAGGACTCCCACTGGACAAACGGGTGCCACTGAGTTGAGTTTGGCAGCTTACTTTTCTTTTTCTTTTTTTTTCCCAACAATTGGTGCAATATTGATGGGTCATTATTGACCGAAGTTGATGGATCTGTTAAGTGTGTTCTTTGTGTTCTTTATCCTGTGAATTTTTTTTTTTTTTGGTCTTTTTGAGACAGGGTCTCCCTGTAGCCCCAGCTGTCCTGGAACTCACTCTGTAGACCAGGCTGGCCTTGAACTCACAAAGATCCACCTGCCTCTGCCTCCCAAGTGCTAGGGTTAAAGGCGTGTGCTACCACGCCTGGCTATCCTGTGAATTTTGACAAATGATGTGGGTTCATCAGCACAGTATCTATCATACACAATGTCCTAAGAAATCATTGGCTTCTTAGAAATCCTGTGTTTCTCCAATCTACCAAGCTTCCTCTAATTCCTCTAAACCCCAGAAAGTTCATCTTTTGGGAAATTGGATTTTATTGAAGAAATGAGATCTGTATGAAAATTATGCAAAAATATTTTAAAACTCTATGTTTTCCAGTATTTATTACAATAGGCTAGCATTCTCCCAGCAAGAAAACACTATGCACATCCTAAAACCTCTGAGCTCTGTACAAAATGTTAACCAGGGAGCTCAGCTGAGAGGGTAGGAAAGCTTCAGGCACAGAGTTCAATGGGATCACTCGGAAACAGATGAGTGTTCACTCTGAAAGCCACACTTAGCAGATCACATGAGGAGGGGAGGGTGGAGGGGGGGAGGGGGCGGGGAGGGGGAGGGGAGGGGAGGGGAGGGGAGGAGAGGAGAGGGAGAGAGGAGCGGCTAGTCGGCGATCTCGAGAGCTCTAGTCGGCCGCTTCGCATTCACTGCTTCATCAGTCTCCTGCTGCGTCCTCTTTCTTCCATTCCTTTCTCTAAGAGACAGCAAGCACCAGGATTGCACTGTGGTTCAGATCCCAACCTTAGCTGACCTCCTCAGCCCTGGGGTGGAGTGCAGGTACCAGTTTGATCTATACCATCCTGGTCTATAGTTTCCCTTCACATCCACAGGTTTCCTGTTAACAGATTCAATGAATCAGGGACCAAAAATACTTGGAAAAGTTTAAGTTACATCTGTATTCAATGTGGTCATATGTTTTTTTTTCTTCTTCTTATCCCCTAAATGGTGTAATAATTAAAGTTCTGCAATATTGTAGTAAGTGTTGTAAGTAACCTAGAGATGATCTCATGTATGTAGAAAGAAGCATGGGGTCTATGCAAATACTGCACTAAGGGACTTCAGCATTGTGCATTTCAGTGTGTTTCAGTATCCTTAGGGGAGCTTAAATCACCATCTGAGGAGTGTCTGTACACACACTCCAGTTTGAATGACATAAGCACTATCTGGCTTTTACATTTAGTCACTGCTTCTCTCTCAAGGCCATACAGTATTAACTAGAAGTTAGGCAACACATTTCAAAGCCTCCAAGCTCAGTAAGAACTCTGACTCTTTTTTATTTTTTTGGTTTTTTCGAGACAGGGTCTCCCTGTAGCCCCAGCTGTCCTAAACTCACTCTGTAGACCAGGCTGGCCTTGAACTCACAAACATCCGCCTGCCTCTGCACCCCAAGTGCTAGGATTAAAGGCGTGTGCCACCACACCCGGCCAGAACTCTGACTCTTTAATGTAAATGTTTTTCTTACTGATACTGACCTGCTGGGTTTATATCAAAGTGGACCCTAAAGAATGTCATTTTGGTTTAACTTTCAAACTATGCTTCCCAGTCTGAATCAACTTCAGTTAGTAAACTGTCTATACTTCCCAGTGAACAGTCTATGGGTCGTATTGGAAGAATGGAAGTGAAGAGTGAAGAGAAGGCACTGGACCCATGGTCCGAGGCCTCCGTTCTGAGCTGGAGAATGAGAGAGTTTTGAGTTTGAAGCTTGTTGGCTAGACTACTGGGAAAGCCATAGTGAGTTATTTAGAATCTGTAACCTTCAGGCCTGGAGAGATGGCCTAGTGGTTAAGAGCACCGACTGCTCTTGCAGAGGACCCGGGTTTGATCCCCAGCACCCACATGGCAGCTGAGAACCGTCTGTAACTCCAATTCCAAGAGAACTCCAGTTGCAGGGGAATCCGACACCCTCTTCTGACCTCCGCAGCATTGCATGACACGGGTGCACAAACCTGCATGCAGACAGTACATTCATGCACATAAATAAACAAATAAAATAAAAAAAAAGAATCTGTAACCTTCAGTTGCTCTATTGGTATAGGGTCAAGGTGGTAACAAGGTAGTACCTTCACCCACCTCACAGGGTTCTGTTATGCAAAGTAAGGTAGTGCGGCTAGGGCTAAAATGTATTAGGCATTCTCTAAATGATCTCTAACTGTGCTGTCCAATATGGCCACCTCCACCACAGAACCTGCAAGGCAGCTGGTTCTCTCAAGTGGAAGTGACAGTAGAGATACAGGAATTTCCCATTCAAACATTAGGACATTGAACATTGGAAACTAATGCAGACACAGGTGCTTGGGCTTTCTGAATCAAGGTGGATTCTAGAATGCTATTTCACCACTCTGAGCACAGATTCTAACTTCCTCCAGCTATGTTAAGGACTCTAGGATTGAGAGAGTTAATATAAAGTTTCAGAAACACCTCTTTATTTTCACACAGGTATTTGCAGGGTGTGAGCATTCAGGGGGTGGAGTCTAACCTCCAGATAATTCTCTGTCACTTGGAGAACAATGTTTTGGTTATAAAAGGAATGCATTCTGCCAGGGGGTGACTTCTCTTTCCTTTTTTTTTTTTTTTTGAGGTAGAGTCTCCCATAGCTTTGGCTGATCTGGATCTCTATGTGGCAGAGAGTAACCACGAACCCCAGATCCTCCTGCTACCATCTCCCAAATGCTGGGGTTATATGCATTTGCCACCACAGTTGGTATATTCACATTTAAAATTTTTTTTTATTATTATTTATTTATTTTTGTATGTGTATGAATGTACTGTCTGCATGCAGGTCTGTGCACCCGTGTCGTGCAATGCCGCGGAGGTCAGAAGAGGGTCTCGGATTCCCCTGGAACTGGAGTTCTCCTGGAATTGGAGTTACAGACGGTTCTTAGCCACCATGTGGGTGCTGGGGATCGAACCCGGGTCCTCTGCAAGAGCGTCGGTGCTCTTAACCGCTAGGCTATCTCTCCAGCCCCAAGTATATTCACATTTTAATGTCCCCCCCAACACACCAAATGGCTGCCCAATAATAAATAGAAACTAAAGGAATGCAGTCTTCATTCTAGATGGCAAGTAAACACAAACTCATATCTAGTTTTCAGTCAACTTGGTCAGCCAATCACAAAAATGCAGTTACTTGTAAGAAGGCAGAAGAAATGTACTGCTTGGAAAAGGATTAAAGTAGGTCACTATTCCTGAAAACCAGTCTCCATTTATAGACTCCATAGTTTATTTAAGGAAATACAGGGGTTAAAAAGCCACCATGAACTGGGAATGTAGGGAAAAGTTCAAATGATCAGCGACTGTCAACTGCTTACAATTTGCAAGGAATAACACCCACACATCCATTAATCACTCTTACCTGCTTGGATATTAAGATTTGGCGCAACTCTTTCTTAAGATCAATAAAACGATCGTGGAAGAGGGCCATGCACCATGGCTCCGTGAAGAAGCTGGCAAGGGAAGGAGAGATTCAGTTAGCAGGCAACCCTCTCATTACCACTAATAAAGTATTTACCTGCTTTTTTTGCCTTGATAAATTACAGTTCTGGCCCCATTGCAATCGTTTGCTCATAAAAAGCCTAGCAGAGCAGCCTGGCCAATCAATTTTTTAAATGGATGTTCCTGATGTAAGGCCAGGCTCCATAATTACATTTAAAGTGGTTTAATTCAGAGCTGGGGCAAGACCCAGTGAAGAATCCTGATTTTATCAGAATTTAAAAGCCTGAAGACTTGTAAAGAACTGTGTCTCCATTATCTGCCCTCATTTGAGAAAAACAGATTGCAGGATTAACTGAACTGCTGCATAAACAAATTAAATTTGGGTAGAAAATAACACAAATGTTGCTTGTCATTAAGGTTTCTGGATTAATAATGAGCAGAAAACAGGCCACCTTGGTTGGTGTTGCAACCTGGTCTCTGCACACTTGTGCCGATGCTTCACTGGATGGCTTTTAGAGGTGCTTCTCTTTTGGAGCTCACATTTGCTAACTGTTTACTGAAGGCTGAGCAAATGCCCCTTTTACACAGAGAACAATATGACCATCCGTTATTTACAGTGCTGAAAATCTAATGCGTTCTTGCAGCAACCAAGCATATTTACTGGCATTATTAGCCCTTACTTTCTTTTAATGTTCTGTTTTGGGACAGGAAACTTAGCCAGGCTGAGTCTGTGGTTTTATGCTTCTAGGGAACAGTGACTTTGGCTAATTCTGTCACTGTTAATAGGTACACTGTGTGCTCATGGGAAGAACAAGCCAGTGCCCAGGTAGATAAGCACCTCTCTGCCTCCCAAGACTTAAAGCTAAGGATGGGGTAGAAGTCCCCAGGGCCATCATACATTAGAGGACAAAGACCACCACACGAGTCTGTGCTCGGTGAGCTCTGCATTCAGCTACACCAATTGTTACCACGACCTAGTCACTGCAAGAGAATTCGACCTAATTTCCTGCTTCATAGCCCACGGATGCTCATCTAACCTTAGTTCTACTAATATTGTCTACCCCTTGCTCATTATGTCCCCAGCACCACCCCACAAGGTGCTAGAGAAACTGCGGGGACTAAAACAGACACACGTCCCTGCCACCATGGAGCCTTATGTTGTAGACGACGATTGCTGAGACAACATGTAAGTAGAGACAGGAGACAAACTGCTGGGGAAGGAGCGGACAATGAAAAGTTCAATTCTGAGTCAGTGGTGTACTGAGCCAAGCCCCAAGGGAAGGGAGAGAGCTACAGGAAAAGTATTCCTATGAGGGAACAGAAAGTGGACCGCTTAGAGGCAGGAAGGCGCCTGGACACTTAGGAAGGTGGGATGGAGAGCTATAAAGTAGGGTGAGAGCTCAGAAGTGATGGACAGATGACCTCCCAGCCCAGTGGAGGGTTCTGGTCACATCCACTATGGGGTTGTTCTATGGGTGCCTAGCTCAGCTGCACACAGCAAGCATAAGTGAATTCTTACTGAATGAATGCACTTTGCACCTATGCATTTTCTACCACTTGGCCTGGCATGGTGGCACACACCTTTAATCCCAGCAGAGGCAGGCAGAGTTCAAGGGTAGCCTGGTCTACATAGTGGGTTCTAGGCTACCTGGGACTACAGGGAGACTGTGTCTCAAAAAGACCAAAAAACATTTTTTTCTACCACCTGGCTCTCTCACACATGGTCTCTCAGACACGTAGACTGCAATTTTACTAAATAAATAGGCGGCTAGACTCTTCAAAACACGGAATGAGCAGCATCAAGAAAGCAGAGTGAACTGGGTGTAGTGGTACTTGCCAGAAATCCCAGCTCTCTGGAGGCTGCATCAGGAGGAGATCAAGATTTTGAGTTCATCCAGTATGGGCTTCATAATGAGTTCAAAGCCAGCTTGACCAGTTACGACTCTGCAGGAGCAGTCACTCACTATAAACACAAGCTCTTCTGACCAAGGCTGAGAGCAGCATTAACCCATGGTTATAAACATATATTCAGAAGGCAGCTTGACACCATCTCCATTTAGCAAACAATAGGAGCAGGTTCCCTATGAGCTCACGAGCCATGGGTTTATCTGTATCACTCTCGCTAAGGTTCAGGGAACAGTGAGGAAGACGGGGATGAAAGAAAGAGCGAGCAAGAAGGAGGGTGGAGAAGAGTATCGTGAAACACTGTCTTCTGGATGCGCTGCCATAGCTGGTGTGCTGTAGCTACCTGAACAAGACCTGCAAAAGATGGGGTCTGTGAGAGGTCCACCCCCAGAGGGGTGGAGCTCATGAAGCCCCACCCCTCCCTGAGGAACTTTTGGCAGTTAATGGCTGATGGAGAGAGAAAAATTATTTTCTTCAGTGGTAGCCAGTGGTCACTTGCTTGTGTTTTAGTAAATACTCCCCATCCGTGCTCCGAAGTCCATCCCTTGCTCATGCAAACAACCTAATTAAACTCAGTGGGTCACAAACAAATGCAAACCTCAAAACAACAATGGCAACAACAGAAGACATGGAAGTAGGAGGAAGCCGGTTGGGAAGAAGAAAGGGTTTGGCAAGAGTGAGAGGATGATGGACGAAAGGAAGTGATGGGTGTAAAAGGAGCAGCGATGAGATTGTCAAAGAAGAAAAAAGGGAAATTAGTTAAAAAATTAAAAGTGAAAAATGAACTGCTGAATATTGGGAAAAGAAGAACCCAGGGTGTAGGTGACGGTAGAATGCTTACCGAGCATGCACAAGGCCCTGGGTTTGATCCCCAGCACCAAGGATGAGGATGGGCGGGGAAGGAGAGAGACAGACAGAGGCAGAGACAGGGACACCCGGGGAGGGAGCTGTACCTTTTCTGTGTGTACTGATGGCTTCTGCAATGACTCAAGGACATAGAATCCTGAGGGAATGGAGAGTCACTGATGGGAAGCCTGGCTGGGGTTCTGGGCCCTGCGTCCCGGGCCTGCCTCTAGCTGCCTTGGTTAAAGGGTTAGTGCCAGGCTCCCTGCCAGAGAAGGTTGCTCAATAGGCTAAGATTTGGCCAATCTCCTCAGCTGGAAACCTCAGAACTGAAGTATAACACCTCAGTCCAGACAGCTAAGCACAGCTCTGCCAGGACAGCCCTCACCTCTAAGGTCAAAAAGCATTAGGGAACTGTGGCGCTGTGAATCCTGAAACATTGCCAGTTCCTAAGTCAGAAGCCAGTGGACCCTCCAGTCCCTTGTGTGTTTCCATGGCTTCATTAGAAGTCCCCACCTTCTTGGTTTGGGAGTCTGTAGCCTCATTCTTCCTCCTCTGTCGGTTTTGCTCTCTAGCACGATTCTGTCCCATCCAGTTAACTTTCTGGCCATTTTCCCTGTCGAGCACCTGTATAACCGGCCTGTGTTGCTCCCTGGATACTCACAGCTACAACAAGGGAGTGCTGGGAAATATCACTTGTCTTAAAGTACACAGCTGCCTGCTCAGGACTGCCTACTGCCTCATGTACATAACCTCACAGTCTCCATCCATGGTCAACACAGCCACAGGAGAAGCAGGAGGCCTTTACTCCCCTTCTAGGTCCACACAGTGCCTGGGGTCGTCCAGGAGGAAGTGGGGTCCTTTATAAAAGCTTTCTTTGCAGTTTTGGGACTCTGCATGACTCTCACTCCAGTGCTCAGGAGAAAGAAAACCTTGATACTTGATGACCAGTTCCAGTAACAGCACCTTAAAGACTTTGTACAGACCAAGGAGAACTGAGTTTTCTTTATTATGCTCTCCCTCTGCTGGTCCAGGCAGCAGCCTGTTTGGCTGTAGCCCACTGGTCTACCAATGTCCTCTCTCCCCCAGCAGTCTGCATAGCACCCTCAAGCACGTATGAAAGTTCTCCACCAGGGAGGAAGTTTCCTGGTCGGTTTGAGATCAATTCCTCTATGTCCTACAGCCAAAGTGTGTGGCACCTCCCTGAGCAATAACCTGCAATCCATGCATTCTGGGAGTGACATGCCCACCCGTGCAGGGCACTTCATTTGAACTCTTTTTTCCTAAGTCGTATATCGAAACTAGCTTACTAATTAGTAGTTATTCATAAGGCTTTTCATCCATCCTTAGTTTTAGTTAATGTATGTACGACCTCTCCTCTCCCTACCACCGGCCCCCATTCTTATTCTTTAACCCTTTATAATCCCCCACACTTTTATTCATAGGTGTATTTTACTATCTGTCCATTTTTTTTTTTTTTTTTTTTTAGAGACAAGGTCTCACTATGTAGCTCTGGCTAGCCTGGAACCCACTATGTAGGCCAGGCTGGCCTCAGACTCACAGAGATCTACCTGCTTCTGCCTCCTGAATACTGGGAGTAAAGATATCACTACCATGTTCCTCACAGCACTCCAATTTTGTAAGTTTTCTAACTAAATACGCCTTTTCTACTGTACAGTAATAAGACTTCTTTTAAAGCTTTTATAATGTGTGCATTGTGTGTTGGGCATGTGCCTCTCCCCCTCCCTGTTCTAGTTTGTCCTCTCTGTTCCTAGAGAGTTTCACTTCTATTTTCATGTTGTTAGCATATTCATGGTTTATACATAACATTGATATATTAATATATGTATGATTCATATGCATGTCCTTATATATACATGTATCTATATCTAGGAACTACAAATGAAAGAAAACACGATTGTCTTTCTGCAGTTGGCTCAATTTACTAATATGATTAACTCCCGGTATTTCTGTGTCATAAGCCAATTGGACTTAAATACACTTTCAGATACACTCAAAATGAGCAGTTTTTGCTTTTTAGAAAAACTGAGCAGAAGACAGAGTTCCCACATGTGCCGCCTCCCCTGCCAGAGTCTCCTGCAGCTCACATCTGGCTTTGCTGTGGGGCATGTTTGCCATTGGTAGCTCAGCGCTGTGCATGATGATTAGCCAAAGTCCACAGTACAGATTCAGCGCACTCTGCGTTGTAGATCTTTCAGGTTTGGAAGAAGTGTAATGACGTGTCCACCATTATTACAGTAGCATACAAATAGTTTCATGGCCCTAAAAACATCCTCTATGCTCTGCCAATTCACCCCTCCTCTCCTCCTTGGAACTCTTGGGAAATTAACTTCTTATATACTTGGACTTTATCAAAGAAAATGAGGGATTTGTAACACTTTTAGTAAAATATTTCTAGTATTTATTTTATTTTATTTTTATTTTTGAGGCAGGGTCTCCCTGGAGCCCCAACTGGCCAGGAATTCACCATGTAGACCAGGTTGGTTTCTATCTCACAGAGAGCTGCCTGCCTCTGCCTTCTGAGTACCCAGTTTCCGGTATTTATTTTGAAATAAAGAGTAGGACTCACTCAACAGCAAAATACTACGCTCATTAAATTTGCCAACAGATACAAAGACAGACAGACAGATGACAGACAGGGTCCCTGTGGCAGCTGGCCCAGGGCAGCCTAGGGCAGAAGCACCTTGCAGACCCTGCCTGGCCAGGGCAGGGGTCAGACTAAGCTGCTCGTCCCACTTCTCCAGGGCAAGATTTAGTTCAGCTAACAAGTGCAGAGTGGGTAAGAGGAGACAGGCTGGCTGGAACCCCAGGGCAGCCCGGAGTTTTCCAAGAGCAGCTTTCATCACGAAATTTAGTTAAGTACTGCATTTACCCAAACTCCTTTTGTGACTGCTTATAACGAGCTCAATGAGGGTTATTTCCTTTAGATACAAGGATGTTGTAGAGATTTAGATATCAGGATGTTGTAGAGATTTAGATATTAGGAAGTTGTAGAGAAGTTGTGCCTTAAGTTTAGTCAGTCCCTCCAGGCCCTGTGATTTCCTGACTCCCTTCTCTGTAGAAAGGATAGAGATGCTTCTTGACTTATAATGGAGCCCTGTCCTGCTAAGCCCATCCTAAGGAGAAAATGTGCTGACCCCATCTAACGTATGGAGCACCAGCCTGTACAGTAGAGCACACTGGGGGTGGGGCCAAGCTGTTGCCAGTTTCCAATGGAAATTCAAGCCACAGACCACTAGTCCAGGAAAGGATATGAACTCAAATATACAAGTAGTCTTTCTACTGACTACACATTGTTTTCACCTCTTTTAAAAATCTTCTCTTTAATTTTTTATCTTTATTTTTTTTATATGTATGAGTGTTATTATGCTTGCATGTGAACCTGTGTTATGCAGTGTCCGAGGATGGCATAAAAGGACATCAGATCCCCTGGAACTGGAGTTACAGATGGTTGTTAGCTGCCATATGGGTGCTGGGGTTTGAACCCAGGTCTTCTGCAAGAATACTCTGCACCATCATCTCTCCAGCCCCTCACCCCATCTTAAAGTGAAAAGAATCCTATGTTGAATCACTGTGAGCAGGGACCAGCTCTTCTTGCAAAGATGAGGGAGGGTTTCTGCTTTCATGGCCCATCAGCACTGGTGAAGAGTTTGGGGGACATTTATACTTCCATGAATACTGCCAATTTAAAAAATAAAAAATATTTACCTCTTTCCTAATTCATATTCAAGAAAGGATGATAAGAGGAAGACATGTTTGTTCATGTCTGTAAACCTGGCACCTGGGAGATTGAGGCAGGGAGATTACCATGAGCTTGAAAGCGAGCTTGGGCTATACCGTGAGATGCTGTAAAACAAACAGCAAACAAACCAAACAACAAGCAAGTGAAAAAGAAGACAAAAAAGACTAGTCACTAAGTGACCTGACTAGCTAAAGACTGAGGAATGGGGGGGGGGTATGGGGAGGGATCTAGACAGGCAGAACCACGATGATGAAACGGCCTCAGTCCCACCTACTTGTTACTCATGACATGTGGGGTGTGGGGATCTGAGTGCAGATGCTACCTCTGTCCATCTGCCAGTGGCTGGCCTGTTGGCTTCTGAGGAAGACCTACATTCTTTGTTACTTTGCCAGTGATACACTCAAACCCAAGAACCCCTGGGAAAATGTCAACTTGTGGAACTGAATTAATCATTTCTGGTCGATGTGGCCCAATCACTGAGCCATTGATTAGCCTTATCCACAGCGCATCGGTTTATTGACAGACACATAGACACCAGGTGGGACTCTGATTATGTACACAGCCTTCAGGCAGACCAAGAAAAGCAAATCCACACAGCGCTGCGGGAAGTTGCACTCACTGGCCTCAGAGATGTACAACACATTTGTGGGAAGCTCCTAGGTGCCAGCCGTCCTGCTTCAGCCTCCGAGAAGCTGCAACTTTTGGTATGAGCC
The DNA here is from genome assembly GCA_009823505.1 of Rhizomys pruinosus. NCBI lineage: Eukaryota > Metazoa > Chordata > Mammalia > Rodentia > Spalacidae > Rhizomys > Rhizomys pruinosus. The sequence goes on from VZQC01006403.1 coordinate 1,444,995, forward strand.
ACTGCACCTGCCTGTGGAAATCACAGGCTCAGAGAATTATCCGGAACTGCTGTCTGCTGTCCATTTGTTTTTCTGAGTCCTGGGTACTCAGCCCAGGAAAACCATTCCTTCGCCTTAGAAGGTGGGAGTTATAGTTCAGTTGTAGAGTGCTTGCCTAGCATGAGTGAGCCCTAGCTAGGTTCAGTCCCCAGTACTGAAAGATAAAGAAAAGAAAAAGAAGAGATGTGCCTATGATCCTTATGGATCCAGACACTGATAACATTTCCTTCCTCATGATGACCTCTATGGAGCCAGCCAAACATGGTGGTCTCCTGACAGGAATCTACCACAGGAAGCCCCTGTATGAACCCCTGTATGAGCTGGCACCTGCTAGCACCATCTCGGCTCCTCACCTCCATGTTCCTGGAGTTCCCCGAGTTTCCCTTTTGCTGATGTCTCTTTTCTTTTTATTCTACTTCTGCCTCTTGTGTGACACTGAGCTAGTTACAATCTCAGCCTTTTCAGTGGCAAAATGGGGACAAGGATGGCCCTTACTTCAAAGGCTGACTGTCAGAGCAAGAGACACAGATCCAACTCAGATTTGCCTTTCTGCTTAGGCCAGGGAATGGGTCCATATACACTATTATTGTTACTGCTGTTCTTCTTAATTATTCTATTGTTGATAGTTGTGTAAGATGCTTCAGGTCTGTTCTGGTGTGAGACTGAAACTAAATAAAGGAATCAAATAATTGTTTGCTTCTTTATTAAAAGGAAGTCTTCACCATTGTGATTTTTTTTTTCCTCCATGGCTTCTTTTCTTCCCTTCTGGGGCATTGGCATAAATTAATTTATCAGCAATATAATGGAGCAGTAAAAGTCAGAGGATCTCACGAGGAACCTTTGTGAGGTTCTCTTGCACTAAAACTTTAGCAGAAAAAAAGAAAAATTATGTGGAAATTGTTAAACTGAGGTCTTGACTTTTTTTTTTCTCTTTTCTCCCCACTCTTCCTCCTCTTTCTATTTTTGTTTGTTGTTTGCTTTTTGCCTGCTCGATTGCTGGTTGAGCCCATTAAGTTGAAATGGCTAAATATGCTCAGGTGAACATCAGGGAAAGTTCAGGAACACCAGGGCTTGACAGTTGGGACTTTAGCCTCATCTGACTGCCTGACTGACCTGCCAGAGCCAACGGGTTTCCTGCTTCAGACTTAGGAATTCTGCTTCTATTGGTGTCCACAGGTGGGACATCATTACGTCACCTGCCTATCCATATGCAGTGTTGCAGATCTGGGTCGACAGGTGATTCTGGCGGCATCTGCCATTGGGGATGAACAGCTGCTGGGATTCAGCTCCAAAGACTGCTTTTCTTTTTCTCTCTGTGACATTTCTTTGCACATCCCGTGTTCAGTAGGAGCATTAACAGAGTCTCTACGATAAATCGGGGCTCAAGATGCTGCCCGGTTATTTACATTGATTTTCTGTATATGCCCAGGCCTAATAGTCTGAGGCGAGGTTGGCATTTAGTTCCACAGGGGAAGGGAAGCTCTTAGAGCTCCAGCCTCTCTTCCTGGGCTTCTTAATGCTCACTCTGCTGCTCTCTTCATAGAAAGACCAGCCGTTTCCATTTAATTAGGCTGCAGAGAGCCTGGCTAGCATTAGGCCTTGCAGCCACTCAGCCTCATTCCAGCCTTGTCCATTTCCTATCTATTTTCTGTAGGGAAAGAATAAAGGGTCTACATGCACACAGAAACCCCCTTAAGGACAAAGGAGCTGGGAGGAATTACCTTTTGAGAGACCGAGGCTGCAAGAAATCAACAGACCCTATAAAAACAGATTTTGTTGACTGACTTTTCCTTAGGTTAAATTAATTGATCTTTACATTTTTAAAAAGTGTTTACCAATAAAAGTCATTCACCAATACAGACTATACTTCATGTTTAAGACATGTTTAAAGGAGTTAAATAAGTAATGCATGTTTGACAGAATTCCCTTCCACAATGGGCCTTTAAAAATAATTTTATTCCTAGCTTTCATGAGAGTTTTGTGGATACAATAAGAAACCTCAAGCTGGGGCTCAGAAGTTAAGAGCAGTGGCTGCTCTTGGAGAGGAAATAGATTTGGTTCCCAGCACCCACATGATGACTGACAACCATCCATAACTCCAGTTCCAGGGGATCTGACGCCCTCTTCTGGCCTCCACAGGCACTGTATGACATGAACGCACTTACATACATGCAGACAAAATAAAAATAAGGAAATAAATACAAGTTGTTTTCTACTTTGTCTCTCATGATTTAGGGTTTGTAGGTTCTAAAAACTGAGCATAAATATTTTCCTTTTTTTCCCCTTACAGTGCTGAGGATCAAATCTTACACATGCCAGGCAAGGGTTCTACCACTGAGCTCCACGCTGAGCTCAAAGCACAAAAGTGAAACTAGCATATCCCTAGTTCCTTTCTCTCCCAAAGAAGAGTGTGAATGATGATTATTACCCTTGGAATAATGAGAACGCCAAAGCCCACACTGATGTGAATGAGTGAATGAACCAATACTGAGAGACTGAACCCTCTTCTTTGTGGTAGATTGCAGAATATAGGATGAATAATGGAATTATAAAAAAGCCACTATTGGGCAAACATAAAACCAAGTCAGGTCAGATTTGCCAATGTGCTAACATTGGTGGGGAAAAATAACAATAAAAAATAGGAAAAAAGAAGCTGGGTGTGGTGGTGCACGCCTTTAAAACCAGCACTCAGGAGGCAGAGACAGGCTGATCCCTGTGAGCTCAAGGCCAGCCTAGTCTACCGAGTGAGCTCCAGGCCAACTAGGACTGAAGGGAGACCCTGTCTCAAAAAGACCAAAAAAAAAAAAAAAGGCTATTTCCGGCCAGGCATGGTGGCTCACACCTTTAATCCTAACACTTAGGAAGCAGAGGCAGGCGGATCTCTGTGAGATTGAGGTCAGCCTGGTCTCTGTAGTGAGTTCCAGGCCAGCTGTGGCTACAGGGAGACCCTGTCTCAAAAAGATTTTTTAAAAAATGGTATATTTAAAAAAAATTTTTTTTTTAAATAGCATATTTTCACTGTCTTTAGGTATTGCTAACTAACTGATAAAGTAAAAAAAAAAGTTTCTGGGAATGGTCTGCCATCCTGCTCTACAGAGCAACTCAGTTAATGGGGGAACGAAGGATGCACAGTGTCCCAAGGCTACTGATAGGACGTCCAAGGACGACACAGGACTCCCAAGGCTCCTGTCAAAGCATGGGGGACCTGAAAACAGGGACGCAGCAGGCAGAGCTGGAGTGGCAGAGGCTCTGCAGAATTACTGACGTGTGGCTTTCAAAAGTGATGGTCATGGGAGGAAAAGGCTGTGGGACTGTCCCCACCGGAGTAGCTTGAGAACAGATAGCGTTTAGTTGCAATAGGAGTTCCTGAATGGGATCCTGGACCAGAAGAGGGGCACGAGGATGGCGGCGAGCAAGTGACTGAAAAGCATTCGAATGATTGAAAATTCAAATTTGTATTGTAATAACGTTATGTTAAAATTCTGACAATTGAGCCAGTGGAATGGTTCAACAAATAAAGGGGCTTGCAGCCAAGCCCGACAATGTAAGTTCAGTCCTCTGACCTCAACATATGTTCCATGGCACATGCACACCCAAATGCATACACCTTCACACTCATAGTAAATAACATGTGATAAAAATAATAACAATCCTGACAATCATGTGGGGTGAGGCAAGAAAGCCACCCACTCTCAAACTTGAGGAAAGAGTTGTACTGTTCCATTAATTGTGCGTGTGTGTGTGTGTGTGTGTGTGTGTGTATGTGTGTATAAAGAGGTAGGTAGGAGGGAGGATGACAAAGTAAGTGTGATATCTACATTTAAGGAATCTAAGTGAAGGACTATAGCTATTTCTATTTTCATCACCTTTTGGAAGTCTGAAATTATTACCCACAGGATCTCTCTGGCTGGGCCACGTTTGTGAGGGCGCCATGCTTAGGGCTTACACTGTGCACCAGGGGCAGGTGGCTCTGAGGGGAACCTGAGATGTGAGCTGGCCAGCCACTGGGAGGACACTTGACTCTCAATGACAGGATGTTCTCCATTCACTGTGAAGCATCAGAGCTCTTTCTTTAGAATTTGGAGCAATGTGAGACTACAAATCTCGGAGCCCTTTTGTTTTTTAAGTAACAAAACTGGGACACAGAGCAACAACTTCACAGACCCACATGGTCTAGCCTGGGAACCACCCATCACCCACAGCCACTGAGCATCTTAAATATGGTGTTCTGTGAGATGTGCTGCAAGTGCAAAAATATACTCCTGCCATATTTAGAAGACAGGGCAAAGAAAAGAAATAAAATAACAGACCATAATTTTTTTCCACTTTATGTTGAAAGGACAATAGTTCTGGTTAGATTGAGTTAAATGAAAATATTTTAATTTCCTCCATCCCTCTGTTATCCACTCTGCCCACCCACACCTTCCTGCAGTCCTTGCAGATGGAACCCTATGCCTCAAACATGATAGTCAAAGGCCCCTACCCTGAGCCACACACCCCAGCCATCATCTAGTTCTTTGAATGCTTTTAATAAGACCACTAAAAATGCTAAAAATGTTGTAAGTGGCTCATGCCTCATTTCTTCTGGATGGTGCTGATCTAGATTAAAGAGATGAAAAAGAAGTATTTGTTGGATGCCTATTAAAAGCAGCATTTTGAATACAACGAACACACTGCAGTCCGTATTCCTAGTGGTTCTCCAAAAGGAGAGACTGATGATTTGAATCACTGCAGTGCTGTGCACCAAGAGTCATTCTAGAATATGTGGTAAGTGCCATGGATACACCACAGGGAGCTGACCCCAGAGGCAGCAAGAAGGCCGTAATGGAAGCCAGGAGGAACAGTGTGGGGAGGACCGAAGCACTGTGGGCAGTGCTGGGAAGGAGAAATCCTCTGAAGGTATTAGTGTCCAGCCAGAGGCAAGCTGGAGGCAGTGGGTTAAGCTGGACTCTTTAAAAAATTTTTTTTTCTTTTTTTTTTTTTTTTATGTGTATGAATGTACTGTCTGCATGTAGGTCTGTGCACCCATGTCGTGCAATGCCGAGGAGGTCAGAAGAGGGTGTCGGATTCCCCTGGAACTGGAGTTCTCCTGGAATTGGAGTTTCTCAGCCGTCATGTGGGTGCTAGGGATTGAACCCGGGTCCTTTGTAAGAGCGGTCGGCGCTCTTAACCACTAGGCCATCTCTCCAGCTCAAGCGTAATCTGTGGAAAATTCATGGAAAGGGTTAACAAGCGAGTGCTATGAGGGTTGTACTTCTGTTCCAGAGCAAATGCTCAGGACACATTGTGGAGGATGAGCTGCAACGGGGTGAGGGCAGAAGGGAAGGGACCTGTTGACTCTAGCCTCAGTAAGAGCCCAGGATGGGGAAGGGATCCTAGCAGGTGGGGTAGAGTGCCCTCTGCCATATTAACCTTTAGCAGATGGATGATTTGTGAGTTGCTAGAAGGGAGCCTGGCTAGGAAAGGAATGTAACGGATGTGCCTGGCTTCCTGGCTTAGGGGAGGGAATGGAAGTAAGAATACAGGATGGACAGGAGTCTGGGGAAAGACAGTCGATAAATTCATTCACTTTTATTTTATTTTTTTTTTATTAATTTTTATTTATTTCTGTATGTGTATGAATGTACTGTCTGCATGCAAGTTTGTGCACCCGTGTCGTGCAATGCCACGGAGGTCAGAAGAGGGTCTCGGATTCCCCTGGAGCTGGAGTTCTCCTGGAATTGGAGTTTCAGACGGTTCTTGGCCGCCATGTGGGTGCTGGGGATCGAACCCGGGTCCTCTGTAAGAGCAGTCGGTGCTCTTAACTGCTAGGCCATCTCTCCAGCCCCAAATTCATTCACTTTTAAAGATGAGGTAGATGGGCTGGAGAGGTGGTTCATCAGTTAAGAGCACTGGTTGCTCTTGCAGAGGACCTGGGTTCAGTTCCCAGCACCCACATAGTGGCTAACAACCACCTGTAACTCCAGTTCCTGGGGATCTGACATTCTCTGGCCTCCATAGGCATTGCATGTGTGGGTACACTTACAGATACATTAGGCAAAACACTTGTACATATAAAATTAATTAATTAATTGATTAATTAATTAATGATGAGGTAGAGACAGAGGTGTCTGAAGAAGACTGAAGTGGAAACTGTAAGGCTCAGCACCATTATGTAAGGTCTCAGATTTCATGAGTCCAGAGGGACACTGAGCTACACTATCCTTTTGGATAGGAGATTATTAAAGGTTTATTGACACCATACACAGGCAAGATGGTGGGCATTCTGAAAAGCATTCAGGCCCATGAGGAGTTCCCTCTTATAGGTTTCAGGGAGGTGTCTATGCCATGACACCCATAATATGCACTTGCAGTCAGGTGGCCTCTGGTTCCCAGGCATCAAGGGCTGACAGCTTAGGGTTCCTTTGGGGAAGTGAGGGTATCAGAGTCAGTCAGCCACTGTAGGGCACCTGCCATTTCTTTTATAGCAGCTGTGAGGGTAAAGAGAGCCCTGAGTAGTCGACCCCAAACCTAAGGAAAATGTCTAGTTAGACTGACAACAGCACAGGCAGAGTGGGCGATGGCTTCGGGAGAGAAGGTGTAGGCCAAGGAAGAGATGACGAGGTTGAAAACAAAACCCAGGAAACACGGACATGTTGTGGAGGTCGGTGGAGGAGGAAACACAGACATATTGTGGAGGTCGGTGGAGGAGGAAACACAGACATGTTGTGGAGGTAGGTGGAGGAGGATGGGGTGAAGCTTGCTCAAGGCATCAATGAAAGAAATGTTTGGGAACACAGCAAGAGAGCACAGAGCTAATTATAAGTTGCCAGCAGCTGGAGAAACCAATAACCTGGTGTGGTTTATGTTTACTTAGTTTACTCCACCAGGGAGCAAGAAACAATGGGGTGCAACCATGCACGAAGCTTTCAAAAAGTAAAGACAAACACGTTACAAAATACAAGTTGGGACCAGAGAGGAGGCTTGCAGTTAAGAGTGCTTGCGGCTCTTCCAGAGGACCCGGGTTTGGTTCCCAGCACAGGACCCCCAGTGAGCCTTCCTCCATCTTTCTATGCTCCCCTCGGCTCTGCACCACCCTCCATTTTTAGTGTGCCACTCAGAGTCATGGGATTATACAGCCTATTTTCTTCTTTTATTTAATATTAAATCCTAAAGGTTGTCCAAAGTCAATACATCTAGGTCTCACTCTAATTTTATATTTAATTATTTTATTTATTTATTTTGTGTGTAGGGGGTTACATGTAGGGTCAAAGAATAGCTTACATGAGTCAGTTCTCTCCTTCCACCCATGTGGATTCCAGGGATCGAACTCAGGTCATCATGCTTGGCAGCAAGCACCTTTATCCTCTAAGCCATCTTGCCAGCCCAGTCTCACTCTTTTTAATTGTATCTTTATATTGCATAGAATGGGTGAATCCCAGTTTATTTTCCTATTAATGGATCTTAAGATTATTTCTAAATTTCCACAGAATATCTGTGTGTGCACAATTTCTGGATCAATAGGTATGCATGTTTAAATTTTGATCAATATATGAAATTATCTTCAAAGAGTTTAAGATTCAATAAATGTTTAAGATTTCAAAATTTAAGGGGCTGGAGAGATGGCTCAGTGGTTAAGAGCCCTGGCTGCTCCTGTAGAGGACTAGGGTTAAATTCCCACATGGTGGCTAGCAACTGGGTGCAACTCCAGTTCCAGGGGATCTGATGCTCTCTTCTGACCTCTTCAGGCATTATACAAGACAGGTCCACTTACATACATGCAGGCAATACACTCATACACATAAAGTTAATAAAAATATTCAAACCAAAAGAAAAAAGAAATCAAACATACCAAGTTAATACATACTTTAGTTTATGCCCCTAAGAGCAGTATGTAAGAGCAGTATATAAGAGCAGTATGTAAGAGCAGTATATAAGAGCAGTATGTAAGAGGAGTATGTAAGAGCAGTATATAAGAGCAGTATGTAAGAGGAGTATATAAAAGCAGTATATAAAAGCAATATATAAGAGCAGTATGTAAGAGCAGTATATAAAAGCAGTATGTAAGAGCAGTATATAAGAGCAGTGTGTAAGAGCAGTATGTAAGAGCAGTATATAAGGAACTTATTTTCCATCTTCATCATCACAGGTTATGTTTCATGCAGTGTTTTGTCAATATACAAGGGACATAAAGAGTCCTTTTAAAATGTGTCTCTTCAGTGTCAAATGATCCTTCCTATTGGCCACTTGCAGTTTATTTATTTATTTATTTATTTATTTATTTATTTATTTATTTAGTGACTTTCATGTTCTTTCTCTATTGTCCTGTTGGGTTTTTTTTGTTGTTGGTTTTTGTTTTGTTTTGTTTGAGACAGGGTCTCCCTTTAGTCTCAGTTGGCCTGGAACTCACTATGGAGACTAGGCTGGCTTTGATCTCACAGAGATCTGCCTGACTCTGCCTCCTTAGTGCTGGGACTAAAGGCATGTGCCACTACACCTAGTACCTCTTTCTTTTCTTCTTTTTTTTTTTTTGAGACAGGGTCTCCCTTTAGTCCCAGCTGGCCTGAAGCTTGCTCTGTAGACCAGGCTGGCCTTGAACTCACAGAGATCTGCCTGCCTCTGCCTCCTGAGTGTTGGGATTAAAGGCCTCTTTCTTTTTTATTTGGGGGACTTTATTATAAAAAAAACCTGTAATCCTCATTATCAACATTTTCAAAGGGCAGTTCTAGGTTTAAAGAAAAATGTACCAGAAAGTAGAGAGTGTTCCAAAGCACTCTCCCACCCTCCCTCACCGGCCCCTCCCACCGCTCCCATACTTGGCTCACTACATTACTGGTAACTGACGTCTGGCGTTTGGGCTAGCTCCTGCTTCTGTGCATTCTGAGTCTTGATAGTGTCTCATGACAATTATCACGGTGCTGTGCATCATAGCACCATGCAGAACGCCTCGACTGGCCTCGGTGCTCAACCTGCTCCTTCCTCCTCTCCACACAAGGTCCTGGCAGCCTCTGATCTCTGCATGGTCTCTGTTGCTTTACTCTCTCCAGAGTGTCATATGGTTAGAATCACACCATGCAGCCTATTCAAATTGACATCTTTCATTCAACAATATGCTTTTAAGTTCCTCCGTGTTTTTCAGGGCTTGCTAGCTCATTTCCCCTTAGCACCTAATACTTTTCTATCACATTTAGTAATACTCCATGCCTGGACATCCAGTTTGTTTATTCATTCACCAATTGAAGGTTATCTTATTTGCTTCCAAGTGTGGACACATTTTTCCCATGTTTCTGGCTTAATTTTAAGCTCTGTAAAGTGAGCTGTGATGTATCTAACACCAGTGTACATAATGCAAACACACCGAATAAATAAGAATTAATTGTATGTAAAAATTGTAATGGAAGCCGGGTGTGGTGGCACATGCCTTTAATCCTAGCACTTGGGAGCAGGGCAGGGGGATCTTTGTGATTTCAAGGCCAGCCTGGTCTACAGAGTGAGTTTCAGGACAGCTGGGGCCACAGGGAGACCCTGTCTCAAAAAAGACCAAAAAAAATTGTAATGGAAATAATCAGGAATATACCATAAATATGTATTATCAGTTATGTAAGTTGTAGAACTAATAATAAAAAAGTTGTAAGAATTTGGCTAGTTAAGAAAGACAAATTGGTGGGGCTGGAGATGCGCTTGAGCAGCACTGGTCTCTCTTGCAGAGGACCTGGTTATCATGTTCCCAGCCACAATACAAGTAGCTCAACCTGTCTGTATACTCCAGTTCCAAGGAGTTGGAGACCTTTCTCTCTGCTCTGTCAGGGTCCATGCATCGCGGTGGTCCACTTACATACATGTAGGCAAAACTTGTCAGAATCCACATAGAATGCAGTAAAAGAGACCAAATTGCGGACAAGCTATCTATTTCACTCATTACAGAAATATTCCTGATGATCACTCATATTAGTTAGGGGCATTTCAGTTGGCGCTATTGCTTTTCTATCGCCATGGTTGCGATTAGATTACAATAGGACAAGCCTTTGTTCGGACGAGGGCCAGTTTCCAGGACAGCTGGGCTATACAGGGAGACTCTGTCGTTCTCGATCATAAGACCTAAAAATATTAAATATAAACAACCTTAATTATAATCATGTGTAATAACATCCATAAAAATGGAAAATGTTTCAGAATCTCGATATAAGCTCAAGTGAAGACAATGCATTGCACACTGGCATTCGCAAGATGCATCAATAGTGCCCATTCATATTTTTAGTGTATTTATTTATTTTTTCTATTTATATTTATTTCTGTATGTGTATAATGTTAGGCTGTCTGCATGCAAGTTGTGCACCTGTGCGTCATGCCATGCCCGCCGGACGGTCAAGAGAGGCTCTTCGGGATTCCCTCTGGCAAGTTAGGTAGTATCTCTCCTGGAATATGGAGTTTCAGACGGTTCCTCGGCCGCCGACTGAGTCGCGGTTTGTATACGGGATCAAACCCGTTCTCTCTAAATCGCCGATCATTCCGTCACTCTTTTATCCATCTTGGGCCATTTCTCTCCAGTCCCCATATGTACTTCTAGTGCTAAATGTAGAGAAAATGATTAGTGGGAAGGATAACCTACTAAAGACCATTAACGATCTTCTGTAGGTGATTTGCTTCCTAGGCACTTTTGTGTCTTCTTTCCTGTAAGCTTCTCCATTCAAATCCATCCACTTTGGGGTTTGTCATATGATGTCTTATGGAGTAATATTGTCGCGTTAACATTGAGAAAATTGAACACGTTAGGAAACAACTCTTAAACCAAATTTAGCTACTCTGTTGGTTGGGAATGTGATGTAAGGGTTCCTAGGCCTTTAGATGGTGCATTGATTTGTGACTTCACTGCTTCCTGTGTGGTTTGACTCTCACTACAATTATTGCTGCTTAATTGTAAAACTATTGTATTAATCTGTTTAAATTATGTATATCCTATTTATTTGTGTGTTCGGCACACTATGCATGAGTACAACACACATGCATTTGTGTGTGGAGGTCAGAGAACAACCCTTAAGAATCAGTTCTCCTCTTCTACGATGTGAGTCCTCAGAAATATAAAAACTCAAGGGTTTTCTGGTGCAATTAGCAGCTTCGGAGCATCTCGCTGACCCTGTTTGTATCTTAGTCATCAATACCTTTCTGCTTGCTGAACTGAAACTTTCATGTGCTAAACACTCTAAAGAACACTTTAAGCAACTTCATCCTTAACTCCTTTTTTTTGTAAATGATTGTGGTTGCCTGTGATTTGCTTTTTGTGATTTCGTAAATTCACACAATTTGGCTTGTAATTAAAATGGTAAAATTACATATCAACAATTGTGGCAACTTGTTTAAGCGTCTAGATGTATTTCTTAAGCACAATTTCCGAGAACACTTTGGACACACTTTGTTTTCTGAGCTAAGTATTTCTGCTGGAATGAGTGACTACTGACAGTTGTTAGAGTCTACTGTTTCGCGACGGTTTTGATAGTTTCTTTTCTCGACTCCCCAAGCACCCATTCTGGTTTCCAAGGAATTCTGTTACTGTAATACTCCAATCACAGGAGATTTTCATTCCAGGTGAAGAACTGTTACCACTATTCTAACTCTGCGGTCGTTTCCTTGAACACGGGGTCACAAGTACTGCTTGCCAGGACTGTGATTCATGCATACTAATAAATAAATAAAATTAATTTAAAAAATTAGGAGGAGAGGGCAGGTGGATCTTGTGGTCATAGGGCCTCCTGGTCTACAGAGTGTAGTTTCTACAGGACAGCTGGGGCTACAGGGAGAGCCCTGTCTCCAAAAAGACAATAAAAAAAAAAAAAATTTAAAAAGAGGAGAGTATTTCTTTCTTTATTATTTTTTTTTTTGTCTTTTTGACGACAGGTCTCCCTGTAGCCCCAGCTGTCTGGAAACTGCTTTGACCATTTTTTTTTGTTGCTTTTGGTGGTCTTGAAACTCACAAGATCCACCTGTTTCTGCTCTCCGATGCTAGGATTAAGCGCTGTATGTGCAACACCACCACCCTGGGCTGATTTTTATTGAAGCTTTGTGCTTTATTTTGTTTCGTGTTAGCTTTTGTTTTGCCTTATTTTTTCTTTTATTTGTTTTTTTTTGTTCTTTTTTTTGTTAGACCAAGGTCTCCCTGGAGCCTCAGCTGAACTGGAACTCACTCCATAGACCAGGCTGGCCTTGAACTCACAAAGACCCGCCTGCCTCTGCCTCCCGAGTGCTAGGATTAAAGGCGTGCGCTGAGAGTAGATGTATTTCTTATAGCGCCTGATGCATTTAAGGGCCATTTACTGTCGTATTTCCAGAGAGACGAGGAAAGCTGAATAACTTCTAGACATCCCTTTCATGCTTAGGATTTGAGAGCCTTCTTTATACAAAGGCCTTCAGGTTTGGGTCCTGGAGCTCTGAAGGAAAACTGAGCTAGGCCAGAAAGCAGACAGGAAATCTGCATGAAGCTTGACTGTGGGGACTTGAGAGGCGGAGTAGTCATGAGTGTCAGGTGAGACTCAGGGGAGGGGCACTTGGTGCAAGGATGGTGGACAGAGTGACAGCTGCATAATCACATCATTAAGGGCCATCTGATATTATTGGAAACAAAGTCATTATTGTGATACTTTAACAGTCTTCGAGCCTGAAAACCACTCACTATCTAATTCAATAAATAAGCTACTTAAGTATAAAAAGTCACAAGGAAGAACAGATTTTGTGTCATATTAGCAAATTTGATTTTCATTAATGCAAGATGAATGTCTCCTATGAAACACTTTCATATTATATTAATGACATGATAGCAAACAGCATCCCCAGGTTGCTAGGCAACACAAGGACCCTCTAATGATCCTCCTCTGTACTCGAGAGGCCACAGAGGGAAGATGCCAGCGCTCTTGGGATACCTCCCATTTCTTGGTGACTGTTTCTGCGGGGAGACCACCAGGGGACTGGGACAGATAAGAATTAAGAGTATCATTTACCATGAGAAATGCAAACCTGCTCACTCCTAACCCCCTTTCACTACCTTACTGTATGCAAGAGCAGGGCTTGAGAAACAGGCTTTGATATGGGAAGAGTTCTCAACTACAGGCCCTTCCTTTCCGTTAGGTAGCCAACAGGCTGCTGTAACTCCAGGACAGGAAAGGCTTTTTGAGGGTTGGTGGCTAAGCCTTGGCTTGCTGGGACTGCTTCAGTCCTGCTATCCCTGCCACTTTCTGCCAGAGATCCTCAGCAGATCCACTATGACTTCATGAAGCAGGGATGGCCATTTGATGGAGGACTTCCAATTATGCAATAATAGGCTCTGACTATACCTGAGACTTAGTGGCATGAAACAACGGCCATTTTATTAGGCTTATGATGGTTTGGCTCTGGCCCATGATGACAGGGGCTTCAAATGGAAGATGAAGCATGCACATACACATTGTGAAAACACACACGTACATATGATGCATCTTTAAAGATAAAAATATTAGTACTCCTTAATATCACAAACTATCTTGCCTTCAAATTTTAACACTAACATAAATGGCATAAATTTTTCATAGCTTATTTGCATTAAGATCCAAATAAATTGGCTTATTTTAAAATATATTTTAATCCCTAGGCTTCTCTCTCCATTTGCTTCATTTTTTTGTATTAAAAAAATTTTTAAAGTGCATGAGTGTTTTGCCTGCATGTATGTAAGTATACCCCTGCCAAACAGAGGTTGGAAGAGAGTGTTGGGTCCCCTGGAACTAGAGGTAAAGACAGTTGCTAGCTGTCATGTGGGTGCTGGGAACTGAACCCAGTTCCTCTGCAAGAGCAACCAGGGCTCTTAACTGTTAAGCCATCTCCCTAGCCCCCAATTTCTTGTATTTTTTTAAATGTAGAAGTAATCAGGCTGTTTGACCTGTTGTTTCCACACTCTGAATTGATCGTGTAACTCCATGGTATTGGTTAGCATGCTCTGTCATTCTATTTTTGTCATTTGGTGGTGGGTTAACAGATTCAGGTCTGGTTTGGTCAGATTCAGGTCCAGTTTGGCTTGTTTGTTGCAAGGTGTTGTGTTTTCCCGCCGGGGCCTGACCACTGGCTATTGCATCAGCAGCCACGGAAGCTCAGCACCAGCATCCATGAATTCCTTCGGGGGCTACAAACCAGTGACTGTGACACAGTATTGATGATCAACTCGATGGGATCTAGATTTACCTGGGGACAAGCCTCAGGGCATGTCTGGGAGGGGATTTCTAGACAGGGTTGATAGAGGTTGGGAGATCTACCTTAAACATGGGGGGGGGCACCATTCTAAGGGCTGGAGCCCAAGGTAAAATAATTGAAAGAGGGAGCTAAGCACCTGCATTCGTCTCTCTCTGCTTCCTGACCACAGATGCCAGTCCCTCCCTGCCATGATGGACCGTACCCTCAAGACTGCGAGCCAAGACAAACCCTTTCTTCTGGAAATGTTGCTGTCAGATATTTCCTTGCAGCAACAAGAAAAGTAAGAACACAGCTACACTCCACTCCTACTACTCTTCGGAGCAGCGATGTACTACTTTTTCTTTGGTTCTCACTGGATAGATGCTCTTAGAATGATCGTTTGGGATAATTTCCTCTCAGAAACTCGAAGATACTGCCCCATTATCTCTGAGGTTCTTAGGTTGGCACCGAATGATCTGATGCTTTTTCAATTCTGGTACTTTGCTAAGTGGCCTATTGCCACAATGGGAACTTTCTACTAAGGCTGCTGTTGTGGAATTTCATGATAGCATTTTGAATGATGCCATTTATTGCATGGAGTGATACTGGTGGATTTTTCCAGTCCTAGGATTTTCTTCTATCATGTCTTTTTTTTTTTTTTTTTTTTTTTTTGGTCCTTTTTGAGACAGGGTCTTCCTTTAGTTCTAGCTGGCTTGGAGCTTGCTCTGTAGACCAGGCTGGCCTTGAACTCACAGAGATCTACCTGCCCTGCTTCCTGAGTGCTGGGATTAAAGGCATGTTGCCACTACACCCAGCCTTTATCATGTCTTTTTTTTTTTAAATAGGGGAGAGTGTGAACACAGTCCCCCACTACCACAAATTATGCAGTTGAGTTTCCCACACTTGGGGAAATCTCAGGGGTCATCAGTGGATAAGCCTTGCCTTGGGAAAACCAGTTTCGTGATCATGGTATCTCCCCTGCCAGGTAAGTATGTATCACGTCTTTAATAGACACCTTCACTGTCTATTATTCATTTTCTTTCTGGAATTCCTATTAGTCACATAGATGGTGTGGTGGTTTGAATGAGTGTCCCCTATAGGCTGTAAGTATTCAGACATTTGTCTCCAGTTGGTGGCACTGTTTTTGGAGGTCTTAGAAGGTGTGGCTGTGCTAGAAGAAGTACGTTATTGGGGGCAGGCTTAGTGAGTTTAACAAGCCTCGTGAGTTTAGCAGTCTCTCTCTCTGCTTCCTGTGCTCTTCTCGAGATGTGACCCTTGGCATGCTGCTCCAGCTCCAGCTGCCATGCCTCCCACCACAATGGACTCTAATTCCCTGGAACCGTCAATCGTAAGCTCAAATAAACTCTTCCTTTTTTAAGTTCCTTGGTCATGGTGTTTTATCACAGCAACAGAAAAATGACTAATACAGATGGATAAGATGATCTTGTGTTTTGGGGATGAATTTTTTTTTTCCTTTCCCATTCTCTCCTCCCTTCTTATCCCCCCTCTCCTTTCCTCTCTTCTTCTTCCCTCCCTCCCTCTCTCGCTCCCTTGCTTCCTCCCTTTTTATTGAGACAAGTTCTCTCTGTAGCCACAACTGGTCTGCAACTCATCATGTAGGCCAAGCTGCCCTCGACTTCACAGAAATCCACCTGCCTCTGCCTCCCGAGAGCTGGGATTAAAGGTGTGTGCTACCATATCTAGTACTAGTACGTGAACTCTTCTTTTTCTCCTCTCACCTGCTGCTAGCCTGGGGGCAAGTCCGCAGTTGGACTTCCACCAGGCTCCTTTTCTTTCCAAGTCCACAGCTGGAACTTTCCTGTCACATCTGGAATCTCCTAGCTTCAGTTTCTAGAGAAAAAAAACCTCTAGTCTTCGACGGGGAGGTGAGGTAGGAACGGTGGCTTGATTGTTGCAGAAGAGGAGAGGAAATCAATGTTGACTGCTGTTCTCCACCCCAGCCATCCATGACGGCCTGTGCTCCAGGGCCCCTCTGGGTATCCCCATTACGGCTCTCTGTTTGGCTGAGGCAGGTCCCTGAGCACACAGCCTTCTCTTGCCTACCATGTCACCTCTCCAGTGATGGATTACCTCATGGGAAGGTTCATACATTTTTGTTTGTTTTACTATCATTATGGAGGACAGGAGGGAGATGAAGTAAATGGGCATTGTCACATCTTCCACATGTAATCAGAAGCCTTTGATGTTTCTCCTTCCTTCCTTCTTTCCTTCCTTCCTTTCTTCCTTCCTTCCTTCCTCCCTCCCTCCCTCCCTCCTCTTTCCTTCTTTTCCTCTCTCTCCTTTCCCCTTCTTTCTCTTTCTTTTCATTTTGAGAGAGGGTTTCATGCAGTCCAGGCTACCCTCAAACCCATTACGTTGCCAAGGATGGATCTGATCTTCTGATTCTTCTGCCTCTACCTCCCAAGTGCTGGGATTACAGGCATGCGTGTCACCACACCCAATTTTATATTGTGCTGGGGACTGGACATAAGGTTCCATGCATCTTTGTCCACTATTTACCAAATGAGCCACATCTCCAGTCCCGCAAAGAATTTTTCCATATGATCTTAAATATGCTTTCAGCAATTTTGTTCTGAAGTTAGTCTTCCTAAGTGTGAGGAAGAAATTTATTGGAAAATTCTCTTTGATCAGCCTGAGGCTTTTGCTCCCAGGGATGTGAGGATGTCTGATAAAATTAAAAAGCTACGTTAATGGTTTTCATCCTTGCTATTATTGTAATAAGTTTCCCCCCACTCTTCCTAGGAAACATCCCGGGGCAAGGATTAACGTGGGAGCATTTTATTTAGGATGTGCTATGCCAGGTCAGAGTGGAAAGAAAGGAGTCCGAGGTGGTAAATAGCCGAGAGCGATGCAGGATTATGCCTTATGTGGCGGCTGCTGTTGCATGCAGCCACTCAGCCATGCAAGACGTCTCTAGAGAAGGTACACAGAGAAATGGGGTCTTTGGGACAGTCTATGGGAGGCAGAGCAAAAGGATTCTGTTCTCTGGATCCTTCCCTATCCGCAGAAAACCAGGCCTCACGTTTCTGCAGTGTCAGGCGGCCTCATCGTGGCTGCTTGGGATCCAAATTCTCTGTGGCTATGGGATTTCATCTTGTCCAGATGCGAAGAGCTAGCAGCAGGGTACATGGCAGGGAAGCCAAGGGGACCTGAGCTGTAGGCTGTTATTGATGATGTGCAGGGAAAGATGACTCCTACCCTCCAGCAGCCTTGGCCCCAGGACCGGGACATGGCTATGGTGATGGCCTCAGTAGCAGATATCATAGGCACCACACCGTCCAGGGCTCTTCCTCGGGAGCTTTACAAAGTGGCAGCAGGACAGGGTGGTTCTTTGTCATCCCCTGACACCAAGTCATGAGATGTGCCAGCCCAAAGCTTCCCATGGCTGCTACCCTGGGGTCAGTTCCACAGGAGGAAGGCAGCGTGTGGAAAGAAAGTGTCTGTGGGCTCCAGGATGCCCTGCCTCTGGCTTTATCCTTGCTTTGCCCTGGCCTTAGATCTGAGTGATATTAAAAGTCTCCTCTTGGAGGGCTGGAGAGATGGCTCAGTGGCTAAGAGCACTGGATGTTCTTGCAGAGGACCTGAGCTGGGTCCTAGTACCTGCACGGTGGCTAACAACCATCCATAACTCCAGTTCCAGGGGATCCAACACCTTCTTCTGGCCCCGTGGGCTTTGAATGCATGGGTGCACTTAGAGACAGGCAGGTAAACACCCACATACATAAAAATTTTAGAAAATCAAAAGTTCCTCTTGGAGATATCCTTTCCTTGAAGCTGGGCTCCTGTCACTTACAGAAGATACATGTAACCAGGAAGAATATTGATAAATATCTTGAAATGAATTATTAAAAAAAAACCCTAAAATTAAAACTGTTTCTCCACTTCAGATGGCTCCCTCCTTAGAATGGTGCCTGATGAGCTGTCACAGCACAGGCCTAAGTGAACACTTCAGTCCAGCACATAATTGGAAAAAATCACATTAGCTCAGATATTAAATCCCTGCCAGGACCCCAGCAGCCTCACCCCCACCCCATAAGATCCACTTGCAGATCTGTCCTGAGGGCAAGGACCAACCAGAGGCTATCCTTCAGGGTGCCCTGGAGATGGTCTGAGCGAGGGGTCTGCAACCAGGCAGACACCGCAGGCACTTAGTCTGTGTTAATATCTTGAACGAGTTTGAGCATTGTTCAATTATCACATGCAGAAGGCCTTCGGCTTGCAGGCAACGTTTGTCAGCTGGGCTGCTAGGGGCTGGGAACTAATCATTAAGCCTGCCAAGGAGCAGAGAAGCCTTCTCCCAGCAGCCTCCCAGCCTCCAGCATGGGGTGTATTTTCCCATTTCACTTGGATTTGCTCCTAATGATTGAACTATAGATTATTAATGCGGCACATCTCCGGGATGCTAGCGTGACTGTGCAGGGCTCTATTCTGCCCTTGGAGCCTTCAGCACGTATCCTGGCCTGGCAGACTGTGTTCCGGCAGCTGTCAGAACTGCTGGGGCCAAGAGGGTACCGTGGGCTCCAAACAGCGGCTCCTATTAGCAGCTGCGGGGGCGTTGTTGGTGGCATTTGGTGCTCACATCTTCCCAAATTACCAGGTCCAGTGAATAACAAGTCACAAAACACAGCTCAGGGGTTTGCTGTGAGGGTGACGAAAAGTGGTTTTAAGAAGGAAAGAAAAGTGGTTTGGGCCATGCTGGGGCTTTGCCATCTGTCACTCTGTAAAGTTATCCTGAGTGTATGCTGGGAACACAGCCGAGGCTCAAGCAGAGCAAGGCACAGGGATGCACAGGGCCCCGAGCCAGGTGACCTCTGGGCTGTTGGCTCCTGAGGACAGCAGAATGACAGTTCCCTGAGGATGGCTCCGAGCTGAAAATCTCCTGTCTGGCACCCTGCATGGTTTTCATCCCCACCCCAGGGAGTGGTCCTGAGCCCCCTTCTACAGATAAAGGAAATGAGGCTTAAAAGAACAGAGAGAGCTCCCCAAGACAACACCACTAGAAGAAATCTGAGGGGGGCCGTATGCATCCTCTTCTTGCCACATAGCACCACCACAGCGACCTTCATGACCAGAGAAGGAAGGTGAAGTTGGTGGAATGTGAGAACCAAGGGCTAAATCCAGGATGAGCCCACGAGGCCATTCCCACCGTTGTTGAACGGGGGTGTCCAGGGTTCACCATGCAGCCTCCTATGAACTTGGAGGACACAAAGCAGCACCGGACTTGAGTGTTCACCTGTCCAAGTCAGCCAGGGCTGACAGCACACAACACTGGAGCCCAAATGGCTTAAACAACAGAAGCCTATTCCTCAAGGTTCTTGAAGCCAGAAGTACAGGATCAAGAAGCCAGAATGGTCTGTGTCTGCAGAGGCCTTCCTTGTCTGATAATGCTATAGTCCTACTGGATCAGGGCTACACCTTTATAACCTCATTTTAACTTACTTCCAAAGATCCATTCCCAGACACAGTGGCTTCAGTTAGAGATTTTGTTTATCAATTTGATGTGTCACAATTCAGCTCATAGCTCTGGGAATATAAATAGGGCTTCTAGTTAGACAGGCGTTAACCAATAGAGAAACTGAATAGGCTAGTGGGATAGAGAAGGTCTCAAGAGACAGAGGTCTATGTACTGTGGGGACTTTGGCCATGCACTAGTCTGGAGATGTTATAGAATCAGTAACAAATCTGTTCTAAAATGTAAAAGAAAAAGTCAGTGCTTTGAAGGTGTTTCTCCATCAAATCTGCTTGCTTGTGTATTCTGATAATGTTTCTGTCGTCATTCTTTTATTTATTCCTTTGTAAATAATTTACCTGTTTTCTCTTTTTGCTTTTACTATTTTCTCTTTGATCTCAGGTTTTGAGCACTTGGATTATCATATGGCTTGGTATAATTTTCTTCATGTTTTTCTTGAGATTCCTTGAGCTACTTAGATTTATGAAAGAAGATCTTGCAGGCATGTCCAACCTACAACCTGTGGCTGAATGTATCCTAGTGTAGGAAGATCCAGTTTGAATTGGGGGCTAGTTCTCAGCTAGCACCCCTCAGGGCATCATGTGGATGAGAGTCATGGGATTTCTCTGACCCCCACCCCAGGAAGGAGCAAGCAATGTGGCCCAGGTGCATGATGCTGGGTGGGGCAGAAGTGTGCAGTGGCACGGAACTGGGGGGTCTGTGATTGGCTCTGGGAGCCAACATCGTTTTGCTTATAAAAGCAAGCTGTAGCAGGTAATAAGTTGAATTCTCCATTACCATCATTACAGAATTCCCGGCCATTATTTTTGCTCGCATACAGGTCGAACCTGAATTTCGTTCGAGTGACCAGTGGGTTGGACAGCGGTCCTTCAGAGCACCAACCTGGATAGCTGGTGTGGGTGAAGTGAATGGTAAGTGGACATAGGCTGAAGATAGGCCATCAGCCATCAGCCTGAATTCCTGTCCAGGGGTCAGTAGTCTTTGGACAGGTGGAAAAAAAAATGGCTAAGGTGGGAAACGTTCTGTTGTCCCAGGCTAAGGACCTGAGTTGGAAGGTCCTCTCAGGTTGGGTTACAGAAGTAACCAAGTGACCTCTGTGCCGAGGGTTCAGTTCCCCACAGTGCCCGAAAGGTGGGCACTGTGGTCTCCGTCCCTTAGCAGGACCTCACTGTGCCTGCTCGTGGCGAAGGAAGCTTCCTACACCCTAGAACAGCTATGGATATGGCCCAATACAAAATCATAAACTTACTTAAAATGAGTTTTCTTTCTTTTTTTCATTTTTTTGTAGCTTGATTGCACAGTTCTGCAACATGGACTTGGTAGGTGATGACATCGTGTTACAGTGTCAAAAGGCTGGACATACCTGGAGCCAGAAATATGCTGTCATCACTTCTTTGGGACACTAGAAATTACCCCATAGCTTGCTGCTCCTTTTCCCTGTGTCATTTTGGACCTTTCTGATGCCCTTCAAGGTCACCTTCAGCAAGGTCCAATCGCCCACGAATCCCACCCAGGGCAGTTTTCATCTCGGCTGTTCCAGCTTCTGGCTTCATCTCTAGAAGTTTTATTTGTTTTTTTACATTCCATGCACACCCATCCAGTTAACATTCTGATGTTACAACAGTTACCAGGACTGCCTTGCTAGAGCCTTGTCTGCTAATACTAGATCTGGGTTGGTTTTGTATGACACATTTTTTTCTCCTCACTCAGGGGTATGTGTTCATATTTCTTTCCATGTTTAGAAATTTTTGTGATGAGATATCAGAAATTGTGCATCTGACTTTGTTAGTACTATAATTTAAGTTACTTGCAAACAACTTTCCACATTTGGGTTTTTTTTTTGGTATTTTTGAGACATGGTCTCCCTTTTAGTCCCAGATGGCCTGGAGCTCGCTCTGTAGATCAGGCTGGACTTGAACTCACAGAGATCCACCTGCCTCTGCCTCCTGAGTGCTGGGATTAAAGGCATGCACCACCATGCCCAGCCCTTGTTTTCTTTTTAAATTATTTATTATTTTTTATGTGTATGAATGTACTGTCTGTATGTAGGTTGGTGCACCTGTGTCGTGCAATACCATGGAGGTCAGAAGAGGGCGTCGGATTCCCCTGGAACTGGAGTTAAAGACGGTTCTCAGCCGCCATGTGGGTGCTGGGAATCAAACTCGGGTCCTCTGCAAGAGCAGTCAGTGCTCTTAACCACTGAGCCATCTCTCCAGCCACTTTTTTTTTTTTTAGACAGGGCCTCCTGGAACTTACTATGTAGACTAGGCTGGCTTCGAACTCATAGCCCCAGCCTCTCGAGTGCTGGGACTAAAGGCCTGTGCATGGCTAAGCCTTGTTTTGAGATGTACTGGAGGACTGGAGTGGTGTTTGGTCTAGGACTAACCATTCACGGACTGTCAACTCCATGATCTTAAGGGTCTCAGTTTGGCTGTCGGAAGCACACATTACTCCAACTGGGCCAGACACTATGGCTTCCAGTCCTTTCCAGGGCGTTACTCAGCACACTCATATACCATGCTCAGAACTTCACTGAATGGTCAAGAGCTTCACTCAGTGCTCCTTCCTGGGCTCCCTTTCCTTTTGCTATGGCCAGGAAACCCTCCTAAGATGCAAGCACAGCGTTTGTCCTATTTATACCCTATCTCTCTACTGCTCTGTCCTGTTGCATGTTGTATTTTGAAAATGTTTCTTACATTTGGCATAGAGAACCTCAAACAGAAATTGGTACCTGAGAGTGGGCTATTGATATGACAGACTTGACCTTGGTGTTTTGGGGAGGATTGGTGAACCCTTTGGAATTTTGGGCTGGATGAGTGCTTAAAGTTTGTTGCTGTGGAACTTGGAACAGTTATGCTGAAAGAGGTGTAGACAATGGAGGCCTGGCTTGTGAAGCTTCAAAGGGAAGCAGAGGTCATCAGGGATGTTTATAGGACATTTTTGAATTGAGAATCTGTGGGTTCTGGTCAGTTGGGGCTGAAGAATCAGCTGTAAGTAACAAGAGACCAGAACCTGAAGTGAATCCTTTGTTTTGCTGGGACAACTGAAGATGGTTATCTGGGACTGAAAAATCAACTGTAAGTAACAAGAGACCAGCATCACTGTGGAGAAATTTTCTAGGAAGAATTTCCTCAGGGTCAGCACACAGAAGCTGTGGTCCAGAGGGGGCCCGAGCCTCCATCTCAAGCTGGAAGCAGGACTTGGTAACATGTAAGAGTCTCCTGCATGGTTCTGGTGTTGAAAGTATGAAGGGGTCACAGAGAGCAGCTGAGGCTTGGCACTGTGAGAGGTCAGGAATAGACCATTGGTGGAAGTGCACCTCGGTTGCAGTGAAGACCCCAGGATTGCAGGGGTCATGGAGAGAAGCTGAGGCTTTGCACCAGGAGAGGTCAGAAGAGACCATTGGTGAAGGTGCTGCCTCAGTTTCAGTGGAGAGCCCAGTTTTTGGAAATGCCAGGACCATGGGATGACCACCAAGAGCAGCAACAGTTGCTGAATGGAGTTGGCCTGGGCCTGCAAGATGAGCTGTGTGTGCCACGGATGACAGAGTCAGAGAAAGGGAGCTGCTGAAACCCTTTGGATCCCAGAAGATCATGAGTGAATCCCAGGTGTCCAGCCTGGAGCTATTTTGCTGGACTTAGGTTTTGTTTAGGTGTGCCTGATTCTTCCCTTTGAAATAAGGCAGTACTTGTTTGGGATTTTATAGGAGCCCATGGTTAAGAGACTTTTATTATTTTTTTCTCAAAGCCAATTTTTATTGAATCTCTGTACATTTCATATAAAATTTCCAATCAAATCTAGACCTGTGCCCCCTCCTTGCCCCCCCCACCCCACCAGAGCTCATGCATTCTGCCAAACATGTTTTTCATCTTTTTCTCAGTCTCTTAAAATTTTTGATGCTGAAGTTTACTGTTTTGAGCAGAAGTTCACCGTTTCAGTCAGTTCTTTGACCCAGTCTTTTTGTTGTTTTTGTTGTTGTTGTTATTCCCTCCAATTTGCATCACTCCAAAATATGTACATATGCATGCCACATATATCACAGGTTTTAGCATCTTCAGCTTATGATTTTTTTTTCTTTATTAGGCTGAAAGATGTCATGTTTGAAGTGTCCTCCTTGCCAAGCCCAAGCCACCATCAGTTCTGCCCTTGTGCCCCACACTGGGGTTTTCCCTTCCCATGGTCACCAAATGAGGTCCAGTAAGCACCATATCCTGTCTTGATCCTCCTGTACTGGTCTCTATGATACAGGCTGGGCAGTCCAACAATGGCAGTCTATACTCTGAAGAGGCTGAAATCCCAGTAGTAGCTCAGTCCACAAGCTGAATATCTCAGCAGTTCCCATCTGGCACTGAAGGTTTAGAGGATTCTTGGAGAGACATGAGTCTTCAGTCCATCTTGGAAGGTTGAAAAGCTGTGTCTCATGTCTTTGAAGGATGGCAAAAGCAGTGGCAGCCACAGGGTAGCTGCACTTGCCAGTAAGACAGGCAAAACAACTGTGCTTTTTTTTTTAAATTTTATATTTTTTACTTTTTCTCTTTTTACTAAGATCTCAAGTTTGGTTAAGAGACTTTTAAAAGAGACTGTGAACTTGTAAGGGTTTTGGATTTTGTAAGGACTATGGGGCTTTTAAGGTTTTACTCTCTTATGTTGTGATATTAATGTTAACATCATATCTTGGGGATACAAAATGGAAAGGTTTAACAGTGATGTGTTTTTCGTGTCAGGTTGACAAAAGGTTGACTGTGTTGGATAGCTCTGACACACCTGGGTTGAGGGGGTGTCAACTGGGGAATTGCCTGCATTGGACTGGCCTGTGGCCACATCTGTGGAGTATTGTCTTGATTGCTGAGTGATGTGGGAGAGCCCATCCCACTATGGGTGGTTGTTATGTAGGGTGTAAGAAAGCAGGCTGGGCATGGGCCAGGGGAGCAGGACAGTAAGAAGCATTCCTCCATGGCCTGTGCTCCAGCTCCTGCCTCCAGGTTTCTGACCTGGGTTCATCCTCAGTAATGAACTGTGACCCAGGAGATGTGAGCCAAATAAATCCTTTCCTCCCCAAGTTAGTTTTGGTCAGAGTGTTTTGTCACAGCAATTGAAGGTTAATTTGATCTTTCCAAGTCTAAAAAATATAAACTGAATTCCACAACATCTGCTCCTAGAATTCTGGAAAAAGGTTTGTGGACCTGAATATTATCAGGGCAAAGTTAACTTTGACAGTAGATATAAACTCCATTTTCAAATGCCCTTCTTGACAGTTTTTGGGGGAGCCCACTTCTGCTTGTCTGTTTAGTTATGGAAATATGATGGGCTGGCTCAGCCAGCAACCCTGGCGACCCTTTGAGCATGAATTAGCCAAAGCACAGGTGGGAGAGTAAAAAAAACTACATTTCCCAGGCTCATTCATGATGTGGGCTCTATATGAGACCGAGTTTTTCTCCACACAGCTCCATGTTAGGGCAGAGGGACATGAATGTGAGGAGATAGAGACTGCTTGCTACCAACACTCCCCATAGTAGTCGGAGGAAGGACTTGAGGTGACCATCTTGCTGGTATGGATCTTGGGAGAAAAAAGCACTCAGGGAGCCACAGTATACTAGTCCACAAATTCCTCACAGTGGTAGAGATTGGCCCCATCTGCAGAGCCATTTTCTGAAAGTTTCTTCAAAGCCAGACATTACAGTTTTTCCAACCTACTGCTTTTTAATTTTTTTTTCCTTTTCTTTTCTTTTTTGAAACAGGGTCTCTTTGAGGCCCCAGCTGGCCTAGATCTCACAGTGAACCATCCATGTCTGCCTCCTGAGTGCTGAGACTAAAGGTCTGTACCACCACACCCAGCTATTTTAAATTAGTATTTGTTTGTGTTTTCTGTGTATGAGTGTTTTATCTCCATGTATGCAAGTGTACTACATGCATGCAATACCCATGGAGGCCAGAAGAGGGCACTGGATCCCCAAGAAGTAGATTTTCAGAGGGTTATTAGCTGCCATGTGCATACAGGGGAACCAATCTGGTTCCTCTCTGAGAGCAGCCAGCTCACTTAACCACTGAGCAATCTCTCTGGCCCTAACCTACTGCTGTTTAACCTAGCCAGAGTAGATTGTTTTTTTGTTTGTTTTGCAACTGGACCTTTACTGACAGACTAAGCATTGCACTAAGCATCACACTAAGCATCGCACTTCCTCCTTATGTGGCTGGTGAAGCCCCTTAGCTGAGGAACAGAAGATAGGCTCAAGCTGCTATTTCCCTGTTCATTTGTGCATTTTTTTTTGTTGTTTTTTTTTAGATTTTTTTTTTTTTTATGTGTATGAATGTACTGTCTGCATGGCATGTAGGTTTGTGCACCCATGTCATGCAATGTCATGGAGGTCAGAAGAGGGTGTCGGATTCCCCTGGAACTGGAGTTAAAGATGGTTCTCAGCTGCCATGTGGGTGCTGGGGATCGAACCCAGGTCCTCTGCAAGAGCAGTTGGCGCTCTCAACCGCTAGGCCATCTTTCCAGCCCCACATTTTTTTTTTAAACCAGGATTTCCAATCTGTAGTTTCTTTAGAAGAGTCCTTTAAGTGCTGCTGCCTATTGTGTAGAAGTCAGCTGGTAAAAACTAACTGTAAGTCCACAAAACCAGATGCACACAAAGCACAGGAAGTTCTAAATTTACCTAACAAGTTGGCTTCTTTAGATGTGATGATCCCATACAGATACATATCTTTCTTTCAGTTGGCCAAGGCAATGCCATGGTGTGGGCTTCAAACTGACAATAAAGCTCAACTCCTTTCTACTATTTACCATAAAAATACAAATAGAGGAGCTGAAGAGATGGCTCAGCAGCTAAGAGCACTGGCTGTTCTTCCATAGGACCCAAGTTCAGCTCCAGCACCTACATGGCAGCTAACAACTGGCTATAACTCCAGTTCCAGGGGCTCTAGCGCCCTCTTCTGGCTTCTGCAGGTTTGCTCACACACGATACACCTACATGTATGCAGGCAAAACACTCATACGTGAAAAAGAAAAATAAAATACACATAGAAATTCTAGTATTTTCTTCCTCCACACATGAATCTAGGCATCTTCTAAAGTAATTTCGATCAGGGAAGCAAATTTTTTTCATGTCCCAAACATAAGTTGTGTGTTTGGTCATCTTTTTATAATACGCAGATGAAGAGTCAAACACAACAGCTCGTGTTTCTAAAGGTTAGTCACGGCATAATGTAAAACTTCCTCCTTTTGTCCTGAATACAGGGAAGTAGACAGAGCTGGGGGGCACTGGTTCTCAGGTGCTTTCTGCCACTTGGCTGTGACCCCATTGCAAGTCTGGGCTCTCTACTGTTCTTGTGTATAAGATGACTCTGGTAGGCTACATACTTAGGATCCTTTTAGCGTGTTGGTCCTTTAGGAGGTTCTACTGCATGCGATTTTCCCAGGATCTTAGGAACAGATAACAGTTTCCTTTCAACTCATTTCACACAGCTCAATCATTGAATGAAATCTGGGTAGTGGGGTTAGGTATGAATTCTATATTCTACTTGACTTAAAAATATTTTTCTACATTTTTAAATAAAAACATGTATTGCTTTTATAATGGAAAATGTTAAAAATTAAATAAATATGTACAAAAGAGTTCTCAAAAATAAGCCTAAAAAGATCCAGGCCGAGGAGGAGAGGCTGCATATGCAATGCTTCCTGCTGCCTGGTGGCTTCAAAGCATCTCTCGTAATTGTAAGTTTGCCATAAAAAATTTAGGCCGGAAGGCTAGCTCCTTCTCATGGCTCAGTAGACTGAGAACATGATTTCTGAAATGTATTTTTTCTAGCAGTTGCAGTCACAATAGGACAACTCAGTTGTTTCTTAGAGTTTGGGAAAGAGGTATTTATATCAGAGCAGTTTAGTGGCATTCTAGGTAACCACTGTCTTGTCTGCTATTATTTTAAGCTCACAATAATAAGCATCAACCACATACTGCTAGATAGGTACATAATGAGATGAAAGAGGAAAAAAATCTGTAAAGAACTTTAACCCCTGCAGCACAAGTTTAAAATGGAAAGTGACGTTCACCAATGATCCAGAAATCAGGTCCAGAAATCAGCTTGGAGCAAAGTGGTTGGCTCTCCTGGGCCCCAAATCAAGACTTGGGGTCTGGGAGTAGGATGGGACGTTGGTCACTGAGACTTTCACCTGATGAAGAAGTGGGAGCTCTTGGAGTTTAGAGACATAAAAGGCTAAGATTAGGTCTTAGCAAGGGCAAGTGTCCCCTGTATCACTCACAGAATGAGCAAATAAGCCAGAAAGCCCTCCTCTCACACCGTCCTCCCTCCCATCTGTCTGGCTTTGGCATGCCATCCGGACAGAGTAAGTTTTCGGAGCCGTCTTACAAAAGCAGGTACAGAAAGAAATCACCTGCTCCACATGGCCTGTGGGCCGTCACCAAAGCCCCGTCCATTAGCAACCACTCGGGCACATCAGGGACTCTGAGCCTGTTGGGGTTAGCAAGTAGCATGATGGGAAATCGTGTTCATGGAGGCTTTGTCCATACCACATACTACAGAGTTCATGAATGTGACTGGTCTTCAACAGTTTTGCCCAACAGAACTTTCCACAATGACAGAAATCCTCTCTCCCGCACCTCGGACATGGAACGCACTAGCACCATGTGGCTGCACAGCTTCTCAATTGTGGCTAGTGTACCTGAGGAGGTGAAACGTTTAATGTACCCACAGAGGCCAGAAGGCATTGGATCCCCTGGATCTAGAGTTATAGGCGGTTGTGAGGCACCTGATATGGGTGCTGGGAGGTTCCTTGCAAAAGCAATACGCACTCTTAACTGCAAAGGCATCTTCCCAGTCTGGAGCTGAATTTTCAATTAAATTGATAATTACTTGGTGCGGGGGCCTGAACCCAGGGCTTCCTGAACAGTGCTCCTCACTGAACTGCACACCTGGACCTACTCAGAATTGAAATTTAAATAGCAATTAGCTGTTATATTAAATAATGTGATTTCAAAATATTTGTAATTATTGATAATGTGAAATAATTTTCCAAAGCAATTTTTAAAATTATATGACAGATTATATATTAGACATTAGATTCTAAATACACTTTATAATTCAAACAGTTTATAAAACCAAATTTTCAGTGATATTCAGAACCAGGTAGAAACTTTTGGCCCATTCTTTTGCTACAAAG
Source organism: Rhizomys pruinosus (assembly GCA_009823505.1). Taxonomy (NCBI): domain Eukaryota; kingdom Metazoa; phylum Chordata; class Mammalia; order Rodentia; family Spalacidae; genus Rhizomys; species Rhizomys pruinosus. Next base: position 1,473,869 of record VZQC01006403.1, read on the forward strand.
TGTTCTGGGAAGTACATGATCAATTCCAACCTTAGACCATGCATTATCACTCTAAACTGGGTTTCTAACTTAATTCTTCATAACAACCTCTTCCTAAGTAATTTTTTATCCTAGAGAATGACACTAAGGACAGGAATATTATATGTATGTCCACATGGAGAATTTAAAAACTAAGATATAGCAAGCATAACACAATACAACTTTAAAGCATTTGCTTTTTTGAATTATTAAAGATAGCATCTTGCTCTCCTAAGTTTGTATTAATTTTAAAAAAGGAAGGAATGCTACCCATAAAGTCAGAAATGTTTTTGCTTTTGTATAAAGACCCATGTGTGGGGGCTGTGTGTGGTGGTGCACACTTTTAATTCTGGCACTTGGGGAGGCAGAGGCAGTCAGATAACTGTCAGTTTGAGGCCAGCTTGGTGTACAAAGTTGGTTCTAGGCCGGCCAGGGCTACATAGTGAGACCTTGTCTCATAAAAATTAATTAAATAAATGCTCATACGGATCTTGATTGAACAGAAACTTGCAAGCTGAAGTATTAAAAATTACAGAACTTTGTAGTTTATGGACTTAAAAAACTTTGTGCACATATACAATATTGTAAAACTTCTACATCATGGTTTCCTTTTGTTTTGCACAGTGAGAAAATTTATCATTGATTAGATCTCTAATATACAGATGAGGAAATGGATGCACAGTGAGGGCGATGGCTTGTCCAAGTTCACAAACGGAATTAGCAACAATGCAGAATCTGAACCTCTGTTTGACTGTGTGTGTTGTGTTCTGTGTGTTTGTACAAGTGCACATGTGTAGGTGTGCACATTCCTGCGTGCTCGTGTGCGTGCGTGGAGGCCTGAGGTTGACGCCATGTGTCTTCCTAAGTCATTCTCCACCTTATTTTGAGGCAGGTTCTCTCACAGAACCTGGAGCTCATCGATTCATGTAGGCTGCTTGGCCAATGAGCTCCAGGATTCCATCTCTGCCCTCCCAGCTCTGAGATCACAGACATGGCTGCATTGCCTGCTTTCACATGGCTTCTGGGATCTGAACTCAGGTCCTCAGACTCACGTGACCATCTTCCTAGTCCTCCTGCATGCTTTGTATTATTCTTAGATTACTCTCAATACATATCGCAACTTAAATGCTATACGAATATCATTTAGCAAATGACTGCCTATGTTCAGTAGAGAGCCAATATTCCCCTCAAATTCTATAGCTCTGCAGGTGGTTGACTCCACCTGTGAACCCGCAGCCATGGAGGGGTACCTGTGTACCGTGAGCTGCAGGGCCACGAGGAAGGGAAGACGGCAGCTGTGGACTTCGAGCCACGGACAACCTCAAAGCAGCAGTATCCTTGCCATAAGGCGTTTCTTTGTTCTTAGAAAGCTTGGTGAAAAGTTTGAATTTTTTTCTTTGGAATGCGGCATATGTGTCTCAACAGCCACACGTGTGAACTATGTCTCACACTCTGTGATTTGTCCCATGCTCAGTTCACGAGCCAACACTGGTTTCCAGCATATAGAGCCATCTCCAGGCTGTTTAAATCATCTCCACCAGGCATTAGTATGTGATTTAAATACACATATTTCCTTTCAAATTATAATAGCATGGGTTTTCTTTTACAGTAGGGAGAATGCCAGAAGTTCCTCTGTGTGAAGAGGGAACAATGCCTGCTTAGAAAGAATGACAGAAACACTACAGATATTCACATTAAACAGAGCGGGTGGGAAATGCCAGTGAGAAGACACTGTCAATACACCCAGGCTCCCACGCCTCGCCTCCACTTCAGATCAGTGATAACTGTTCCTGAATTTTCTTGCTAATTTTTTTTATACATTTTTATTTTATGTGAATGAATGTTATGCATGTATGTGTACCAAGTGGGTACCTAATGCCTACAGAGGCCAGCAGAAAACAAAGGATACCAAGTGCTGGAGAGGTTGTGGGGAAAGGGGAACACTCATCCACTGCTGATGGGAATGCAAACTCATAGAACACCTATGGACAGCAGTGTGGAGAACTCTCAAAAGACTCAAAATGAACCTACCACCTGACTCAGTCAAACCACTCCTGGGCATGTACCCACAAGACTCATCCTACCACAGAGATACATGCACATCTATGTTTATTGCAGCTCTCTTCTCAATAGCAAAGAGCTGGAAGCAACCCAAGTGTCCCTCAACTGATGAGTGGATAGAGAAAATGTGGTACATCTACACAAATGGAGTTCTAGGCAGCAGTAAAGAAAGATGACATCATGAACTTTGCAGGTAAATGGACAGAACTAGAAGCCATATGCTAAGTGAAGTAACACAGTACCAGAAAAACAAATGACGTATGGTGTCCCTCATTTGTAGACCCTAGTACCAAGTCTCTATTTGTAAGGCAAACTGAATAATTTTTTTTGTTGTTGTTGTTTTTTTCAAATATATAGAATTTTATTTCTCCATTTCAATTTGCATCTAAATCTTTGTCCTTGAAGAGCATTATGATCTTTTGGGAAATTTGAATTATAAGACATAATATATATAAACATTAAAATATTTAAACACTCTGACAATTAGTTTATAATAATTATCTTGTCAGTGGAGCCAATTTAGAGTATTGGGTTAGAGAAGAGCATTCTCTGATAAAATGTCTTCATTCAGATAGCCCAGCTGTTCCCAGAATGGACCATATTATAGGAACAGGCACTAGTGCATTGATTTTTTATTATTTTTATTATTAAACTTTTTCCATAAGTTTTACATCATTTCTCAATCAAATTACTTCCCTTTCCATGCCCCACACGCCACCCAAGTTCCTGCACTCTGCCATACATGTCCTGCATCTTTTTCTGAGTCTTTCCAGAGTTCTTTTTCCAGTTCTTTTGTTGTTATTGTTCTCTCCTACTTGTATTGCTTCAATATATATACATATTTATACATAGTTGTATACATACATAAATATATACATACATGCATACACATATTACTTGAATTGGAGGACTTTATTTTTTCCTAAAAGATGCCATATTTTCCTTAAGGAAGTGCTTGAAGGCTCCTCCTTGGCAAGCCCAAACAACCAACAATCCTGCACTTATGCTCCACATTGGGGTCCTTCCTCCCCTAGTCTCCCAAATGAAGTCCAGTAAGCATGCATCATGTCTTAATCCCCCTGCACTGGCCTCCATGATACAGCCCAGGTAATCCAACAATGGCAGTCCATATTGTGACGAGGCTGAATTCCGATTAGCTGCTTAGTTCACAAACTGGGTATCTCAGCAGTCCTCAGTCCACATTGGAAGGTTAAAAAGCTGTATCTCATGTCCTTGAGGAGTGCCAAAAGCAGTGGCAGCCACAGAGTAGATGCACCTGCCTCCCAGGGTGCTCTGCTCCCGGCTGACACGCCTGCCCGCTGGCCCGCACCCTGTGCCCCAGCTCTCTGGCATAGGCCAGCAGCCTCTATGCAACACAGGCTAGGGATTCTGAATAATTACTTTATTCTTTCTTTTTTAGTAAATATAATACCTGATGTTATTCATCAATTTGCTATGTAGTGTAGGAATATAAAGTAATATTTTTTCTTTACCTGCATACAACTCTACTGTCAAAATGTGAATCCCTGGGGGCTGGAGAGATAGCCTAGCGGTTAAGAGCGCCAACTGCTCTTGCAGAGGACCCGGGTTCGATCCCCAGCACCCACATGGTGGCTGAGAACTGTCTGTAACTCCAGTTCCAGGAGAACTCCAGCTCCAGGGGAATCTGACACCCTCTTCTGACCTCCGAGACATTGCATCACATTGCATGACACGGGTGCACAAACCTACATGCAGACAGTACATTCATACACATAAAAAATAAATAAAAAAAACTTTAAAAAATGTGAATCCCTAAACATGTTTTGGAATTAACATATAGTTTATTATCAGACATCATAATTTTGGTATATATGTGGCATGTATATATGCATGTTTTGGAGTGATACAAATTGGAAGGAACAACAACAACAACAACAAAGACTAGGTCAAAGAACTGACTGAAACAGTAAATTTCTGCCCCAAACAGTAAACTTCTGCATTGAAAAGTTTAAAAAAAGACTGAGAAAAAGATGAAAGACATGTATGGCAGAATTCATGAGCTGTGGCAGGGTGGGGGACAGGGAAGGTGGAGTGGGTCTAAATTTGTTTAAGAAATCTATGAAATGCAGAGAACTTTAATAAAAGATTGGTTTTGAAAAACATATTTTTCTTTTATGTGAATGAATATTACGCATATGTGTGTACCAAGTGAGCACCTAATGCCTGCAGAGCCCAGCAGAGGGCACTGGACCTGAAAAGATTGTTGTTAGTTGTGTCATGTGGGTGCTGGGAACCGAACCTGGGTCCTCTGCAGGAGCAGCCAGTACTCTTAACTGCTGAGCCATTTCTCCAGCCCCTGCTGGCTAATGCTTTTCATCCTCATTAACATGGACAGTCCTGGCTGTTAGAGGGAATATTTCTTTCTTTCTTTCATTTACTCAGGATACTCTCTTCCAGGCAAACATTAACTTGGAGTACCTACAGAATCCCAGAGACTAGAAAGGAGCCACTGCTGGGGAAGTGGAACGAAGACCTTTAGGGAGAAGAAACAGTAGAACACAAGTAATATGAAGGGAAAAGGAGAAGAGAGGGAGGGTTAAGGGGAGAGAAGGAGGGGAGGGCAGGGAGAAGAAAGAGGTGTGGGGAGGGATTACTAACACTAAGGATGTTTGAAAAGCCATATGGACTTTATATAAAGGAGCTTAATTGGAACTACCCTACACAGGGGATTATGCTCATCCCAGAAGACGCAAGTTGCCAAATAAAAGCCCAGGGCCAGGTGTGGGGTACCTCCTCTTGAGCTGTTGGTCACAGGGTAGCCCCAGAGGGCAGCCCACATAATGCAGAATACTGGTTCTTGGTTGCCCACCAGAACTTGATGCTAAGACCCTATTGCTGAAGATCACACATTCCACTCATAGAATGAAGAAATCAGGTTGGTACTGACCAGGAAGCTTCTTCCTGGCTGGCTAGCTTTCAGTGCCAGAAGGTGCTAGGCGGGCTGCTTGGGGATCGAAGTTGCCACCCAGCTGAGGACCCTGTGAGCTACAATGACATCTGGCATGGCAAGCGTGTCCACAGGAGAAACAGTGGCATAAACCGTAGAAGGCAACCAACTCAGCTGCTTTCTGACCGGATTAAGGGCCAGCTCCACAGATGGAAACATGTGCCTGACGTTGTAAATCTAGCCAGGAACTCATGGGTGGGGAGCTCATTGGCCCTAGGAGGGAACATACTACTGTTATTTTGTTAAATGGATACAGTCACAATCTGTCCGCTAAAGTTTTATCTCTATAGCTATAGGTTAATGCAGCTCTCAGCCCTCATCAGAGAAGTTTCTCTGTGCAGTTGCCAGTGGTTAACCTAAAGTCACAATTGGTCACAGTGTGGGTAATGTGTCTGTGGAACTCAGCCACAAATGGGCCATCTGTATCCTCCCCCAAAATGCAGGGTCATTTTCAAAGAGAGATTGGGAAGACTGTAAGCACCAGAGGCTGAGGCGGACCAGAGCCAAACTGTCTTCCAGCTATGACAGGACCCCTGCACTCATGAACCTATAGCAGCTCTGGGGGCCCACACAAGACCTGTACAAGATCAGGCCTGTCAACATTCCAGCCTGGAGTGGGGAGAGGCTCATGAGCCCTAACACTAGCTGAGTCGCTATTGACGGTCTCTGGTAGGTCATCTGAGCTCCAGTGGATGCTCCCACACCGATGAGCACACAGGCAGCACAAACCAGGCACAGTGGGCTCTTATTAAAAAAATGACATGAAGTTGGAAGAATGTGGAGGGGCAGGGGTAGATCAGGCAGGATGTGTGCGAGCAGCAGGGGTGGCGAACGTGATCACAGTACATTACAGTCATGTACAAAGCTCTCAGAGAATAAAACATTATATTTAAACTTTAAAACTTCCTATTCACAATGAACAAATTGAAATGTATGAAGTAAAAATTATGTCAGGCTGGGGCTACAGCTTAGTGGAAGAGTGTTTAAAGCAGCTTCGTATGCTTGAGGCCCTAGTTTCAATTCCCAGTACTGAAAATAAGAGGGGGAGGAGGGAAAGGGAGAAGGAGCAGTGGTAATAATTTATGTCTTCTGATACCTCAAAATCTCAGAAGAATCTTCATTTAGGCCTTTTTTTTTTTTTTTTTTTTGGTCTTTTTGAGACAGGGTCTCCCTATAGCCCCAACTGTCCTGGAACTCACTCTGTAGACCAGGCTGGCCTTGAACTCACAAAGATCCGCCTGCCTCTGCCTCCCAAATGCTAGGATTAAAGGTGTGCGCTACCACGCCTGGCTATTTAGGCCGTTCTGATAAATGGTCATGAAAAATGATCATTTTATGACTACTTTAGACAGGAATGTTTGAAAAAGCTCCATGTTTTACATAGCATCGTAGTCTTCCTGACCGTCCCACTCACTTCTACTCTGAATGGGTGTGTTTGTTCTTTCGTATGTGTATGAGATTTGGTGTGAATATCTGATGGCGCATGTGCTGGCTAGAATCTTGGCTCCAAAGAGTCTCATCTTTCACCCCAGGAAAAGGTAATTTTTTATAATATCACAGCAGGAAGGTTGAAAGAACTTACATTAATAATAATAAAAAAAAGTACAACACAACAACAACAAAACCACCTTAAATCAGAACAGCTTACAAATAAAAATTAACATATGGGGCTGGAGGGATGGCTCAGTTATTAAGAGCACTGGCTGCTCTTGTAGAGGACCCTGGTTCAGTTCCCAGCACCCACCTGGAGGCTGACAACTTCCCTAGGGCATCTGATAGTGTCTTCTGGCTTCTGACGGCACTTACAAGCAGGTAAAACACTCATACACATAAAATTAAAGGAAACAAATCAAAATTTAAAAAGAAAAACCGTATGTATGCTGTATCGAATGGACTTTGGCCCCTACCCTGGTCTATATCTCCAGTCCAACTAGGAATAAGGGAGATTCAAAGATTTGGGGTTGGCATCATAAAAGTGAAAGAAAGCCCAGTGAGTAAAGATCTACCTGCTGCAGCAAGGAGACAAGGGGACGGTCGATGGCAAATCCCCTAGACAGAGCCAACCCAACCTAAGTTGCTTTTCATGAGGACAGAGAAACCGACATTAACTACATGACTAGGAATGGAGATCAAGAGCTCAGAATTTTCATTTCAGCAAATCATGTGGGAAAAGATTATTCTCAAGGCCATCACATGGAACTGGCACTGTCTGAAGAGATACAATCAGGGACACCCTCGGGAGGCTACAGAAAGGCAGGTCTGGGGCTGTAGCTTAGTGGAAGAGTGCTTAAAGCAGCTCTGTATGTAAGAGGCTCTCGCGTCCCCCAGGGAAGCTCCTGAGGGGTTGTCAGGTCTCAGTCACTCAGCAAAAGCACTGGAGACCATCAAGGTTGAGAATAAAAGGTTTATTCTTGCTCATGGGTTTAGATATCTGTGTAGCTATTCCCTCTAGGTGTGACATGACAACCAGCCACAGCAGCTACCGTGACCTGTGACAGAACACTTTGGGCCCAGTCATGACAACGGAACAGACAGAACAGTGTAACCATGGCTAGGTCTGGAAATAGAGCTCAGGTTGTTAGGCTGGTATCACCCAGCAGTAAGCACCTTTACCTACTGAGCCATCTTGGCAGTCCCCCAGGTCTCACCTCTTAAAAGTTCTGCCACCTTCTCCGCACTCTCCGCACTCCCCCCACCCCCCACCTGCCCTGCAAAAAAAAAAGTTCTGCCATTTCCCAAGAGCACCATTTAGGAAGGAAGCCTTTGAGGGACATTCCAGATATAAACTATGGCAGAGGGAAAGGGTATTCGGGGAGAACTCTGTTGTATCACCTTTTGTTCATACAAAGAAGTCAAGAAGGATTTTGGAAAGTCTGGGAAAATAGACTTCTGGAATTTAGTATTCAACTTACTACGCAACACGGCATAAGGCTACTGAGTGGAGAGAAGAAGAAAGACAGCTTCCAGTCATGATTGCGGTTCCCAATTTACATCTAGTGAATAATTAGGGGACCATATGAGCCACTACTATCCTGCTTTGCAGTTCCAAAGAGAGAGACCTCACAAGGTGGTTTTCCTAAGGGAACAACTTCTAGAGGCTGACAGTTCAAAAGGTAATGGCAGCCTTTTAAAGGGCTTGCTCAGATCCCATTTAGAACGCTGTGCACAGCAGCACTTACCCACTAAAAGTAGGCTGTGGAGTGTTCGGGAAGCGTGGAAGAGGACGGCGGTGCTCACAGGAGGAGAGGCCAAGGGGCGGCTTTGAGAGCTGAGATGTTAAGATGTGAAAAGAGGTGATTTAATCAAGGTATATGAGTATCTGATGGGCTCTTTCAATGAAGCTAGGGCAAGACCTATTCATGCTGTGAGGACAAAGGATGTTATAGTCTGTTAATTAAGGCTAAGGGGCGGGGGAGTCAGTAGGCATGACCTTTCTTTTGCAAGGTCATCCATAAATGAGGCTAAAAAAGAAGACGAGGTAGAGTTAAAAAAGCAGAGAAAATGCGGAGCATGCCTTGTTAAAGTCTGGGACTCACTGCATCTCCCAGCCACCTCAGCCTGCCCTCTCCCTCTACCCACCGCTCCCATTTGAGATGTCTGGCACTCTTCTTGAAGTTCCTGTCACCTGGTGTCCTGGGAGGGGAAGGGCAGAGCCCTCAGGGAAGAAGGTCCTGTTTATTGTAAACTTGTCAAAGGCTTAGCGGACAGAGACTGACAGTCTTGAGAGAGTGGGTACATGCCTGTCTGCACATGTGTGTTCGTGCCCTGTATGTCTGCATGCCTGTGTGCACATGTGTGTTTGTGCCCTGTATGTCTGCCTGTGTGACAGCTAAGGACACACATGCTTCAGGGAGAAGATTGGGAAAGGGCAGATTTTAGTAACATATTTACTATGTGATTTTAAAATGGTGGATGGTTTAGATCAGAGCAAATGATTTAAAAAACAAACCAAACATGGGCTCTGTTATTTCTCCAAAGTGGTGAATTAGCCAATCAATCGACCCCCTCTTCTCTGTTTATCACACACAGAGTGGCAAATTAATGTTCTCTGTTTCTCTCTGACCCAGTGGTCTCTTCCTCTGTATCTGTCTCTCTGCTCCCCCCCTTACACCTCCCAGTGGTGAGATAGCGCTCTCTCTCTCCTCCCCACCCCACCCCCCAGTGGTAAATTAGTTCTCTATCTTCACTGCCAATAGTTTGTACTGGCACTACGAGGAGACAAAGAATAAAATGCAGATGGACTCTGAGCCAACCTGGGCTGCAGCCCTCAGCTGCACTGTGGTCCCGTGGCAGCTGTGCATCACTGACTCCTCACTTGCCTGGCTCCAAGTGAGCCACTGTTTGTGAGGTGATTGCATCAGCAACATCTCACCTGAGTGCCTGCCACCATTTCTCCTGGCACAGCCAGAGCCTGAAATGCTCCAGCCCTTGAGGAGATAGGACTAGATATGGAAAATTGGAGGAAAAGATCCTGGGGGCTTGTGTGAATACGGGAGAGGAGAAGATCCTGGCATATGACTTGCAGGAAATCAGAGCACTGAGGACAGTCAGGTCTGGAAGCACAGAGGAAAGTGCCCTCAATGCAGTGCACGGTAGAGCACAGAGAAAATGCACCCAGGTTTGAACAAGAGATGTGGCTGGTGCTGCCAGGGTCAGGAAAACAATTTGCTAATCATATTGTGTCCAAGATCAGCTGAGCCATTGGCCCTGCTTGGAAAGCACCAAGCCAGCCTGTCTGACAACAGACAGGAAAGGGGGCGCAGGGCCAAGAATCAGCACTGGGGCCTGGCAGTATTTTGAGGCACTTAAGAAGAATGTGGTCGCAGCTGTGTGTGCAGGAACACGTGTACTGGCCTTTCTGCCAAGGCGTGGCGGGATCCTCAGGTCCTCACTGATAAACGCACGGCCACTGTCTCCCTGTCCCCAGCCTCTTTTTGACAGATGTCGGGGCAGCATCACTGGCTATCAAGTACTGTCCACTCTTGTTTGGCCATCCCAAATGTTCACTCTTAACCAATCAAATTAACTTTCATAATTATTACCATCATCAGTTAACACCTGCGCCCTGACTCCTGGCCCTAAGCTCACTCATAGTGTTTTGTTTTGTTTTGTTTTGTTTTGTTTCACGGAGAAATGAATCACCACGGTTCTGAATGTGAAAACATTTCTCTCTTTTTTCCACAAAGAATTCACAAAGTATTTGCCACCAAGTAGATTGTTTTTTTCTTACACAAAGGAGTCCCCTGGAATTCAAATGTTTCAATTAGAGTTGAGGGACAGCAATAATGCATGAAAATGAATTTTCTTTTTCAGTACCTGTATCTTAATTTTCACCAATAGACATGGCAATTAAACAATCCCCCCACACACCATGAAAATAACAAAATGAAACAAACAAAAAAAACCCATAGAATCCTCTGAGCTAAATGCCATCACTGATCACTGGGCCTCACAGACCTTCCACAGACGACAGAAGACAGACTCTTCTCAGCACATGGCACACCCTCTAAAACACTTCATATACTAGGACACAAAGCAGGTCTTTAAAATATAAGAAAACTCAAATGCGTTCTTGTATTTTACCTTACCACAATGGAATAAAAGTAGAAATTGACAAGGAAACTATAGAACATACACAAAGTCATGGAGATTGAACCACACACCTATTGAATGATGAAAGGGCTCAATGAGGAAATCAGGAAAGAAATAAAAATTTTACTAGAATTGAATGAATAGGAAAAATACAACATAACAGGGCTGGGGAGATGGTTAATAGTACTGACTGCTTTTGGAGAGGACCTGGATTCGATTCCCAGCACCCATATGGTGGCTAACAACCATCCTAATTCCAGTTCCAGGGGGATCTGATACTTTCTTCTGATCTCCTTGGGCATTACACGACATGGGTTCACTTACACACATGCAGGCAATACACTCATACACATAAAATAAAAATAATAAATAAAATATTTAAAAAAGAAAACAACATATCAAAATCTGTGGACTAGGCTTTTCCTAAGATGGCAGCTCCTATCGTTGGGTTGTTGGATAATTGTATCATTGGATTGTTGGATAATTGCATCATTGTCTTGTGGCTGTGGGGGCCGAGTCGTCCTGTTAGCTGGTATAAAAGATGGGCCTGTTGCCACTGTGAGACTTGAGTGCATAGAACTTAGATCAGGGATTTCCCAGGACCACCTGAAGCACAGAGTACCGGGGTGCAGGCTAAGCAGGCTCCCCCCAGCTGGAATTATTGATGAGGGAAACTCCAACTGCAACCACAATAGTGATTCCAGGGCACAAGGCAGGCAAGGCAATAAATGAAACAGTGAACCTGAGACACCTCTAGTCCCTCATCACCGAGCTCTAGAAAAAACCTAGAGAAACTGGCTGGCAGGAAGCAGAGTGAGCACAGTGCTCAGCAGGGTACCTATTGGGTGCTTCCCTACCCTTATTTTTGGAGAACCTTTAGAACACAAAGGAAATAGTGAGTTAGACTTCCATTATATAAACAAAATTGGAAGCCTGAAACCTAGATAAGTCAACACTCCATAAACATGGAGAAAAAAACAAACAAACAATGAAGGTATCTGAAGGAGGCAAGCAAGCAAGCCTTTAACACAGTGAAGAGGCATTTGGGATTCACATCCTAATACAGGCAAAGAGAAACCCACATGCCAGGGACACAACAAAGGGACAACATGGGAAAGGTGCAGGATAATTTCACACCAAGCTCTACCAACCCTGTGGGAGATTCCTACAGTGGGATCCCCCTGAGTGTGGCCCAGGACACAGATCTTAGAGGAACAATTGCAGACATATTCAAAGAAATCAATCCTTAGTTCAAGGAGAGAGAATGAAAAACTCAAGAAGGACCTAGAGGGAGAGAATGACAAACTCCAGAAGGCAGTGGAAACACTGAAAAGATCCCATGCTGAAAAAGATAAGGAAACCAACCAGCGAAGCAAAGAGCTACAGGAAGAAATTGAGAAGCTCCAAAAGGAAGTGGACATACTAAAGAAATCACAGGATGAAATGAAAAAGGAAATCAAACACTCATCCAATCAAAAGGAAAGGATGGGAAAAAGCCTCAGAAGTAGAATGGAGGAAGCAGAAAAAAGAATATCAGACCTGGAAGATAACACAGAACAACTAAAAAGCTCAAGTAAAGCTTAAGAAAAATTTAAAAATACACAAAAGTGGAACAACCAGGAACTATGGGACACTATGAAAAGATCAAACCTCCACATCATAGGAATAGAGGAAGGAGAAGAATCCTGAGAGAATAGTATTGATCAGATCTTCAACAGAATAATAGATGAAAATTTCCCCAAACTAAAAAAAGACAAACCCATACAAATACAAGAAGCACATTGAATTCCAAACAGACAAGATCAGAAAAGAAACTCCCCATGCCATATCATAGTTAAAACTCTAGATGTCCAAAACAAAGATAAAATCCTTAAAGCCTCAAGAGAAAAACAAAGTTACATATAAGGGGAAACCCATCAGAATTACAACTGACTTCTCAGTACAAACTATGAAAGCAAGAAGAACGTGGAGCAAAGCATTCCCAGTGTTAAAGGACTATAGATCCCAACCCAGGTTGTTATACCTAGGAAAAATGTTGATTATAGTTGAAGGAGAGAGAAAAATCTTCCATGATATAGACAAGATGATAGAATACATGTACATAAAACCAACCCTTCAGAGAATACTTGAAGCAATTCAAAGAACAGAAGAAAGGAGCAACTATTCCCAGGCACCTAAAAAGAGAAATTAATAAAAGCATAACTACAGAAGTAGAAACCTAGACTCAAAATGCAAATGGATAATAAGGTGAAAGGAAGCAACACACATCTTTCAGTTATAACCTTAAATATTAATGGACCAAACTCCCCAATCAAAAGACATAGACTGGGAGATTAGATTAGGAAACAGAACCCATCTATATGCTGTCTACAAGAAATGTATCTTACTTTCAAGGATAGGTACCACCTCAAAGTGAAAAGATGGAAAAAAATATTCCAAGCAAATGATACCAAAAAGCAAGCAGGAGTTGCAATTTTAATATCAGACAAAATAGACTTCAAAGTAAAAGAAATCAGAAGAGACAAAGAGGGCCATTACATCTTTATCAAGAGAACAATTGACCATGAAGATTTCACAATCATGAATATATATGCACCAAACTCTGGTGCACCAAACTTTATAAAGACAATTCTCCAGGACCACAAGGCACAGATTAACCCCAGCACACTCATGTAGGGGACTTCAAAACCCCACTGAGCCCTTTGGACAGGTCAACCGAACAAAGACTAAACAGAAAGACATCTGAACTGAATGATATGATACACCAAACAGACCTCACAGACATCTACAGAATATTCTACCCAAATACCAGAGAATTTACTTTCTACTTGGCACCCCATGGGACATTCTCCAAAATCGACCACATACTGGGACACACACACAAAAAACTCAATAAATACAAAAAGATTGAAATAATTTCATGCATTCTATCAGACCACTGTGCAATAAAGCTCAATATCAACACCAGGATAAGCCCTACTATCTACAAGAACACATGGAGACTAAACAACATACTCCTAAATGGGTCAAGAAAGAAAAAAAGAAAAAATAAAAATAAAAGCATTCCTGGAACTGAATGACAATGATAATACAACACAACAAAACCTATGGGATACTTTAAAAGCAGTCCTAAGAGGGAAGTTTATAGCCTTGGGTGCCTACATTAGAAAAACAGAAAGAGCACAAGTGAACGACC
>VZQC01006403.1:1494859-1561807 GCA_009823505.1 Rhizomys pruinosus
CTGGAGAGGTTGTGGGGAAAGGGGAACACTCATCCACTGCCAGTGGGAATGCAAACTCATACAGCCACTATGGAAAGCAGTGAGAACTCTCAAAAGTCTCAAAATGAACCTACCACCTGACCCAGTCAAACCACCCCTGGGCATATACTCACAAGACATCCTATTGCAGAGATACATGCACAGCCATGTTTATTGCAGTTCTCTTTATAACAGTGAAGAGCTGGAACCAACCCAAGTGCCCCTCAGCTGACGAGTGGATACAGAAAATATGGTACATCTACACAATGGAGTTCTATGCAGTGGTAAAGAAAGATGACATCATGAACTTTGCAGGTAAATGGATGGAACTAGAAGATATCATGTTGAGTGAAGTAACACAGTCCCAGAAAAACAAACAATGAATGGTATCCCTCATCTGTGGATGCTAGTGCCAATTACCTAGTTGTAAGTATTTCTTGTGCAGGGCTCCTTGAGCTTTTGTCCAAGTATTTGGGAGTGATGCAAATTGGAAAGAACAACAACAGAAAAGACTGCATCAAAGAACTGACTGAAATGGTGAATTTCTGCTCAAAACAGTCAACTTCTGCTTTGAGAATTTTGAGAGAGACTGAGAAAAAGATGAAAAACATGTTTGGCAGAATGCATGGGCTCTGGTGGGGTGGGAGGGCAGGGAGAGGGGCACAGGTCTAGATTTGATTTATAATTTTGTATGAAATACACAGAGCTTCAATAAAAAATAAGCTTTAAAAAAAGAAATTACAAAAGATATAGAAACATTGAAGAAAATTCAAGTTGAAATGAAGAAAGAAATGCAACATTCCACAAACAACTTGGAAAGGATGGGAGAAACTCTTAATAGAATGGATGAAGTAGAAAATAGAATATCAAGGTTGGAAGACAATACGGAAGAACTTGGTAAGTTAAGTAAAGATTAGGAAAAAAATTTAATAACACAAGAATGGAATAACCAGGAACTGTGGGATACTATGAAAAGACCGAACCTACAAATTATAGGGATAGAAGAGGAAGACGATAATGATACGGGTCAGGTCTTCGACAAAATTTTAAAGGAAAATTTGCCCAAATTGAAGCAAGAGACACCTATACAAGTATTAGAAGCATATAGAACGCCAAGCAGACAGAACCAGAAAAGAAATTCTCCACGCCATATCACAGTAAAAACACGAGATGTTCAAAGTGAAGAAAGGATACTGAGGGCTACAAAAGAAAAGCAACAAGTTACCTACAGAGGAAAACCTATCAGAATTGCAGCAGATTTCTCAATGCAGATGATGAAAGCCAATGCAGATGAAGAGCCTGGTCTAAAATATTCCTGATTCTAAAAGACTATAGATGCCAATCCAGAGTACTTTATCCAGCAAAAAAATGTCTATTATAATTGAAGGAGAAAGTAAAATGTTCCATGATATAAATAAGTTAAAAGAATTCCTCTCCAATAAGCCATACCTGCAGAGAATACTTCAAGCAATACAAAGAGCGGAGGGCAGGGATGACTATAACCAATCAACACCAGAAAACAAATGATACTATCACTATGGAAATAAAAACCTAGGGTAAGAATGTACTAGAAATCAAAATGATCGGAAGCAATTTAATTCTGTCAACAACAATTTTAAACATCAATGGACTGAATTCTCCAATTAAGAGACAGAAACTAGTCGAATAGATTAAGAAACAAAACCCATCTTTTTTTTTCTTGTCGCCAAGAAACTTACCTCATCTTTAAAGGTAGATGTCCCAAGGTGAAAGGGGGGTAAAAAATAACACAAGTAAAGGACACTGAGAAAGAAGGAGCAGTCACTGTGCTAACACCAGATAAAATAGAATTCAAGGCCTTTGTTTGTGTCTTGTGTGTAGGATATCTGATCACTAGGTGGAACATCTTTGGGGCAGATAGAGAGGCTTTTTGCCAGGCCTATGTGGTGCATTTCTGAATATCTGGAAAGATTTGGTTGGCTGGAACTGGGCCCGGGATTTGTAGGGTCACTTTAAGGCTTTTATTTTGTGGTGATGTGTTTGGGAGGAACTGCCCCGATTGGCTGGGTGGGCATAAATATTGCAAAGTTTAGTAGAAAATAAGATACTTGTACTGGATTGAAGTGGTTAAATGTCTCTATAGTGGAATGGTATAAACACTAAAGCCAGCTTACTAATGCTCTAAATGGGATTATAACCACACAGGGTTGTGGCTGGTTTTCGGTCCATTCCTGGCTTGTAGATTCGGATTAAAGGGACACAGACAAATAATGAATTACCTTTGACTACTGAAAGATATTTTTTGGTCTCTGTCTATTATGCAAGTGTTACTTTGATATCTGTTGTGCCCATTTCAAGATAACTTGACTCAAGAAAATCTAGGTTTACTTCCCTGAACTAGTAGCATGCACACAGAAGGAGACAGTTTGGATGGACTTGGTAAATTTTTTCAGCTTAATTCTGGTCACCATGTGTGTTACCTGTTATTAGAAAACTACAAGCCAGGATATGGGGTTTGGGAAAGTGAAGAGACTACTCATGTTTGTAGTAAATCATTTATATTTAAGATATGCCTAAAATTGCTTAAATTCTCTTATAGGCTTTGCCTGCTTACCCTATGGTGTTTAATTTCTTCCAGTCATTGTTTATGCAAGGCTTCTTAGGCTTTTCTTCAGGTTCTATCTAAATATGATACAGTAATTAAAAGTACCAGATTGGTGTAACTTAATTTTTTTTGGATACTTAATGTCCATATCTAAGTCCCATACCAATTCAGCCAAGGGATTTGAGGGACAATTTTTTTTGGGGGGAGGGTGATTTCATCATTTGAAGGGATAATTTTGTTCCTTGCCCTATGAGGTCAATTGGTCCTACAGGATTTTATATGGGGGCATCTCTTAAAATGTTTTCCAATTGTGAGTCACTAGGCTTCCTGTCCATGAAGGTCTTGGAGATCCACCAACAGAACCCTAGCCAGTGTCCAGTCTATAAAAGGAAGCTCGATATAGAGAAAAGTTGCCTGTGTTACAAAGGGAAGCCCGGTGTAGCAAGACCTGACCTTGTCCTTGGTAGATGGAACTGGTTAAGAATGGCCAGGAGCCAGGCATTTCTCTACCCACCCCCCTCACCAAAACCTGAGTGCCCCCAAAGACCAGAACCTTAAATGACCTTTAGCAAACAAAATTTGGTTAATCTGGGCTAATTGTGTAGACTCAAGCAACCAAAAAGAAAGTATAACTAAAAGATAGTCAATATATTTCTTTTAAAGCTTGAAAAATTGAGGTCTGGAGAGATGGCCTAGCAGTTAAGAGCACCGACTGCTCTTGCAGAGGACCAGGTTCGATCCCCAGCACCCACATGGCAGCTGAGAACCGTCTGTAACTCCAATTCCAGGAGAACTCCAGTTCCAGGGGAATCCGAGACCCTCTTCTGACCTCCGCGGCATTGCACGACACGGGTGCACAGACCTACATGCAGACAGTACACTCATACACATACAAAAATAAATAAAAATTTTTAAAAAAGCTTGAAAAATTGTGCCTACACATATTGGGCATAAAGTTATATGAAATAATGTTAAACAGACATAAAACCTTAGATCTTGGCCTTGATTAACAGCACAGGGTCACCTGCAGCCAAAGGACAAGTTCACTATTGTTGTTAATTAGTGCTCAATAATAAAATTTCCTCTTTCTTTCTAGTAACTAAGTGGAAACTCATATCTTGACTATTAAAACACCTGAAAAGCAGATCCTGAGTCCAGATATCATGGCCAAGTGAACAGAAGGAGAAACCAAATAAATGGACACTTTGAAACCCTTGGTCAAGAAATTCTAATGGACTTTTAAGTTGGACATTGGAATTCACCCTGTTCTTACTTCTCCTGCTCCCCTGCCTAGATCATGTGCCTAACTATCCCTGCCTTCATTTCGCTTTCACGGGCACCAGTCAAGGATTTTTCCCTCTCTAGTTACGCTTGGGGGTCCTTTAGACTGACCCTCTGAATGGGGGACACCCCAGTTGCCACACCCAACGTCCCTTTTCAGCATGGAAGAAGTCAGAGCAGTCAGCGTCCTGATTCCCTTCTGGTGATTGGGGTGACCCTTTTCAGAGGTCACTAAACAGGAGCTAGAAACTGATTAGGCAGTTTAGAGATGAGACTCCCCTCCCCCCCAAAAATTTAACCAGTCTCTTTTCAGCTGAGAACTCAAGGCTTCTTGGACTAGCCAGTAAATATATATCCTGGTAGCCCTGAAAGAGCAGGAAAAGAAGAAAGAAAAGAAAGAGAAGGAAAAAAAAGAAGTACATACCAAGCCCCACAGATTGATTATTTCACCAGAATAAGAAATGGAAATCGTCCCCCCCCCTTTTGTTTTGGTTCTTACTGCTTTGTTTTGTTATTGTCCTTTTGTATTGTTTCTGTTTTCCTGTAGGAAAAAAAAATCTTTGAGCTACAATGCAAGCAGGCTTAAAAGGAAAATTTATAGCCACACGTGCCTATGCTAAAAAAAAGTCAGAAAAACAAGAACAAGCCAAACCCCAGATCAGTAGATGGAAAGAAATATGATCCATATAGAAATGAATGAACAAGTAGCAACAACAAAAATACAAAGAATCAATTAAGGAAAGAGTCGGAGCTCTGACAAGAGGAACAAGATTGATAAGCCCTTAGGAAAACTAAAGAGATGATCAAAACTAGAGATGAAAGCGGAGACACTAAAACAGATACCAGTGAAATCAGAAAATCAGGATATAACTTTAGACATACTACACTAAATTAGAAAAATCTAAGAAATGGATGAATTTCCAGACACATATAAGCTACCAAAATTAAATCAAGATGAGGTAAAAAAATTATCAGATCTATAATAATCAACAAGACTGAAGCAGTCATAAGAAAATTCCTCAACTAAAAATGTCCACATCCATGTGGTTTCACTGCTAAATTCCACTAAACCTTCAAAAAAGAACACTAACATTTATCAGACTAATTCATAAACCAGGAAGTGAAGAAACATTACCAAAAATTTTTTTTTACAAAGTCAATATTATCCTAATACCAAAACCCAGACAAAGGTGCTACAACAATAACAATAATAACAACAACAGCAACACAATTATAGGCAGAGTTCTATGATGAATGAGATGTAAGTGCTCTCAGTAAAATATCTGCAAATCTAATTCAAAAACATATCAAAAAGATCTTTCACCAAAATCCAGTTGGCACCACTCCAGAGATGAGGGCTGGTTTAACAAATAAAAATCAGTAAATGTAAAACATAACATAAGTGGACTCAGGGACTATTTTATTTTTTGTTTTATTTGTATGAATGTATTACTTGTGTGTGTATAAGCACACCCTTGTGGTGAAATGATTGTGGAGGAAGGAAGAGGGGATCGGATCCTCTGAAACTGGAGTTATACTTATTAGCTGCCATGTGGGTGCTGGGAATTGAACCCAAGTCCTCTGCAAGATCAGCTAGTGCTCTTAACCACTGAACCATCTCTACATCCCCCAGTATGGAGAACTCTTAAAAAAAAAAGCTAACTCTACCATATGAGCTGGTTATACAGCTCCTGGGCATATATCCAAAGGACTTAACATCCTGCTGCAGAGATACTTGCTTAGCCATGCTGCTGCTCTTTTGACAATAGCTGAGAAATAGAAACAACCAAAATGTTCCTCAACCATTGAATGGATCATGAAAATGTGGTGCATTGACATAATGGAGTTCTACACAGCAGTAAGAAAAACAAAATCATGAAATTTGCAGGTAAGTGGATGGAACTAGAAACTGTTATACTATGTAACACAGGCTCGAAAAAAAAAGCAACATATGTTTTCTCTCATTTATGGATCTTAGCTCCAAAATTTTAGATGGGAGCATATATTCTAATGTAACTGAGGGAGCCAGGAACACGGAAAGGAACCATGGGGGTAAAGGGGAAGAAGGAGCTTGAGAGAGGGGGACGGAGGTGATAGGTATTATCAAGGGGGAAGTGAGAGAATGGAGGGTGCTTTAAGCGGGGAGGGAAAATACATATACAATACGTATATGAGTGTGTGTATGTTTGTATGTGTGTGCACAGCCGAAGGGTGCATAACAAAAAACATAGCACCAGGCAGGAAAAACCTTCCTTCAAGTTGGTCAAGGTAGTCCAAGACTCCCAAAATAACTCAGGCTATTGTCCCAGCCCTTGATTACCTCCCAGAACTTGAAGGTGGGACCCTATAGCTGAAAACAGGACATACTTTGCACACAGGACTTGGAGCAATCAAGCTTGGACTGATCCGGAAGCCTCTTCCCTGAAGACCAGCTCCCATAGTATCAGAGGACATTATGCAAACTGCCAAGACGGAAGACTAATTGGTGATTCCATCCAGCTGTCAAGTCCATGAACCACAACAATGACCGGCCCAGTAGATAATCTCCACCGGTGCAGTAGTGACACTCTTATCTTGGGGGGTAATCAATAACTGTCTAATTAGACATATGGCCTGCTCAATGCGAGAGAACTCATGTGCGATACTGTAAACATAGCCAAATACGCATGGTTGTGGAGGTCATAGGTCCTAGAGGAAAACCTGCTTTTGTCACATTCCTAGACCAACACAATGTCTTACTGCATTCTAAGTATGTATCCTTTTATTCACAGACAAGCGTACCTCTCAGCTCTCTTCAAAGAAGCTTCTTTTTGGAACAGATGGAAACTAGAACAAAGTTCCACAACTGGTCAAATACAGAGAACAAGTGCTCAGCCTAAAGTGACACGTCCACAATGCAACCTCTATCCCTAAGGCTCAGGGAACAGAGTGGAACCGGCAGAAGAAGGAACATTAATGCATCTTTCAGCACTTACCAGTAAAGCATCCTCAGACAACAGATGGTGATTAACTCAGAAATCAACAACTGTCCAAAGTGCAAGGAATAAGACTGCAGAGTGTTCATGCCTGACTAGGACACCTGTATCAAACCTCTGCCACCCAAGGCTCAGGCCATGGTGGAAGAGGAGGCAGAAATACTGTAAGAGCCAGAGGGGTGGATGACCACAAGGAAACAGAGTGTCCCAGACAGCTGGGAAGTTCTGCATATGAACTTACACAATGGTAAGAGCATGCACAAGACCCATGCAAGCTATAACCAGACAAAATCCCAGCACAGAGGTGAAGTGGATAAGAGGCTCTGACCATAGCTGAGGAACTCCTGGCTGAGAGCTGCTGGGAGAGGGAGAGTTGGCTTTCCCTAAGGATGTGACAGTAAATAGGTTAACTAGGTTCCCGCAGATAGACGTACAACAGTGGACATTTGAGAATACAAAATTGGCTTGATAGGCTTTAACCTATATGACAGAATAATGAACCAGCAGGTGGGCTGTAAAAGGGGTGAAGAGGGGACAGGTTCTAAATATGGTCCAAATACATTGTATAAAACTCACAGCCGGGCGTGGTGGCGCACGCCTTTAATCCTAGCACTTGGGAGGTAGAGGCAGGTGGATCTTTGTGAGTTCAAGGCCAGCCTGGTCTACAGAGTGAGTTCCAGGACAGCTGGGGCTACAGGGAGACCCTGTCTCGAAAAGACCAAAAAAAAAAAAAAAAACTCACAAAAATTCAATAAAAAGACATTAAAAATAGAAGTAGTTTATCTTAGTAGTTAACATAGTAAAGTATGTATACAACAAATCTATAGTCAACACTATACTAAACAGGGGAAAAACTCCACTAAAATTATGAACAAAAAAGGATGTCCACATTCTCCACTCTTATTCAGTATAGTGCTCAAAGTCTTAGCTAGAGCAACTAAGAGAAGGAAATGAAAGATATAAATAGGAAAGGAAGAAATCAAAATGTCCTTATTTGTAGATGATATGATTCTATATATAAGTGATCCCAAAGACTCTATTAGAAAGCTCTTAGATCTGATAAACACTTTCAGCAAAATGGCAGGATATGAAATTAACAGAGAAAAACCAGTAGTCTTCCTATATACAAATAATAAAGAGAATGAAATTGGGAAAATAACCCCACTCACAACTGTCTCAAATTCAAAAACAAAAATCTTAGAGAACAAACTTAACCAAGGAAATGAAAGACCATTACAATGAAAACTTTAGAACACTGAGGAAATACATTGAAGAACCTACTAGGAGATGGAAAGACCTCTCATTATCATGAATTAGAGAACTTAATATTATGAAAATGGATATACTATCAAAAGTATAATTACAGATGTATATGCAATCTACAGGTCCAAAGTAATCTCCATCGAAATTTCAATGCCATCAAAATTTCTTCACAGAAATGTAAAAATAATCCCCAAATTAATAGGAAGCCCCAAAGACCCCAGAAAGCCAGAGCAATACCGAACAAAAAGAATAATGCTGGGGGTATCACTACATCTGATTTCAAATTGTACAACAGAACCATAGTAACAAAGCAACACAGTGCATAGATGTACAGATGATGGGATAGAAAAGGGAACCAAGAAATGAATGCACATAGATAGACCCACATGGTTTTTGATAAAGATGCCAGAAAGATATTCTCTTCAACAAATGGTGCTGACAAAACTAGATATCCATATTAGAAGAATGAATCTAGATTCTGATCTCTCACCATCTACAAAAATCAACTCCAGGTGCATCAAAGACCTTGGTGTAAGACCTGAAACTGTTAGAGGAAAAGGGGGGAAACGCTTCATACTAGTGTAGACATATGCAAGGATACTTTGAACAGGACTCCAGTTTCTCAGGAAATAGTGCAAACAATTTGCAAATGGGAACTTATGAAATAAGAAAGCTTCTGCACAGCAAAGGAAGGAATTAATTTAGTGAAGTGACGGCCCACAAAATGGAAGAAAAGAAAAAAAAAATCTTTGTTAGCTATACATCTGATAGAGAATTAATATCTAGAATATAAAAAGGACTCAATAACTTAAACAACAAGAAACCAAACAATCCAACCAATAAATGTCCTAATGAAATGAACAAACAGAGTAGGTCTCCAAAGATGAAGTACAAATAGCCAATAAATGTATAAAAAGTTCAACTTTAACCATCAGAGAAATGCAAATTGAAACTACATTGAATTGCATCTCACGCCAACCAAAGTGGCATTCATTAAGAAAACAAAGAATAACAAATGCTGGCAGTGATGTGGACAAAAGAGACCATGTATCCACTGCTGGTGGCAATGTACACTCATCCAGCCACCAGGGAAATCAGAGTGGGGGGTTCACTACAATATGACTCAGTTAATATTATTACTCCCAGCCAGAGTCAATAAGTGTTCAAAGAAGGGAAAACCTATGATTAAATGATTTAATACTATGAAGATATGGATTATATTTGAAAGGATTAGGAAGCTTTCCTTACATAAAACTGATTTCAGAAATTAAGTAATCTTTTTGGAAGAAAAAGAAAAACTACATTCATGATAAAAAAAATACTAAGTTGAGACAGAGCTCAGTGCCAGACAGTATTTGCTTGGTATGTGTAAGAACTTTGGGTTCAATCTCTAACATACTTGTGTGCACTCGTATGTGTGGGTACACACACACACACACACACACACACACACACACAATCTCCAAAAGGAACTTTCTTAGTTTGATAAAGGGCATGTATAACCTTTTGACTGTCATATACTTTTTGAGTGTCACACATTTAATACTGAACACATTACTTGTAAGATTAAGACTGAGGCAAGTGTACCATCCCTAACTCTTCCTACAGTAATTTATGCCACTTACCTTAGCCAGTGCAATAGGACAAGGAAAACAAATGGAAATCACAAAGACTGGATAAGAAATAGAACTGACATTATTTGCAAAGGACATAATTTTCTCTGTGGAAAATCTAAAAGAATCTATAGGTAAATTATTTGAATTATAGGAGTTCAGCAGCATATTTTCAGGACACAATGATATAAAATTTAGGGAATTTCTATACCCCAGCAACAAACAATAAAATGATATCTAAAAAAGGTTTAATTAATTCTTATTGTATGTATATATAAGTGCAGGTACATGTGTGCCAAGGCACATATGTGGAAGTCAGAGGGCAACTTTGAGGAATTTGTTCTCTCCTTCTACTTTTACATAGGTTCTAGTTATTGAACTCAGGTCATGCAGCTTGTACAGCACATGCTTTAACCATTGAGCAACCTCACCAGCCCAATAAAAATGATGTTTGGAGCAGAAGTGAAAATATAGGGGATCCTGGATCACATCAAACAAAAATTATTCAAGTCATTTGTGGAAAAAATTATAAAGGTTTATTGAAAGACACGAAAGAAGATCTAAATGAATTGGGATTCATACTATATTAGAATCAGTATCAAAAAGGTCATGTCTTGCCTAATTGGGCCAAGATTTAATGCATTGTCCATCAAATACAATGGGGCTTTTCATGGAACACAATGAGTTTATATTTTGTGGATGAGGAAAGGGTCAAAAATATCAAAAATGCTCTTGAAGAAGACAAATATATTAAAGAATATGAAATATATTAAATCAAGAGTACTTATTAATTGGCATCATAAAGAAAAGAAAAATTTCAAAGCAGAAGAAACATTTAAAATATGTGAGTTCTCTTGGGCATTAAGAAGAGAGCCCAAGTGGGTCACAAGTAGGCATTTCATGTGAACTATCATAAATACCCTCTGATGAAGTAAAAAAGGACTTAACTGCATTAGTAATCAGGGAATGGCAGATTAAAGCCAGGATAAGGCATCTTTGCATTTGACCAGCTGGTCGAATTTTAAAATCTGAACATGACAAAGTATACAGGAGTAAGGATCCATCATGCATTGCTATGGGTTGTGTAGACAGATATGACAACTTTGGGAAATGTGTCAACCAGTAAGTGTAAGGTGTACAGGTTGCCAGGACCCAGCAGTTAGAGGGCTGGGACACCCTTAGGGAAACTCTACACATGAAATAAGTTCTCAATAGCCATGGAACTGTTTGTGACAGCACAAAGAACTTAAAACAACAACCAACAGAAAAATTCATGAATGAATTAAATACTGGAAGACTACATGGCAGAGAACAGATGAGCTACATCCATCAACACAGATGGTCTCGCACAGTTTCAATAGAATATTGAACACATTCGATTCAAAAGCAGACAAAATAATTGAATATTATTTAGGAAATTATATATATGCATATGTTTGAAATAAAGGTTGAGAAACTACAACCCTTGGATCAAACCCAGTCAGTGCCTGTTTTGGTATATGATGCTTTATTGGGGCATGCTGTGTCCATTTGCTTATGATCCGCCTGTAGCTCCTTTCTTGTTACAAGGGCAGAGTTGAGAATTTGTACAAAGGCTTTATCTGTCCTCATGTAGAAAAAGCTGCCTGATTCCAGATTCACAGGAAACAGAATAAGTAACTCTAACTTCAAAATACTGGCCTCTTTCCCAAGGATACTTGGTATGACCAGAGAAGGGCTTTCAATTTCTTATTGTGGGTACAAGACACCTGAGTTGCCAGTATTATTTCCCTAAAAGCATAGACAAATGTCTCACATACTTTTTTGTTGTATAAGTTATTCTGTAATTTAAAATTTTTCAGAGGGAAGAAACCATCAACCTATGGGTGTCAAAGACACTTAATCTTTTGTATATTCTTGTTTATATCAGGTACTGGCTCTGAACAATCATTTTTTTGTGGACAGAGAGAAGTTCTCCTACCCTTGTAAGCAGCATCTAGCAGTAGCTATGAAATGTCATGCCTTCCTCAGGATCTTAAATAACTGAGACTTATATTATGTTGGTATTGGGATCAATATCATGGAAGTTAACTGTCATCTAACTGATCTAAGATTTGATGCATTTCCCACCAAATCCGATGAGATTTTTTTTTAAATGTCTATGATAAAACTTATAAAAGAGTTTGAAAAGATTATATTGTAGATCACCTAGAATAGGAATTTTCTCACAGGCATCTTCACTAAACAGTCAGCCACCCCTGCTGGTGCACGTGCTTTATGGTGGCGGTGGTGGTGGGGGAGGCTGGAATCACAGACAGCCTGTCTGGTATTTACAGAATTCCTACCAGACTCAACTTCTCCTACATCCAGACCCTAAACCTTCCTTTTAGGCCCATACTGCTGCTTTTTGGATCCCTATGTGGAAAGGGACTTGATTACCATTCTACCTCAGCCTTTCATGACATGAACATGAACATCATGCATGGTTACATTTGAGGTCTAGGCCCAGGTGTGGATGCATCCAAGTTCATGGACTTCCTCCCATGATCCTTTGCTCTCCAGCTAATGCTACTGGTGAGATACTCATTATTAGCTACAATGACAGCTTGGCTATTGTAGCTTCTCCCAGTGATTCTTATTTTGCTCTCTGGTACATCACAACACACATCCGTCATTTATGAAACATCATATATAATTATATGTCCCCACAGTCAAATTCAATGCCCAGCTTACCTGTAGAGGTCTGGGATCAGCTTTTCATCATAACGAGTACACAAGTTATTGAGGATCTGTTCGTGCTGTCCAAATAAGCAGATATAGTTGGAGAGTGGGAAGGGCTCCTTTGAAAGGCATGTAATGGCCTCCACCATTTTGTACTTGTTAATGTAAATTCGAAAGTATGTTCCATTTTTCACATTACCTGTTATTACTTCTGAACCCTGGGTGGGAACAACAGATGGATCAGAAGAACAGTATCAGAAACATTTCTTGACTTTGGGAACTTTACTATTGCAGTTTATTTTCCAAATGTCACAGACAGATTATATCTTGTTACTTGTTGGCACTAACAGTAATAGATATCGCCAAGACACAAGGGAAGACAACGGTGTGTCAGGAGCTACATATTCCATGGCGAAATTTTCTTATGGTATTTTCAATTGTCACTCTGTCCTTCTGTGTTTCTATATTGTTGCTAGGTAACAATAGCCAATTCTCTCTTATTAAATATCTCAGCAAAGGAACTAAGCTTCTTCTCTAGACAGCGTTTGAAGTGTCAGATTTCACAGAGCCACTTTGAAAAAAAAATCCTGGTCAAAGTGGTCACCAGGGATTTCAGTTGTTTTAAAGAATACTTAAAAGAAGCAAATAGAAGTTGAAAACTTGATAGCTGGGCTTGGGAAAGAGGTGGGGTGATGATAATCAGGCCTTTGATAGGAAGGTTATGTCCCACGAGGAAGGTTTGCGACAAGGGCAAACAACCCCACACGTTCTGTGGATAACATTTTAGTTTCTTAGTTGTTCAAGGTGTGGTTTTTGTGGCATTTTTTTCCCTCTGGAAACTGACTAAAATGGCCACACAACAACCAGATAACAAAGAAAGATGCTGCTGTAATTCCACGCCCTGACTACCTTCCTATCTCCGCCCTGAAGGCGGCTGCCTCCCCATTGGAGATAGACACAGGCCATTGGTGGTAGCTGGACTGACTTTGCCCCATATCCAGAACTTAGTCCAGTGTACCACCAGTAAATCTGTTCTGAGTGCACACAGATGTAAGCTCTCACTCTGAACTTGAATGTGGCATTTTGAAACCTAAGGCAGCTCAATTAGCCTTGATCATAAACCTAAGGGAGTTCTGGACATCAACTGGGGGTTTTATCTACACAGGGACACTTGAAGTGCGGTTAGTCAACTCCATCTGGACTCACCTAGGAGAACTACCTCCAGGCACACCTGTGAGGGATTATTTAGATTAAGTTAGCTTCTGGGCACTCTTGTGAGGAATTATCCTGATTAGGTTAATTGAGGTGTGAAGACACCCTCTAAAATTGGGTGGCACCATTCCCTAGGCTTAGGTCCTGGACTGAATACGAAGGAGAAAGTGAGCTGAATACCAATTCATTATTCCTTGCTTCCCGACTATGGATGGACTAGGGTGATAAGACCAACTGCCCAGGCTCTGGCTACCAAGACTTCTCTGTCATGATGGGCTGTACCCTCAAACTGTGAGTCAAAATAAACCCTTTTGTAGCTTTTATCAGGGTATTCTATCACAGCCAATGGAAAGGTAACTCGATCACAAGGTTTAACTTTACAAACTGATCTGAAGCAAATAGTGGGCATTTTGATATCACTTGACAAAGCCAGGAGGAGGACACAGTCACATGTTGAGGTATGAGCTGGGAGACACATCCAGAGACTAAATTACTATGACAAACTAGGGCATTTGGGGGTGGGGAAGAGAGAAGACACAGTTTTGGAAAGAGGTTAGACAATGATGTGTCCAGAGAGAGGCTGGTAGTCCACTGTAAATCCACTCATGGCAAGAGACTATGTCCACAGCATATCTCTGGTTTATAACAAGGAGCAGCAGCATTCCACATTTTTGGCATCATCATTTGAGAAAGAGAGAGAGAGAGAGAGAGAGAACCAATAGTGAACCTCTGGTGGTGGTCTTTAGGAGCTGGTTAGACTAGGCCAGCTAGCCAGCAGCCTCAGGGATCCTCATCTCTATCTCTGTCTCTCTCTATCTCAGCTTTACTTGGATGGCCTAGATATTAACCACCATTCCAGAATATGTGGTGAATATGGCAGTCTAAGGAGTATGACTCTCGTGCTTTTTCCCAGGTAAACACAAGGCTTCACAGACCACACAGGCAGATTTGGGCCTCAGCAGCTTTAGAATTCCCCTCTTGACCTCTCAGTGGAAAAGGGTGATTCAGTGAGGAAGCTGGGAAGCCACAAGCCGACTGGTGCTGAAGGAGAGGTAGGTCTACCAGGGGTCCCTGATGGCTCCCACCACAGGGCAGTGCTGGTGCAGTGATAACTGCCAGCTTTTCTCAGGACTCAGCAGGAGGCGGATCTGGGCTTCACATTCCTGGATCAAGATGGGGGCCACAGTTACCAAAGTGGTGGGGATATGACAGATGGCCAGGGAAACCTGCTAGGTTGCTGGCTGGGGGCAGAGAGAGTCTGACATGATGTACCTTCCAATGGCAGTCCACTCCAAGAGGGCGGTATCCAATGGCAGGCTTTGCTTTAATTCTTTAAAGACTGAATTACAGTCTTTGGCTCTCTGTATGGTGTCAGCATAATCCTAAACACACTGTGCCACACAGCTCTAAGGGCTTGAAAAGACTATCCAGCAAGCAGCTACTCTATAGAGGAAGGAATGTGGAGGTTTTGCTGATTACTGATCCCAACTATGGAAGGCAAACTGTGTCAGTTTTAACGAGTTTTGGCACTCTATTAGCATAGCTGGGGCTGGTGGTGGTGGAACAGGCTAGAAACTCGGAATGGATCAAAATATTGCACATCAATATTAAAAACAATTCACATATGAACTGGCTTCTCGGCCACAGACTACCCTTTTAATGTCACATTCCTGGGGTTGTTGTGGCAGGTCAGGGTGGGGACCGGAACTCTCTCCATCCCTTCCCATCACATTTACTCCACTAAATGGTAGCTGGAGCCGATACCAGCTCTGTCACCCAGCAGGTGTCCTGGGGAAGTGTGATTACTGTACACATTTTCCAATTCCATGGGCGAGTCTCTACTTCGAGTTGGATTTTTTAATTTAAGATGGTGGAGTTCTGGCATGATATTTTTTTTCTTCTTTTCCCTGATTACAATTATCCTTTTGAGTTTCTTTATGATTTTGACAAAGGTTGAAAAATGGCTTTGGAATTCATGCCAAATGGAAGACACAGGATTTATCAGATCTGGTTTTCGAGAAAGCAAGTCCCCAGCTCTCATGACAAACACACGATTTTAAATTTAATAGTATCCAAGGCAGAATTTGTTGTGACAAATTTCTTCACTTAGTGGTATATAAGCCAACAAAGCATGTGGACTGGAATCTGTAAATCAGTTTATTATGTAGGCCACTGGGGTCCTTTTTCCCTTTTGTCAGGTTATTTCACATATATGAATACTAAAGTGTCTTCCTGTTTCATATTTCACTTACTGAGAAGTAGAAAAGTCTAGTGAGATTAATGTGAACCACGTCTATTGTAAGAACTGTAACTCAGTTCCCTTGGAGAAACCTCTTCCATGGGTCATGCTCTTGATCAGCTGGCTATGTAAGTGACTGCCCGACCATTTTGGCAACCATTTTACTTAAATTAATTCCAGCTCCCAAAGATATCTATGGAACCATCCTACATTATTTTTTCTTGGATAATAAAATGGGAAAAAAATCTGCTTAGATCTCAGTACTAATTAAAAAGGAGGCCCACCTGGCAAAATGGTTAATTAAAGTCAGGGGTCCTGTTCAAAAACTGTCAGAGCACCAGCCAAAGAATCTATTTAAGTTGCACTGTTATTAAAGCTCTCATTATCTCAAAACCCTTCTGGCTCCTTCTCTGACTTTATGCAGAGAGAGCAGAATCATGAGGTTCATAAATGTGGGAATCATGCAGCGCCCTTGAAGTCTGGATGGAGCCCAGCATTTTCTAGCTGTTCTATCAGGCTCATGTTGTCTAACTACAGTGGCCAAAGTACGCAGCCCCTGAGGACCCTGGGCTTCATCTTGCTTATGTAATGCCCCAGCTCATTTCGTAGACTTTGTTTTCCACAGATGGCTACAGTGGCCTACGTTCCACATACTCTTTTGCAATGCTGCCTTGACACTTTTCCCATTGAAAGTTGGGTCTCTGTCCATTCCTTGAATACTTTCAGACAATGGCTGTTCTAACGAAAGTGTGTGTGTGTGTGTGTGTGTGTGTGTGTGTGTGTGTGTGTGTGTTTGGAGGGAGGTTGCTGAGGGACTTGCAAGGATGGGCCAAACAAGCCAATGTAAACGTCAGCTTGACAGAAAGAATACTTATACTTGAGAGCCAAAGTTGTCACAGAGAATTCTGTCTGAGTGGTCCCAGGCACCCAGGGCATATGGACATCTCAAATGGCAAGGCTCTGTGGCACACCATCTTGGAGTTGCCCCAGCCTGGGAAATCAATAAGCCTCTAGCTC
The DNA here is from genome assembly GCA_009823505.1 of Rhizomys pruinosus. Lineage (NCBI taxonomy): Eukaryota > Metazoa > Chordata > Mammalia > Rodentia > Spalacidae > Rhizomys > Rhizomys pruinosus. The sequence goes on from VZQC01006403.1 coordinate 1,511,762, forward strand.
TGAGTACACTATCTCTCAGATGATCTGGAACACTGAGCTTCTAGTCTTCCTACCTAAGACTGCAGACATTGTGGAACATGGTCTGGGTATTTCCCCTGTGCTGGTCTGAATTCCTGCACCTCAGACTCTGATCAGAGTTGGATAACTGTTCATCCGCCAACTGCTTCACAGAGCAGTAGGAAAGCTACTTGCTATCATCCCGGGGTTTTCTTTTTTGTACCAGAATTTTGCACCAGACCATGTATACAGGGCACCTGAAAGAACAGGAAGGCTAGACATGCTGCTGCTTGACTACAGTCCCCACACTCAGGAGACGAAGGTGGAAAGATTGAGGCCAGCCTTCAAGCTACATAGTAAGACAAAACAAAACAAAACAATAATAAAATAAACAAAAACAAAAACTGTGAAGGGCCTAAGAAAAATAGAATATTTAAACACATATCTCTCTTTTCCCCTACAAGAATGTTTCATGGTTTTTCTCTTTCCGTTTTGCGTGGCAGCAGACCAGCCGCCATGGGCCTTGTGATCCGAGGGCTGAGGAAAGGCACCTGCTCTGTGTTCCGCGCCCACGTGAAAGTGAAACACCGTAAGGGCGCCGCATGCCTGCGTGCTGTGGACTTCGCTAAGCCGCATGGCTACAAGGGCATCATGAAGGACATTATTCACGATCCTGGTCGCGGTGCTCCCCTCGCGAAGGTGGTCTTTCGGGATCCCTACCGATTTAGTCATCGCTGTGGAGGGCATCCACACTGGGCAGTTTGTGTACTGCGGCAAGAAGGCCCAGCTTAATATCGGCAGTGTTCTCCCTGTGAGCACCATGCCTGAGGGTGCTGTTGTGTGCTGTCTGGGGGAGAAGCCTGGGGCAAGATAGAAGCTAACTATAGCTTTGGTACTACTCTAATCCTCACAGTACCCTCCCTGATGGTTAAACCCGCCAGCTCTGCTCAGTGCGGGAGGGCAGAAGCAAAGATCCTCTGGGGCCATCTTGAATGCTGATGAGTACAGGGGTTTTAAGGTATGTGAACCAATGCATTTCATGAAAGACTGAGTCGAAAATGTCATCATCCCATGAAACAAAGTGTCACATTCAAAAGGAAACTAAAACTCAGAAGCAGTACTTACAAAATCAGGCTGCGCCCTTTGCACCTCCAAAGGAGTTGGAATGGCAGGCTTACACATATGTAGATAATGATAAGACCCAGGAAGAACGCCTCCTGCAGGAAATGGCAAGTTTTCTGTGTCACAAAGGATCTCTTGGTTCGTGGGAAGCTTATTTATATTTCACTGTTCAACACACACAGAGATACCTACAATGTGTCTGGTTATTAAGATCCAAATAAAATACTAACAGTTAGCAAAGAAGGCCCTGGGGTGGCTAAAATTTATTTAATTAAATAAATATGATGCAACTATTATACCCTGAAATATAGCCACTCATTCTCCAAGATGTGCAAAGATGATGTGCCCTGTGATTCCCCACAGGTCTCTGAGCCCTGACCAGACCATGTACTCTAACCAGACCATGAGCTCTAGAAGCCTTGATTATTGCCATAGTGTTCCCACCTCTCAAGGTCCCCCCAAATAGAACTGAAATATTAAAAACTGAACTCTATAAGGAAAACTGATGTTTCTTGTTAATTTAGGAAACCATCCTTATCAAGTCCTTAATATTTGTGTGGGGGGGCACTCCTATACCTGATCAAATTCTGGTCTTGAGGGCCCTCTTTTTTTTCTTGCCTATTCGAGGTCACCACTGGAACTCCCTAGGGTCTAACCAGAGGAGAAGCAGAACATATCTATCTAAGGCATCTCTCTAGGAAGACAAAGAATGGAATGTGAGTCTCAGTCTTCTTAGCTTGATGTTCTGTTTATACATGTGTGCTTTAGGGGTTGGCCCATGAATCTCCAAGAAGTGAACATAAAATTTTGTAAGTATGTGGATTTTTCTGGCTAGAAGGTACACAAAAAACATTTAAATACACCATATAAAATTTTATGTGTATGAGTGTTTTGCTTGCATGTATATAAATGCACCATGCATGCAATGCCCATAGAGGCCAGAAGAGGGCACTGAATCTCCTTGAACTGGAGTATACTGAAGGTTGTTAGCTGCCATGTGGGTGCTGAAAACCAAACCTGGTGCTCTGTAAGATCATCCAGTGCTCTTAACCACTGAGCCATCTCTCCAGCCCTAAATACACCATTTACACACTCTCTCTCTCTCTCTCTCTCTCTCTCTCTCCACATCATTAAAAAAATCAATTTTTTCCCCTATATGCAGTGTGCATCCACCAGGGTCTGGGCCACCACCCCCTGCCCAAGCTGAATTTTTGCTGCATGCACTTTAAAATTCAGAGAGTAATGTTGAGCTGAAGGGCTTGGATGTAGACGCTGTAATCACTGAACACATCTAGGTCAACAAAGCGCCCAAGACATACAGTAGAACTTAAAGAGCTGATGGTCAGATGAACCCACACATGAATTCCTCTCTGCCTCATTGACAGGACCCTCATTGAGAAGGAATGTACAGTTCCTCAGCCAGAACAGGAAGTTGCACAGAGAAAAAGATATCCCAGAAGCAACTGAAGAAACCAAAGAAACAAAAACTTACGGCACAGGAATAAATTAAATATAAAGTAAATGCAAAAAAAAAATCTGCCTGACTTGTGAAATTATTTATGTAGAGGTCAACAAGTGAACCTTTATATCCATTAATGGTTAAACTTATCCAGCAAGAGACCAGGCTAAGATAGGGGCCTGAAAGGGTCTCTTCGTCTCTGAATTTATAGTGAGGATGGAAATTTGTGGTGAGATATTAGGGCAAACCACTGCTCGTCAGTCCTGAGATCTGCAGGCAAGTTACTGATTCCTCAGTCTGTAAAATGGGGACTATTGTTAGGAGGTGGTTCATAATAAATACCCAATATGTGACAGATCATAATAATGACACTGCCAGGTTCATAATATATATCTAAGAAATGAGACTCGTACTCTGTCTCTCTGGCAACCCACTGAGGGACTAAGGAGCTAAGTTTAAGAGAAACACGATTGGCTGCTCTGAACATGGATTCTTCCCACTTGTGCCACGTACCTTGGATCTTGGCTCCCTTATACATGGGGATGAGCTGGTCAAGATCCACTGGTGGCTCCATCACAGGCTCAAGGGTTGGATCAAAGAGACTGAGCATAGTTGCTGCCAGCTGAAAGCCGATTTCTTTGGAACTGAAGTTGCTGTGAGTCCATTCATTTGAGTAATATCTGTTGGAGAACTTGGTGAGGGAACCAGCAGCCCTGATGGCTATGTCATTGGTATGGAAGGTGGCATCAATCACAAGCCGGCCATCATAGACCAGACATGCATCATTGAGTGCTTTAAATGTTTCATAATCTACGTTCTTCTTATGGAAGCTGAAGAATACCTACAAAGCGAACAATCACATCATCAATCAGTTAATGCTTTTTGTTCATACTGCTGGAGATCAAGAAGCTAGGCAAGTGCTCTGCGAGTTCACACTCCTGATTTTACCTGTCCAAGAGTATGAATAGTTTGTGGGGTATAGAAAATTTCTACTGAAAGTTTGTCATTATGTTGTGGGGGGGGGAGGAGTGGAAGGGAGGGAAAGGAAAGAGGAAATGAGAATACTGATCTATGAGATATATATATATATATATATATATATATATATATATGATTTTTTTTTTTTTTTTTTTTTTTTTTTTGAGACAAGGTCTCTCTATAGCTATAGAAAGGCTGATTCTCTGTGTAAACCAAGCTGGCTTCCATCTCAGAGATCTGCCTGCCTCTGCCTCCCAAGTGCTGGGATTAAAGGTGTGTACCACCACCACACACAGCCCTTGAAGAGCTTAAGATCATACCATACCACTATTTTGTCATCCAATTTATAATGTAAGCCCTGTAAGAAAGCTTGCATCTGTACACACTGTTCCCCATTCTTATGCACTTTAAAAGTATCTGGCTCAGCTTCCTTCCATCTTCCTTTTCCCAAGTCCAACACTGAGGTCTCCCTAGGTTCCTTCCTGGGGTCACCTCTTCTACCCCTGAACTTTCAGGTTGCCCCATTCCTAGGTTTTGAAACCCAACAATATTTTAATAGAATTACATTTTACTTGTTTATTATATGTGTGGAGGTCAGTTTCCTTCCAGCTTGTGGAGTCTGAGACTTGAACTGTTTCAAGCTTGGTGGTAGATGTGTTACTCACCGTTCAAGCTTGGTGGTAGATGTGTTACTCACCGTTCAAGCTTGGTGGTAGATGTGTTACTCACCGAGCCATGTTACTGGCCCATAAACCCAGCAATCTTGTCTCCTAGGGAGTTGGAGTCATGAGCCTCATGCCAACCAGGTTGGCTCCTGCCCTACTGTATTCTGCTCTGGAATCGCAAGCAATGGCTGGTGGCCACAAGAACAGACATTGCTCAGAGCCTCACTCTGACTCTGAATTTTTCTCTCTTCCTACCCACTGTTTTGTTTGTTTTTTTTTACTCTCTCTTCTTTTCCTACCTAAATACAATAGATTTCCACCTATATAAAAATAAAGCTAGGGGCTGGAAAGATGGCTCAGTGGTTAAGAGCACTTACTGTTCTTACTGAGGACCCAGGTTTGATTCCCATTACCCACATGTCAGCTAACAATAATTCTGTAACTCCAGTTCCAGGGGACTCCCATGACTTCTTCTGACTCTGTGGGCATTACACAACATGGGTGTACTTACACACATGCAAACAATACACTCATACACATATAATAAAAATAACTAAAATATTAAAAGAGAAAAACAACCCAAAAGAAAGAAGCCCAGGTAGAAAAGAAGAGAAAAAGCAGAGAGGATGAACAAATAATGAAATGGCAGGTCTAACTCTAACTATGTTCATAATTATGTTAACTATTAATGGTTTAAATACTTTAATTAAAATGCAGAGACAGAAAAGATTTTTTAAAACATGCAACAGGTAGAACTGTACAATAGTGTTACCAAGAATCACACCCATCCATGAACTATGAATATGATGAAGTGATACTATTCGGCATAGTTGACTTTAGGAAAGAGGGGTCTCACCCAGTGAGTCTGACCTAATGAAGTGAGTCCTTAAAAGGGACCACCCTTTGAAATATGGTGAGTTCAACATGAGGGACACCATCCATTCCTGGCCTTAAGAAGAAAGGGGTCATGTGGTTAAGAATGAAGATAGCTTCTAGGAGCTGAGAGTGAGATCTGAGCTAATAAATGGGTGTGGTTTAAGGCTGCTGTATTTGTGAAATCTGCTATGGAGTCATAAGATATTTATATAATCTACTTTGTGATACCTACAGAAGATATACTTTGGATATAAAGGTACCAACAAGTAGAAACAAGTGGGTATTAAAAATAATATGCAAAAAATAAAAAATATGCTAGGAAAAGATACAAATAGGAGGAAATGGCTGTATTAATATCAAATAAGGTTGACTGGAAAATTAGGAATAATATCAGAAAAACAGTGGTACATTCAATAACAATGAAATACATGGTTTATAAGGTGAATATCACCAAAATTATAGATGTTTGTTAGCTTAACAACAGAGCAACGGTAGGTAAAGAAAAAACGATATAATTAAAGAAACAGAAACTCCTAAAATAATAATGAGCCATTTGAATATCTTGCTCTCAGCAATTACTGTATTTAGACCAAAAACATCACTAAAATATAGTAACCATCAGTAAAGAGACTCAAATATCAACATCAACCACACTGAACTAATATAATTTGTAGAAAGATTATGTCCAACACCCATAGAATACATATTCTTTGTAGGTAGACACATTTACTATATATTCTTGTAAATCAAACATCTCAATAATTCTTAAAGGATGGAATAATAATGAATATATTTTCTGACCATAACAGTATTGAATTAGAAATCAGTAAAAAATATGGCACATAGGGGTTGGAGAGATGGCCTAGCAGTTAAGAGCGCCGACCGCTCTTGCAGAGGACCTGGGTTCGATCCCCAGCACCCACATGGCAGCTGAGAACCATCTGTAACTCCAATTCCAGGAGAACTCCAGGTCCAGGGGAATCCGATGCCCTCTTCTGACCTCCGCGGCATTGCATGACACAAGTGCACAAACCTACATGCGGACAGTACATTCATACACATAAAAAATAAATAAATAAAAAATTTAAAAAAATATGGCACATAGGAAACAAACCCTGAACTACTTGGAAATCAAGTAATATATAATCCAGGGTCAATGAAGAATAAGGGCGATTAGACAATATTTTGGCCAAAGTGCTAATAAAAATTCAATCTATCAAAATTTGTGAGAGGCAGCTGAAACACAGATGGAAACTCCAGGCTTCAGACAATGCTTACGTAAGTCTACATAAGATTCTGCCTTAAGAAACTGGAGAAAAGGAGGACAAAGCAAACCCAAAGCAAGGCGAAGGAAGAGGCTGGCCACCAAGAGCAACTGTAATGGAAGAGAAAGCTGACAGACAGCAGAGAGAACCAGTTGGCTGGATTGAGAAGCAGCCTTTGATTTTTATCTTTGAAAAGAATCAATAAAATTGACAAATCTCTATTTAGACTGAACGAGGAAAGAAACAGAGACAGTGGAACTGAATGTAATTCACCAGTGTCAGAATGAGGTGGGAGATTTCAGGTAAGATGGTAGGCCAGAAGCTGCTTTTGTACAAGTCGGGGAAGGACAGAGTCAGAGTAAAAGGAAAAGTCTGCATTCCAGAGAAGAAAGTGAGGAAGAGCTTTGGAAATCTACCTGAAAGGGTACCTAGAAAAGGCAACCAAAAAGACAGGGAGTAAATGGAACACACCTTGGCCTTCTGGTTCCTTGGTGGGGGGAGACCTAGCAGAAGCTGCTTCCAAAAGGTAAGCCAGATGGAAGATGGACAGTCCTATTCTTGGGGGAAGCTCACCGCCATCACAAGCCTCAAATCCAGCTCTGGTATGGTAAGAGTGACTTCTCTGGTACCCATGTCAGTTATTGAAGAGAATCCCTTTCTATCATAATGTATGACTCAGAGGTGCCATCTTGAATGAGAATCTATTGTTAAAAACTGGGCTACCCAGGGGCCTGAGATCAGAGAACAACTGTATATCAAGAAATGTCATTTTGGCCTGCCACAATCTCTAGGTGAGTGAAGGCCCAGAGAATCAGTGGAGAGAAGGAAGGATGTACCCTGACTAGCTGAAGGCGGGAGGCAGCAGGAGGCCCTGTTCAGTCTGGGAAGTGCATAGGGAGAGAGACCCCAAGCTTCAGTGGCCAAGAATAGATCACAAAAGCTGGGTACATCTCTGGAGTTTGTCAGCTCCGTGCTTAAAGCCAGTGAGTGTATCAAACTCTGGAGGCACTGATCTGGCAACAGTGGTATGCTTCCATCGGGACAGTTAATCAGGAGGTCTAGAAAGTATGAAGATAGAAGCCCGGGCTTCTTACATTCCCGCTGCACTTAGAGGCATCCGCCCACCTAAGACATGAGCCCCCTCAGGAGGCAATGATCTGGGGAATGTGGAGGGATGGCTCTGTGGTTAAGTGCACAAGTGCACTGGCTGCTCTTGCAGAGAACTCAGGTTCAGTTCCCAGCACTTATGTAGTGGCTAACAAATGTCCATTACTCCAGTTCCAGGGGATCCAACTCTCTCTTCTGGCTTCTTTGGGCACTGCACAAGGTGGGGGCACTTAGGTACATGCAGGCAATACACTCAGACACATAAAATGAAGAAAAAGCTTAAACTACAAATGGCTAATAAGTACTTGAAAAGTGTCCAACAGCCTTACACAAGGGGGACTACACTACATGAGTGCTGGGGACTGCCACTACATGAGTGCTGGGAACTGGACCTGAGTCCTCTGCAAGAGCAGCCAGTGCTCTTAGCCACAGAGCCATCTCTCCATCTCTGGCCATCTCTCAGTGGGAACGAGAGTCAGAATGGCAGAAATCAAGAAAAACCTGACAATGGATGCTAGTAACAATGTGGGAAAGAGGAATCCTCACTCACTGCTGGTGGGAATATAAACTTATACAGCCACCATGAAAATCAGTGGACGTTTCTCAACAAACTGGAATTAGAATTCCCATATAACCCAACTACATCACTGTTGGCTATACAGTCCAAGGACTCTAACTCCACATACTGTAGAGGTCCTTGCACACCCACGTTTACTGCTGCACTGCCCACAATTGCCAGAAAGTGGAAGCAACTCTGCTGTCTGCCAACAGATGAATGGATAAAGAATATGTAGGGTATAGATTATGCAGTTTTGTTTGGCCATAAAGAAGAATGAAATGTCATTTATAGAAAAATGGAAGGGACTGGAGACTATCATGATAAGCAGCACAAGTCATACTGAAAAGACCAAACTGGGAGTGGAGGGGTTGCTCCGGGGTTGGGAGCGCTGACTGCTCATGCAGAGGACCCGGGGTCAGCTTCCAGCACCCACAAGGTGGCTAACAACTGTCTATAGCTCCACTTCCAGGTGATTCGATACCTCTTCTGATCTCCACATGCATTGAATTACATGGATGCACTTACATACATGCAGGCAATGAACTTACACACAAAATAAAAGTAATAAAATATTCAAAGGATAAAAACTCCATGTTTTCTCTCACATGTGGAACTTAGATTTAAAAGACTCTCTGTCTCTCTCTGTCTCTGTCTCTGTCTCTCTGTCTCTCTGTCTCTCTGTCTCTCTCTCTCTCTCTCTGTGTGTGTGTGTGATAAAAAGAAGAGGAAGAAATTTTCAGGTAGATGGAAATATATAGAGAATAATAGAATATACATAAGAAAAAGGCAGGCTGTATGTAGGAGGAAGGAAAAGAGCCAGCCAAAGGGGAGGGGACAAATGAGAACAAAGTGTAATGACACGGACGCATGAAAGTTCCATAATTAAACCTAGTACTTTGTGTCCTAACTTAAAAAAAAAAAGCAGATAAAGCAGTTAAAAGGCAACAAAGCTGACATTTTCATCACCAAAAAAGAGAAATTGAGTATATTACTGTAGGCCCAAGATATTCATAGTAAAATAATACATGAATAACTTTATGCCAGCAGTTGTGTGTATGTGCGTTAATGTATGTGTGCAGGTAGAGGCCAGGGGTCAGTGCTGAGTGTCTAACTCCATCGCTCTCCACCTTGTCAGGAAGGGTCTCTTCCTGAACTTGGAGCTGGCCAATTTGGTTAGACTGGCCAGCCAGCAAGCTTCAGGGGCACCTACATATCTCCTTAGAGCTGTGAGATTTGTCACCACACTTGGCTGTTTACATGGGTGCTAGGAATCTGAACTCACATTCTCATGTTTACCTGGCAAGCGCTTTATCTACTACGTGTGTATGAGTGTATTGCCTGCATGCACTCAAGTGCACCCATGTCGTGCAATGCCCTTGGAGGTCAGAAGAAGGTGTCAGATCCCCTGGAACTGGAGTTAAGGATGGTTGTTAGCAGCCATGTGGCTGCTGGGAACTGGACCCAGGTCCTCTGCAAGAGCAGCCGGTACTCTTAACTGCTGAGCCAACTTTCCAGTTCCTCAGCAGTCCTTCTTGATAAAATTTCTGCACAAACTAGGAATGAAAGGTTACTTTCTAGAGCTGATAAAAGCTAACAAGGGAAACCCACGGCTGTCTTCAGATTAACCCAGAGTTCTCTCCTGAGATGTCAAACAACCCAAGGACATCTATTTTCTCTATTTTTCTTTATTAGCATTTTACTAGAAGTGCTAGGGGGTAGAATAAAACAAGTATTAAATGAACACTGATCACTGAAACTGTACAGAACCTCAGAATCTCTAAGCTTAGTGAAAGCAAGCAAAGAAAGCACGTGGTGTTTGGTATGTGGCTACTGGCCCAGGGTTCCACTGTATCCTTGTTGGGGCTTGCTGTGGGAAAGCAGAACAGGGACAGCTCTCGGAGGGACCCTTTCCAGTACCTGAGGGTTCATCCTGATGGGGGTGGCCCTGTCTTAGTGAGGTCAGTTCCTTCCCTCTTCATATGCAAAGCGACTTGGCCACAGGAAACAGCGATGCTGCTTTACTCCTGAGGCCTGGCTCCAGGTGAGGATAACCCCCCCCATCACTCCTCTTTCCATTTGCTCTTAAAACTCCAACCATGATAAGTGTCAGTGGAGAGCTCAGTCACAAGTGTGACATCTGTGTTAACCCCCTCCTGGTCCCCTGTGGCAGATATCCGTATCTCTCACCAGCTTGTTCTAGCTCCTCAATCCATCCTCACTCAATCCCACATTCTGTTACAAGAATCCAAAATGGAAGGAAAGCTGCAGTCCACTGTAACACGACCCCAGTACATTGAATAAGCCAGAGATCTCCTCAGTTACACCACCCACCCTAATGTCTCCCAATGTTTTTCTGTGCATCCCTTACACACCTTCTTTTCACTGCAGTCCCCTCTCACACCTCCTTACAGGTCTTGACATGTTAAGAATCTGCCCCCATGGAGACAGAGCCAGTGTTTCACGGCATTCCTCTCCTTGACTGACTCACTACACTTCCTATTTGTTTAGTGAGAGCTGCGGCAGCCCCAGACCCCAGGTGCCTCCGAAGTGTCCCTCTCAACAGGACCCTGTGTGTCAAATCACCATTCTTTCTCTGATGTGATGGCACCACATCCTTCTGTGCAAATGCTACTGGTTCTGGAATTTGTTTGCCTGTAATTATCGCCCCTCAGCTCTTCCTTTATGAGAAGGAGGAAGTCGCTTGGATGCTGCGACCGGACCCTGAGCATCAAAAGAGAGAGATTTTCATCCCAGTTCTGGTCAGCCTAGGCATCGCTGTCTCCACGGCAGCTATGGGAACATCTGGCGGAGCCCTAGCGAAGGTTTACAGCATGGAAGTGGACTTCCAAACTAAGCTTGATGAAGCAATGGCGTCCACAACGAACAGCCTTGAATCGCTCCAGAGGCAGATAACTTCTCTGGCCAAGGTGGTGATGCAGAACCAGCCAGCCCTGGACTTACTGACTGCAGAAAATGGGGGAACCTGCGTGTTTCTGGGGGAAGAATGCTGTTTTCTATTTAAATGAATCTGGTATTGTCGAGCAAAATGTTAAAACCTTAAAAAAAATCTCAGGAAAGGACTCCGTGATAGAGATTCCCCACAAGTTTCTGTCCCATGGTTTTCCAACCCCTGGACCACCTGGTTACTTCCCTTACTGGGACCCATTTTCACCCTAGGAGTCCTCCTGACTGTCGCACCCTGTGTCCTCCGGTTTATCAAAAACTGAATCAATACACTCAGTGAGGTTGCGGTCAAGACTGTTCTAGTCCAATAACAGGCCATCCCAGGGGACTCCCTAGAGGACCTTGATATTACTGCTCTATTTTAATTAAAAAACAAAGGATGGGATGTGAGAATGAAACTTTGTGTGTGGCTTGAAGTGAGAACTTGTAAGAACTGTCCCAGGAGATCTCCAGTTATCTGATATCTCTGTGGTCTCTCAGAGTTATCTGTAGCAGGAAGGTTCGGGATATTACAATGATTCTTGCTTCGCCCTATCTCTGTAAAGTTCCAGGCCCCTTCCCTTGAGGCATTGAGCAAAATGTCACACTTCATAGTTACCTGTTGCACAAACTGGAGCTCTGCAGCCCCCCGAATTAGAACCAAGTTGGCTCACCCCTCCCTTCCACCTGCTCCCCACTTCCTTGCCCAGAGCACAGTAGACTTAAATATATAGACCTCACTGACAGAAAATAAATGGAGTTCCTATCCTCTCCGGCTCTCCACGTGTGTGTGTGTGTGTGTGTGTGTGTGTGTGTGTGTGTGAGTTCATTCCTTTCCACAGGTGATCTCCTGCGGTTTTCCCTCCCCCCTTCTTGAGGGAGCAAGACTTAGAGACTGTTGGCCTGCAGGCAGGAGACAAGTCCTGGAGCCGAGCCAAGAAGGGAAGGACAGCGCATGGAATGCAAGACATTGAGCAAAGACAACAACATGCGACAACTAGGTAGACCAGGCTGGCCTTGAACTCATAGAGATCCACCTGTCTCTGCCTCCTGAGTGCTGAGATGAAAGCTGTGTGCCACCATGCCCGGCCCATATTTATATATTTTTAATAAAGGAACTCTACTGTAGTTTGAGGAAGCCCAGGCCCAATACAGAGCTGTTGATGAATGTTTTGGTTAATTTTAGAGATTTCGCAGATGAAGTTGATCCAGCATCAATAGCCAGAAAAGTGAACATGCCTCTCAATGACTCCAGCTCTATCTACTATCTTAGTTCAACTGTGCAAGAACTCTCCTGTGGAATACCCAGGTGGGCCAAGAGTCGACTAATAATAAATGATTGTTATTTTAACAGATGGTGTTCATGATGACTTTCTGTTCCTGAGCTAGGGACAATCTGATCTGAACAGTTAGAAAACTGGCCCCAAATGTGTGGCTGTAAACTTCCTGCTGCAAACTTTCAGAGTCCCTTGTCCCTAGAATGCAAGCATTCTACCTACAGGGATGGACTTACCGCGCACTCCAGTCTGAAAGGCTCGGTGGGTGTGGTGAAGCCTGCACTGTAGATGGGGTCTGGGTCCTGGCCATCGTTCCACTGAGCCAACAGTGCATCACGATAGACAGTCACTCTGGCCGTGCTGAGCGCATCACTCACTGCACTCTCCACTTCGTAGTTGTTGAAACAGGTGACATTGGAGTCAGGTGGGGGGTGCACAAAGTGGATACAGGTTCCCTTCACACCAATATGTAAGAGCGTCTCCACTGTTGTATAAGCATCAATTGTATTCCCATAGACAATGACGTTCCCTAGAAAGAGGAAAATGGTAAGACATACAGTTAAAAAAAAACTTATTAGTCAAATGCCAATAAGGCCAAATTGCTCCCTGTAACCCTCTTATTTGTCAGCTGCAGGAAGCCAGTGGTGTTACCTAGCAACAGCAACCAAGATAATTTAGTAAAGAATTGGCACAAAACATCCCACAAAGTAGTCAAGTACTTCTAACACAGAAGTAGGACATTCATTTATGTTCCTATAATTTGAAAGTTGAAATTATGCTGAAGGAAATGGTGTAGAAGAAAACCTTTTATCTTGGTTTTGTTCCCTATTTGCTATACTTATTAAAGAAACAAATTGCTCAAGTCAGCAATGCATACAACTTTTCCCTGAGAGAGGAAGGGACACTGGTAAAAACATATTCATACATGCAACACTACAGGGAACTTAAATATTTAAATGTTGACCTGGGTTGATTTCAAGGAATTTTCCTCTTTTTGAGAGCTAATGGCTAGAACATTCTACTTCTCAACATGAAATTTTATAAAGATTTAAATTTCCAGTTTTAGAATTTAATATGTTAAGACCTAGGTAGAGCGACCAAAGGGTATTATTTTGATCAGTAAATAGAATAAAATAATCTTGGAAGAGCTCCCTTGCACAAGATCGTTTTGATAGTAACAGGCTACCCCATTTGTTTTTCCAAAAATGTTAAGGAAAAAATTATAAATGCTATTCTATTATTTCACCAGGTTGTGTTTTGTTTTTGTTTGGTGTTTTTGAGACAAAGGTCTCCCTGTAGCCCCAACTGTCCTGGAACTCACTCTGTAGACCAGGCTGGCCTTGAACTCACAGAGATCAGCCTGCCTCTGCCTCACGAGTGCTAGGATTAAAGGCATGAGCCACCATGCCCAGCTATTTCACCAGTTTTAAGATTAGTGACACTTTAACATAAGTATAGGGTGTGCCATTTTTTTTAATTTTTTTTTATTAATTTTATTTATTTATGTATGTGTATGAATGTACTGTCTGCATGCAAGTCTGTGCACCCGTGTCATGCAATGCCGCGGAGGTCAGAAGAGGGTCTCGGATTCCCCTGGAGCTGGAGTTCTCCTGGAATTGGAGTTTCGGATGGTTCTTGGCCGCCATGTGGTGCTGGGGATTGAACCCGGGTCCTCTGTAAGAGCGGTCGGCGCTCTTAACTGCTAGGCCATCTCTCCAGCCCAGGGTGTGCCGTTTTTGAAATGGAATTTTTTAAAAACCTTTTTAGAAGAAATTTCTGTAGACTCATTTTTTTTTTTTTGCATATGTTGTAAGACTTTAACCATAAAAATCCATGCTCCTTGAATCTATTTTCACTGGTTTCAATAGCAGGAAGAGGAATTTCCACAAGGCAAAATAAACATCAAGTGTATTTATTCAATTTGGTTGAAGAAATTATGCAAAAGTTGCTTTCAATCCAAATTTAACAAAGAAGTAACTGACGGCTTATTTGCTTAGGAAAAAATAAGCTAGAAGAACTTTTGGATGGTGTGTCTGGGGGAAACCCATGTCTAGAAAATTCTCCTGAGTCCTGCTCCTTTGTTATGGAATGCCAAGCCGGTGGTGAATGGAGGGCTGGGGCTGCCCTGGCCAGCCTGCTTCTGACTCAGTGTAGTAGGTGCCTCTGCGAGGCGCTTTTGCCTCCTACAAAACATGAATCTAAGCTGTGTAGCACACAACGAAGAGTCAGCCTGCCAGGAGAGTCAAAGCTTAACGCCAGAATCAGCACAGGTTTGTGTCTTTGGTGTGCCCAAACACTGTTCATTTTCAGGTGAAGAAATTTAAGTGTGTAGGCCCCACAGAAGCCACAGTTTGGTGTTTTCTAGTCTCCTCCATGCTGACTGTGAGCAATTACTCTGCGAGATGGACCTTTTCAGAACCAGATCATGGAGATGGGGGAGCACAGCACTGTTGTGTGTGGGAAGCTGGACTCTCTAACAAGGCTGCCCCATGAATTGTACACAGCTTCAGAGGATGATGTTTTCCACCTCAAAAAACACTACATATTATAAGGCCTATAATGTTTCTATGATAAGTTTATTGAAAGTCTAACTTCTGGATAATTTTGGCTATTGTATTGGTCAGCTTTTTAAAAAAAAACTTTTTAATTTTAATATTTTTATTTATTATTTTCTTATGTGTATGAATGTACTGTCTGTGTGTAGGTTGGTGCACCCGTGTCGTGCAATGCTGCAGAGGTCAGAAGAGGGCGTCGGATTCCCCTGGAACTGGAGTTAAAGATGGTTCTTAGCCACCATGTGGGTGCTGGGAATCGAACCCGGGTCCTCTGCAAGAGCAGTCGGTGCTCTTAACCGCTAGGCCATCTCTCCAGCCCCTTGGTCAGCTTTTTAATGTGACAAAATATCTGAGGGGAACATCAGCTTATAAGGAAGATTTATGTTCTCACAGGGGAAGTCTTGGTTATAGTCATTTGGCTCTGTTGCCTTTGGGCCTGCGGTCAGGCAGAACATCATGGAGGGGAGAATGTGGGAAAGGGAACCTGTTTACCTCATGATGGTTGGCAAATAAGACACAGGAAGGGGTGGGGTACAGGTAGCCCATTAGAGGGCATTGCCCAGTGAGCTAACTTCCTTCCCCTTAGATGCTACTTCTAAAGGAGTCCACCACCTCCCAGTGGAGTCTCAGGCTGGTGACCAAGCTTTTCACATATGGGCCATTTGGGGATATTGAAAGATCTGATTCATAACAGCTATGTGAATTTGAGCCAGATTCCTTACTGAAGAAATGAGACTTTGGTTGTGGTAATCATCAGCTATTACTACAGCAATCCTGCATAATAAGCCACTCCCAAACTCAATGTCAGACAGTTCAAATAAGCATGCTCTGAGTTGGCTCACATCTGGGGCCAGTTGATGTTAGCTGATCTGGTTCCACACTGGGGTTGAGTTTGAGTTTGTCCAACATGTGCTTTGTCTTTTCTGGACCGACAGCCACCTGAGGCATA
Source organism: Rhizomys pruinosus (assembly GCA_009823505.1). Classification (NCBI taxonomy): domain Eukaryota; kingdom Metazoa; phylum Chordata; class Mammalia; order Rodentia; family Spalacidae; genus Rhizomys; species Rhizomys pruinosus. Next base: position 1,527,514 of record VZQC01006403.1, read on the forward strand.
CTCTGTGGCAAAATGCAAGAACACATCTGCTTAAGCACATTTCAAGCCTCCATTCCTGTCATACCCACAGCGTTCCATGGACCACAGCCATACCTAAGGCCAGTGAGCAGGGAAGTACAGTTTGTTGACACAGGGAGGGGAGGGGCCAGCCGTCACAGGCACATGGACTCCTTACATAGTTTCATCTAAAGCTTTCATTTAAACATTTTTCATCTGATTATATTTTCTCATTACTCATAAAATATATTAGAATCTCTTTATAATTTGTTAGTAAATAAATCAGAATATATTATACATCATAGCACAACCTTTCTTTCTCCCAACGAGGAGACATGCTAACAGCCTGATGTAACAAAGTCAGTCTGTTCATCTTTGCCAGTTTAATCTCCTGCTTTTTATATGTCTACTCTGTGGGAGTTTTTTTTTTTTCCCCCAGTCTGTTCCTGGGAATTTGCGAGTTTTTCTACATCATTTCTCACTTCTACTTTGCAAAACAGCTTTTCGATTTTGAGCAACATACAATGCAATGGAGTCAAATTCCCATTCCGGAGGAAGAACACACCAAGGAGGGAGGGATCAGACTAGCCGGAAGTGTGGCAGGGTAAATACCCAGGCCTCCAGCTCTGTGTCTGGCACCGAGGGCTTACAGTAGCATCATCTTGGTTCCAGTGGGCTTTGGTAGCCCTGCCCATGGGCCCTGCTGCCTTCAACATACAGAAGCTCTCTCTGGGGCCATCTCCACTTGACGCCCGCAGCTTTCCTTGATGGACTTCCACGTTCCTGACTTCTGGAACCTGGAGTTTCCGCTGCAACTTAAGCTTCACGTTCACAGTTTCATGTGAGGGCTTCTCAGGGCCTCGTTGCAGAGAACCTGGCCCTGTGACACACTGGCTGTTCTCAGCAGCTTTCTGGAACCTTGGCACAAGCTTCTACAACTCCATAACTCTTGCATTTTGGATGTGTGTGAAACCAGCACTATATGGGTGTTACTGTCAAGTTCTGGAGCCAGTTTGAGAACGTAGCCAGACACGCCGCCCCCCCTCCCCTTGGAGAACGTAGCCAGACACGCCCCCTCTCCCCCCTTGGACCACAACTGCAGTGGCTGAGTGCCTATGTGACCGAACTATGGAACACCTTTTGTAGTTGGTCATTTTTAATTAGTGAATCCCTGCTGAGGAGCTCACTATTCATGTACTACTTATTTTTAGGCACTTTTCCTTAGAAAATGAAGGTGTTTCCCACAGAGTGGGAAGAAATCTTTACCAGCAACACATCTGACAGAGCATTGACGTCAAGAATATATAAACTACTCAAAAATCAAAGAAGTAAGAAGACAAATGACCTACTCAAAAGATGGAGTAAAGAGCCGAACAGAGTCTTCACCAGTGAGGAATTAAAGATGGCTGAGAAACATCTTTAAAAATGTTCATCATCATTAATAATTAAGGAAATGCAAATTAAAACCACTCTCAGATATCATCTCAGTCCAGTACGGCTAGCTAATATCAAGAAAACAAAAGACAACAGATGCTGGAGGGGTTGTAGGGAAAGGGGAACACTCATCCACTGCTGGTGGGAATGTAAACTTGTACAACCACTATGGAAAGCAGTGTGGAGAACCCTTGGAAGACTCGGAATGAGCCTACCACCTGACCCAGTCATACCACTCCTGGGTATATATCCCAAAGACTTATCCTACCGCAAAGATACATGCACGCCCATGTTTACTGCAGCTCTCTTCACAATAGCGAAGAGCTGGAACCAACCCATACGCCCCTCAACAGACGAGTGGATGACAAAAATGTGGTAGATCTACACAATGGAGTACTATTCAGTGGTAAAGAAGGATGGCATTATGAACTTTGCAGGTAAATGGATGGAGCTTGAAGCCATTATGCTGAGTGAGGTGACACAGTCCCAGAAAGACAAACAGATAATGGTTTCCCTCATTTGTGGATGCTAACACCAAATCCCCCAGACGAAAGGCAAGCTGAATGACAGTATGGTTATATTTTTGTTTATCTGAAAGCAACTATGTTGTTATAAATGTGAATCTCTCAGTGGGCTCTAGAATCCACCCACCAATTATTTTCAGACTCTGTAATTGCTGTATATGGGTGGAGAGTAAGTATCCATATTTTAGAATAATATGAAATTAACGGAGGAAAATGTGAATTCCTAAGCATAAAAAACAGACTGAGAGAAAGATGCAGGACAGTTATGGCAGAATGCATGATCTGGGATGGGATGGGGTGGGGTGGGGGGAAGGGATAGGGGAATATGCCTGAACGGAAATGAAAAATGATGTATGAAACACATAAAACATCAATAAAAAATGTAAAAAAAAGAAAATGAAGGTGTTTCAAATGAGTTTTCAGTTTTATACCCTGGAGCTTTCTGATGGTTGTGGCTTGCTTCTACACTCAAAGCAAACTGTACTAGGTATTTTTGGTGAAATATCCAGTCACCAGAGGGGCTATGAAACAGAGGCAAATTCACCTTAATAACATTAGATCTGCTTTTTAGGTTCCTGTGTAATTGACAAAATCCTATATCATCCTCAATGTAACCAAAGTTGTATGTAGATAACGACAACAGTGTAAAATAACATTTATGCATAGAGGGGGCACTGAAATTCACCAAAGCAAAGAATCCTATCTTTAATGTGTTAAGGAAAGGCAGGTGTCAGGCAGATAAAAGGACAGTTTTATGGTGGTTTTTAGGGTCTTGAGAAGTTGCCGACTTTGTTTCAGATTTCAGATCTTACAGACTTCCTACATTTTATATGGAGCTTAGCAGTTGTATAATTATTGTGGCACAAGGGTTAGATCAATTGGGGAGGGGGGGGCGCTCAAGTCAGGAAGAAAATAAAGAGAGAGGCCAGAGAAGTAGAACAGTAAAAGCCTCAGAGACACAGACTGTCCCTGATCCCAGGAAAGCATTAAAAGGAAGAATTTAAAAGTCACGGAGGGAAAGCATAGCTCAGATGAGCTGAGGGGAAAGTGACTAAGGAATGGAAAGAGGTGGAGCACGCTAGGCTTTGCTGATGGCTGTGTGCCAACCAGAGTGTATAGGACATGGATGGGGATCCACCTGCACACAGCACCTTTGCCCTATATGGAAGGAGTTGAGGCAGCCTCAGGTTATACATGGTCTATGTGTCCACTGTTGTAGCATGGTCTTTTTGTTTGTTTTTTGTATTTTTGAGACAAGGTTCCAGCCCCAGCTGGCCTGGAACTCACTATGAAAATCAGGCCGGCCTTGAACTCACAGAGATGCTACCTGCCTCTGCTTCCCAAGTGCTGGGATTAAAGGCATGTGCCACCATGTCCGGCTGTAGCATGCTCTTAACAAACCAGAATGCTCTAGTTAGAGATGAATCTAATCAATGTAGTCCTTGCAACTATTTGAAAGGAGAGAGCACATTTCCAGAGGCTCCCCTTACATCTGACACTGCTTTGAGTTTGTATGTATGGAGGGCACTGTAGAGTAGGAAATCAGAAAATCTCTCTAATGGCAGTTTTATGATGAAAGATCTGGTCACAGTCTGCTTGCCAGCTCAGCTTGTTTAACAGATAAGCAACGACTAGCTTTTGCACTTGATCCAACAGGTAGCAGATGAGGGATGCACTGTCCTACTTTCAAATGGCAAGCAATAATGGATGATTAGAATTCTGGGTGAATTTGTAATAAAAGAGTGTGGAATACAGCCATAGTGTCTTCTATAGATGGCCAACTTTCCCTACTCCTCTGAAGGAATAAATCATGCATCACTAAGATTACTGATCTGGGAGGAGAATCTGGGGCCAAGAGGGGTTGCCTCTCTGAAGATGACCTTAGGCAAGAAGGAAGTCATTTTTTTCCCCTATACGGTGGCAGCTGCCTTTGAAACAAGCATGGAAGGCACTATGCAGAGGGAATGGTGAGGAACTGGGGGGCATTTCAGTGATGAGCACCCGGGTGGGGAGAACTATCATGTAAGATGGGGGGTGTGGGGCTAAGGGATTGGGGCCTGGCAATGGCCTTGTCTTGGGATGCTCTCTTTGAAAGTGAAAGTGGACAGACTAGCGACTCTGAGCGTGATCCAGCTTGGAGAATCTGAGACGCAGCAGTGTGCCCAGGGGATGAGGGTCCTGGGGCGTGAGGGTCCTCCATTTGTGTTAGTGGAGGAAGATGATGGCAATTTTGTCATCCTTGTCCCAAACACAGAACAGTTTCAGGGGTCAGAAAAATACTCTCGTATTTAAGGGTAAAATAACTTTGTAGAAATGAAAAGCTAAGTAAATGTCCCTATAAAGCTCAAGGGATAAAACAGAGTGTTGATTTTTCCAGTCAGACATTTGCCCTAAAAGTAACAGAACAAACTTTCAAAGACGCCATTTTCAAGACAGGCCGGAGATGCTTTGTCCCTCTGGCTCAGCCGCTGGCGGAGCACATCTGCCCCCACTCAGGGTCTCAGTGACAGCAGTCAGCACCCATGAGGGAAAGCTGAGGGAGACTTCTGGAAGAGCCTGTGGCTTAGGAAGAAAGGAAGCGCGTGTTGGCGGCCGGTCTCGCTTAAAGTTGGAGCTCAAGGACCAAAATTAAATCTGAAGATTTATGCACATGGACTGAACAGGGAAGGAGTTCTCTTCAGGGCTATTATGCTTTCAAGGGCAGGATAAAAAGAATCAGATATTGTGTTTTATAGTTTGTTTCTAAGTATATTTGTGTTTCCATGTATATATACTTGCTTACACATTTGCTTATTATATTTTCGTGGTTTTACTTTTTCTCTCTCTCTTTTTTTGAGATAGAGCCTCAGACTCACTAAGTAGCAGAGGATGACCGGCTTTTTGTTTGTTTTCATTTTTTGAGACAGTTCTTATGTAGCCTAGGTTGGCTTCAAACTTGTTACACAGCCAAAGATGACCAGGGACTCTTGATTTCCTGCCTCTGCCTCCTAATGCTGGGGTTGTAAGCATCAACCTCTACGTCTGTTTTTTGTCCATTTTCTTGCTTGCTTGCTTTGTTTATTCAAGCCTCAGTCTCTTGAGTGCTGGAATCACAGGAATGTGTATACTACGACACTCCTATTTTAAAGATTTTATTTATTATTTCATGTATGTATGATGGGTAGGTACATGTATGTCATAGCATGCGTGTGGAGGGAAGAGGACAACTGTTTGGAGTTACTTCTTTCCCTCTACTTTTACTTGGCTTCAGGGGATCAAGCTCCCGTTTTCAGAACTACGTGGAAAGCACTGTACTCTCCGAGCCATCTTGTAGCCCCATTCTGTTCTATTTTAACGGACTGATTTCCTTCTTTCACTTCAACAGAGGCACATGGTCTGGGGCTGGAGAGATGGCTCAGCAGTTAAGAGCACTGTCTGGTTTTGCACAGGACTTGGGTTCTGTTCTCAGCACTCACATGGTAGCTAACAACTGTCCATAACTCCAGTTCCAGGGGATCTGACTTCCACAGGCAGTGCATGACGTGGGTATAATTACACCCATCCAGGCAATATACTCATACACATAAAATAAAAGTAATAAATTTTTTTTAAAAAAAGAGGTACATGGTCAGTCACCTTCAGACAGGCCTGTAAAATAGTTTTTATTTGTTTGTTTGTTTGTTTGTTTTTCCAGAAAGCAGAGAATAGAGGGGCCAAGATCACACAGTAAGTGGGTGTGTTCACAGCATTCAGACCCAGTGAGCCTGGTTTCAGAACCAGCAGTCACTGCACTGGGATCCACTTGTAGACAGAGGCAGAACACAGTATTGAAAATAGTCTAATTGAAAATTTTATCTGAATGAAATCAAGGAATTGGAAGAGAATAAAATAATTTTAAATATACCAAGGATATTAATAAATTGTGAAATATACACTTGCTTACATGTGCACAGAGAGTACACTTTCTACTTTGTATAAGTTGTAGCATAAGGTTTCTATGACCCTAGCTTGACCTGCCACATTTTGCTCTGCTGAGTATAAAGGGGAGAATATATTACTATAACAAAGGCTTTGTTGGTGATTCATGCACTGGAATTTTAATGTTATACTCTTCCTACAAACATGCTTTTAATAAGGCAGTAAACCGTATTTAGCTAACGATGAAAATAATTGATCCATTTCGAGCCATTATGGTGGTTTTGTTTTTTTACTTTCACCCCACTTTTCATTTTCATGGAAAGTATGAAGGTAAGAGCAGATGAATCTCAATTAGTTTCAATTAATGCCATAAATGGCTCTGATGTATCAGTTGCTGGGTTCTATCAGAACCCCCAGCTAAATGCTCTCAGGTTTGTTTGCACTTGAGAGCAGCATTTGAGCCTATGACGTCAGCCACTATTCTCCAAAGCCCAGAGCAATGCCCAGAGCCAGGGTAATTGACATCTGCAATTCTAGAGTATAGAAAATGGAGTCCTGTGGCCCCAGCTGCTTCCACCACAGGGCTGCTGGGCTCTTCTTTGGGAGCAGATGACTATGGGGTCAAACAGCAGCTGCGAGAGGGCCACATCTGAAGTGGTATCTGTGTGTACAATAGGGAGTCTGCTCCCTCCCAAGAACAGTAATTGTTCCTGCTACCCACCATCCACCATCCTTCTAGAATAATCTCTCCTGAGATTTAAAAAAGTTAAGTCAAAGTGGATAGACCCACATCAAAGGACATTTGGAGAGACACATTTGACTGCACAGGCCTTAATGTATATAACAATACGTGAAATATATCATGTGGGGGGGTCAGGTCTTAATGTATATAACAATACATGAGGGGCTGGAGAGATAGCCTAGCGGTTAAGAGCACTGACTGCTCTTTCAGAGGACCCGGGTTCGATCCCCAGCACCCACATGGCGGCTAAGAACCATCTATAACTCCAATTCTAGGAGAACTCCAGTTCCCGGGGACTCCGAGACCCTCTTCTGACCTCTGTGGCATTGCACGACACAGGTGTACAAACCTACATGCAGACAGTACATTCATACACATACAAAAAAAATAATAACAATACATGAAATAAATCATGTGGGGGGTTCAGGCCTTAATGTATGTAACAATACATGAAATAAACCATGTGGGGGTCAGGCCTTAATGTATATAACAATACATGAAATAAATCATGTGGGGGGTCAGGCCTTAATGTATATAACAATACATGAAATAAATCATGTGGGGGGGTCAGGCCTTTATATAACAATACATGAAATTTTTTTATTCTTTTTTTTTTTTTATGCTCATGTCCTATGTAGACATCAACAATTCCAAGAACTTATCCCACCTGAAAGAGTTAGCAAACTTTTGTTAAAAAGTACCAGGTAGTAAATATTTTAGCCTTTGCAGGCCATATAGTCTTTTTCAAAAAAGAATTATTTATTTTTATTTTATGTGTATGAGTATTTTGTCTGCATGTTTGTAAGTGCCCACAGAGGCCAGAAGAGGGCATTAGATCCCCTGGAACTGAAATTACAGACAGTTGTTAGCCATCATGTGGGTGTTGGGAACTGAGCCCCAGTCCTCTAGAGAGTAGCCAGTGCTCTTAACCACTGAGCCATCTCTCCAGCCCAGGCCATATGGTCTTTACTGCNATTTTTTACTTTCACTGATCACCACACTGGTTTCAATAAGCAAGGAAAGAGGAATGGCCCAAGCAAAAAAGAACATCAAGTGATATTTGTAATTCAATTTGGTTATCCTCCTTCTTCACCCTTTATTTCATTTCATTCATTCCTTCAACCATTCCACTTTCCAAATCCAAATTTAAAAAGAAGTAACTGAAACGGCTTATTTTGGGCCCCTTTTTTGCCCCCCCCCCCTTTGGGAACCCCCCCCCCCCCCCCCCCCCCCACACACCCCCCACCAGCCCACCCCAGCCCCCCCACACCCCCCCACCCCCCCATTTTTGTTTTTTGCCCCCACCCCCCCCCCCCCCCACCCCCCCCCCCCCACCACCTTTTTTTTTTTTTTTTTCTTTCTTTCCTTCCCCCCCACCCCGCCCGCCCACCCACCCCCCCGCCCCCCCACAACCCAACCCCAACCCCCCACCACCCCCGCCCCCCACCACCACACACCCCCCACCCCCCACCCACACCCACCCCCCACCCCACCCCCAACCCCCCCCAACACCCACACCTTGGCCACCCCCCACTTAGGAAAAAATAAGCTAGAAGAACTTTTGGATGGTGTGTCTGGGGGAAACCCATGTCTAGAAAATTCTCCTGAGTCCTGCTCCTTTGTTATGGAATGCCAAGCCGGTGGTGAATGGAGGGCTGGGGCTGCCCTGGCCAGCCTGCTTCTGACTCAGTGTAGTAGGTGCCTCTGGGTCTGGCGGGCGCGTTTTTTGCATCCTAAAACAATGAATAAGGCTGGGTGTAGCACACACAACGAAGAGTCATCCTGCAGAGAGTCCAAGCTTACGCCAGAATCAGCAACAGGGTTTGTGTCTTTGGTGTCCCAAAAACACTTTTCTTTTCAGTTTAAACAAATTTTAAGTGTGTCAGGTAGGGGTCTAGCCCCACAGCCCACAGAAGCCACAGTTTGGTGTTTTCTAGTCTCCTCCATGCTGACTGTGAGCAATTACTCTGCGAGATGGACCTTTTCAGAACCAGATCATGGAGATGGGGGAGCACAGCACTGTTGTGTGTGGGAAGCTGGACTCTCTAACAAGGCTGCCCCATGAATTGTACACAGCTTCAGAGGATGATGTTTTCCACCTCAAAAAACACTACATATTATAAGGCCTATAATGTTTCTATGATAAGTTTATTGAAAGTCTAACTTCTTTCTAATACATATTATAAGGCCTATAATGTTTCTATGATAAGTTTATTGAAAGTCTAACTTCTGGATAATTTTGGCTATTGTATTGGTCAGCGCCTTTTTATAGAAAAACACGGCACACACTTTTTCTTGTAATATTTTTTCTTTCTGTTATGTTTTTCTTATGTGTCTGCATGTACTGTCTGTGTGTCGGTTTGTGCACCCACCCAGTTTTTAAGTTTAAGATTTTTATTTATTAATTTTCTATGTGTATGAATGTCCTGTCTGTGTGGTCGGTTGGTGCACCGTGTCGTGCAATGCTTGCTGACAGAGTAAGAAGAGGGCGGTCGGATTCCCTGGAACTGGAGTGTAAAGATGGTTCTTTAGCCAACCCATGTGGGTGCTGGCATCGCCATACCCGGGTCCTCTGCAAGAGCAGTCGGTTCTCTTAACCGCTAGCCATCTCTCCAGCCAGGCCACTTGGTCAAGCTTTTGATGTAATAATGTGACAAAATATCTGAGGGGAACATCAGCTTATAAGGAAGATTTATGTTCTCACAGGGGAAGTCTTGGTTATAGTCATTTGGCTCTGTTGCCTTTGGGCCTGTGGTGAGGCAGAACATCATGGAGGGGAGAATGTGGGAAAGGGAACCTGTTTACCTCATGATGGTTGGCAAATAAGACACAGGAAGGGGTGGGGTACAGGGTGCCCATTAGAAGAGGAAGAGGGGAGGAGGTAGCCCATTAGAGGGGCAGTGCCCAGTGAGCTAAAACTAACTAAAATCCCTTCCCCTTAGATGCATCTTTCTAAAGGAGTCCACACACCTCACCACACCACCAACCTCCACACCTCCACCCCCAATGGCAGGTCTCAATCGCTGTGGTGACCAAGCGTTTCTCACATATTTAATGCCATTTGGGGATATTGAAAGATCTGATTCATAACAGCTATGTGAATTTGAGCCAGATTCCTTACTGAAGAAATGAGACTTTGGTTGTGGTAATCATCAGCTATTACTACAGCAATCCTGCATAATAAGCCACTCCCAAACTCAATGTCAGACAGTTCAAATAAGCATGCTCTGAGTTGGCTCACATCTGGGGCCAGTTGATGTTAGCTGATCTGGTTCCACACTGGGGTTGAGTTTGAGTTTGTCCAACATGTGCTTTGTCTTTTCTGGACCGACAGCCACCTGAGGCATACTCTGTGGCAAAATGCAAGAACACATCTGCTTAAGCACATTTCAAGCCTCCATTCCTGTCATACCCACAGCGTTCCATGGACCACAGCCATACCTAAGGCCAGTGAGCAGGGAAGTACAGTTTGTTGACACAGGGAGGGGAGGGGCCAGCACGTCCCAACGTCAATGGGACTCCTTACATAGGTTTTCCAATCAAATCTAAAGCTTTCATTTTCATTTAAAAAACATGTTTTTTCCATCTGATTTATTTTTCTCTTACTATAAAATATATTGAATCTCTTTATAATTTGTTAGTAAATAATGCAGAAATAATATAATGTATAATAATCATAGCACAACCTTTGTCTTCTAATATATTTATCATCATAACACAAAGATAAATCAATAAATATCAATAAAACACAACAAACAGACACAAGACCTTTCTTTCTGACCCAACCGAGGAGACCATCTACAGCCTGAAATGGTAACGAGAACCAGTCAGTCTGTTTCATCTTTGCCAGTTAATCTCCTGGCTTTTTTATATGTACTACTCGTGTGGGAGTTTTTTTTTTTTCCCCACCGTCTGTTCCCTGGAATTTGCGAGTTTTTCCTACATCAATTTCTGTCTCACTTCTTCTACTCCGACTACTTTGCAAAACAGCTTTTCGATTTTGAGCAACATACAATGCAATGGAGTCAAATTCCCATTCCGGAGGAAGAACACACCAAGGAGGGAGGGATCAGACTAGCCGGAAGTGTGGCAGGGTAAATACCCAGGCCTCCAGCTCTGTGTCTGGCACCGAGGGCTTACAGTAGCATCATCTTGGTTCCAGTGGGCTTTGGTAGCCCTGCCCATGGGCCCTGCTGCCTTCAACATACAGAAGCTCTCTCTGGGGCCATCTCCACTTGACGCCCGCAGCTTTCCTTGATGGACTTCCACGTTCCTGACTTCTGGAACCTGGAGTTTCCGCTGCAACTTAAGCTTCACGTTCACAGTTTCATGTGAGGGCTTCTCAGGGCCTCGTTGCAGAGAACCTGGCCCTGTGACACACTGGCTGTTCTCAGCAGCTTTCTGGAACCTTGGCACAAGCCTTCACAACGTACTACAAACTCTTGCATTTTGGATGTGTGTGAAACCAGCACTATATGGGTGTTACTGTCAAGTTCTGGCAGCCAGTTTGAGAACGGAGCCAGACACGCAACGCAGACACGCCGCCCCCCCTCCCCTTGGAGAACGTAGCCACACACGCCCCCCCTCCCCTTGGAGAACGTAGCCAGACACGCCCCCTCTCACCCCTTGGACCACACTGGCCAGGGTGTAGTCCTATGTGTACCGAACTATGAAAACTTTTGTAGTTGGTCATTTTTTAATTAGTGAATCCCTGTGAGGAAGCTCACTATTCATGACTAACTGATTTTTTAGGCATTTTCCTCCTTGAAAATGAAGGTGGTTCTCCACAGAGTGGGAAGAAGGAAATCTTTAGCCAGCAACACATCGGACAGAGCATTGACGTCAGAATATATAAACTACTCAAAATACAAAGAAGTAAGAAGGACAAGATGAACTACTCAAAAGATTAGGAGTAAAAGAGCCGAACAAGCTTCACCATGAGGAATTAAAGAGCTGAGGAAAACATGCTTAAAAAATTTCACTCATCATGTTAATATTTAGGAATCAAAATTAAAACCACTCTGCAGATATCATCTTCTAGTCCAGTAACGGCTACTAAATATCAAGAAAACAAAAGACAACAGATGCTGGAGGGTTGTAGGGAAAGGGGAGGCACTCAATTCCACTGCTGGTGGGAATGGTAACTCTTGTACAACCACTAGTGGATAGCAGTGGTGAGAACCCTGGAAGACCGAGAAAGCCTACCACCGGACCCAGACCATACCACTACCTGGGTAGATATAATCCCAAAGACTGTATCCTACCGCAAAGATCATGCAACAGCGATGGTTTATTGCGCTCGCTTCACAATAAGCGAAGAAGCTGGAACCAACACCATACAGCCCCGTCAACAGACGAGTGGAAGATGACAAAATGTGGTAGATCTACAACAATGGAGTACTATTCCAGTGGATAAACAGGAATTGGCATCATGAACGTTTGGCGAAAAAAGCGTATATGATTGGAGCTCTATAAGCCTATGTGAGGATGTACACAGTCCAGAAAGACAAACAGATAATGGTGTTCCCCGATTTGTGGATGCATAACACCAAATCCCCCATGACGAAAGGCAAGGTGAATCGTATTTATAGTTATTTTTGTTTTATCTGAAAGCAACTATGTTGTTATTTATAACTTGTGAATCCTCAGTGGGCTTTCAGAATCCACCCAACCCATTATGTTTCAGACTCTGTAAGTACCTTATAATGGGTGGAAGTGTACCGTATCCATATCTTAGACTAATCAAATAAGAATTAAAAGGAAAAAAATGTGTATTCCTAAGCATAAAGAAACAGACTGAGAGAAAAGATGCGGACTTATGGCAGAATGCGATCTGGGATGGATGGGGGGGTGGGGGGAGGCGATAGATCGGGAATGATGCCTGAACGAAATGAAAAATAGATGTTAAACACATGAAAACATCAATAAAAAATGTAAAAAATAAGAAATGAAGGTGTTTCAGTTTATGGATGGTTCAGTTTTATACCCTGGAGCTTTCTGATGGTTGTGGCTTGCTTCTACACTCAAAGCAAACTGTACTAGGTATTTTTGGTGAAATATCCAGTCACCAGAGGGGCTATGAAACAGAGGCAAATTCACCTTAATAACATTAGATCTGCTTTTTAGGTTCCTGTGTAATTGACAAAATCCTATATCATCCTCAATGTAACCAAAGTTGTATGTAGATAACGACAACAGTGTAAAATAACATTTATGCATAGAGGGGGCACTGAAATTCACCAAAGCAAGGAATCCTATCTTTAATGTTGAACGGAAAGGCGGTGACAGGCAGATAAAAGGACCGAGTTTTAATGGTGTTTTATAGGGTCTTTGAGAAGTTGGCCGACTTTGTTCACGGATTTCAGATCATTACCAGCCTCCCTACCAGTTATATGGAGCTTAACAGTTGGTATAATTATTGTGGCGACAAGGGTTAGAGTGCATATGTGTGGATGGGTGGGGGCGCTACAAGTCAGAAGCAAAGTAAAGAGAGAGGCCAGAGAAGAGGTAGAACATAAAATCCCTCAGAGACAGCAGAACTGTCCCTGATGCCCAAAACGCATTTAAAATGAGAATTAATACCCAATGCGTGAAAAGTAGACTTACGGAGGGAAAAGCATAGCTCAGATAGCCTGAGGGGAGTCGCACTACTATGCGTCATGAACGTAGGAATGACAGAGAGGTCGACGCTAGCCTTTGCTGATTGGCTTGTGCCAACCAGAGTGTATGTCGACATGAGATGGGGAATACCAGCCTGCACACACCACCTTTGCCTAACGTGGAGAGAGAGTTCTGAGTGCGCCCAGACAGTTATACATGGTCTGATGTGTCCACCTGTTGTGAAGCATGGTCTTTTGTTTGTTTTTGTGTATATTTTGAGACAAGGTTCCAGCCCCAGCTGGCTGAACTCACTATGAAAATCAGGCCGGCCTTGAACTCACAGAGATGCTACTAGCCTCTTGCTTCCCAAGTGCTGGATTAAAAGGCATGTGCCACAATGCCGGCTGTAGCATGCTCTTAACAAACCGAGATGCTCTAGTTAGAGATGAATCTAATCAATGTAGTCCTTGCAACTATTTGAAAGGAGAGAGCACATTTCCAGAGGCTCCCCTTACATCTGACACTGCTTTGAGTTTGTATGTATGGAGGGCACTGTAGAGTAGGAAATCAGAAAATCTCTCTAATGGCAGTTTTATGATGAAAGATCTGGTCACAGTCTGCTTGCCAGCTCAGCTTGTTTAACAGATAAGCAACGACTAGCTTTTGCACTTGATCCAACAGGTAGCAGATGAGGGATGCACTGTCCTACTTTCAAATGGCAAGCAATAATGGATGATTAGAATTCTGGGTGAATTTGTAATAAAAGAGTGTGGAATACAGCCATAGTGTCTTCTATAGATGGCCAACTTTCCCTACTCCTCTGAAGGAATAAATCATGCATCACTAAGATTACTGATCTGGGAGGAGAATCTGGGGCCAAGAGGGGTTGCCTCTCTGAAGATGACCTTAGGCAAGAAGGAAGTCATTTTTTTCCCCTATACGGTGGCAGCTGCCTTTGAAACAAGCATCGTTTGAAGAAGCATGGAGGACTATGCAGAGGAATGGTGTAGAACTGGGGGCATTTCAGTGATGAGCACCCGGGTGGGGAGAACTATCATGTAAGATGGGGGGTGTGGGGCTAAGGGATTGGGGCCTGGCAATGGCCTTGTCTTGGGATGCTCTCTTTGAAAGTGAAAGTGGACAGACTAGCGACTCTGAGCGTGATCCAGCTTGGAGAATCTGAGACGCAGCAGTGTGCCCAGGGGATGAGGGTCCTGGGGCGTGAGGGTCCTCCATTTGTGTTAGTGGAGGAAGATGATGGCAATTTTGTCATCCTTGTCCCAAACACAGAACAGTTTCAGGGGTCAGAAAAATACTCTCGTATTTAAGGGTAAAATAACTTTGTAGAAATGAAAAGCTAAGTAAATGTCCCTATAAAGCTCAAGGGATAAAACAGAGTGTTGATTTTTCCAGTCAGACATTTGCCCTAAAAGTAACAGAACAAACTTTCAAAGACGCCATTTTCAAGACAGGCCGGAGATGCTTTGTCCCTCTGGCTCAGCCGCTGGCGGAGCACATCTGCCCCCACTCAGGGTCTCAGTGACAGCAGTCAGCACCCATGAGGGAAAGCTGAGGGAGACTTCTGGAAGAGCCTGTGGCTTAGGAAGAAAGGAAGCGCGTGGTTGTGCGGCCGGTCTCGTCTTAAGAGTTGGAGCTCAAGGACCAAATTAAATCTGAAGATGGTATGCACATGGACTGAACAAGGAAGTTCTCTTCAGGCTATTTGCTTTCAAGGGCAGATAAAAAGAATCAGATATGTGTGTTTATAGTGGGTTGTTTATCTAAGTAATTTTGTGTTTCCATGTATATATATCTGCTTAGCACAGTTGTGTTATTATATTTTCGTGGTGTTTACTTTTTCTCTCTCATCTTCTTTTTTCTTTTTGAGATAGAGCCTCAGACTCACTTAAGTAGCAGAGGATACAGGGCTTTTGTTTTGTTTCATTTTTTGAGACCAGTTTCTTAATGTAGCCTAAGGTGTTGGCTTCAAACTTGTTACAACACACGCCAAAGATGACCAGGGACTCTTGATTTCTGCCTCTGCCTCCTATGCGGGGTTGTAAGCATCAACCTCTGACGTATCTGTTTTTTGTCCCATTTGCTTGCTTGCTGTGCTTTGGTTTAGTCAAGCCTCATCTCGTTGATGCTATGGAATCAAAGAAGTGGTAATTAGACTACGACCTCATTTTAAAGATTTTATTTTTATTATCATGTTGTATGATGGAGGTACATGGGTATGGCATAGCAATGCGTGGTGGAGGGAGAGGACCAACGTTGGAGTTACTTGCTTTCCCGCTACTTTTACTTGCTCAATCAGGGGATCAAGCTCCCGTTTTCAGAACTACGTGGAAAGCACTGTACTCTCCGAGCCATCTTGTAGCCACGATTCTGGGGGGTTCTAATTGTTACGGTGTCCTTTTCATTACATGGCACTGGTATCGGGGGCTGGAGAGATGCTGCGTTAGACACTTGATATATGCCCAGGTAGCTGACCGGTGATCAATGATGGCTTCTCGAGACATGCACGGTGGCTTAAGCACTGTCAACAGAAGCCCTCTGGTCTAGTTCGGTGATGCTGAGGCCTTGTTCTGTCATGATCATCGCTCAGCAGGGCTCAACTATGCCATAACACTCACAGGTCCTGGTGACATCAGACATGCAGTGCATGACATACTATGCACCCCGTAACACAGAAATACTCATACACATAATAAAAGTAATAATTTTTTTTAAAAAAAGAGTAATTGGTCAGTCAACCTTCGACAGCATCGTAAGAATAGTTTTTTGATTTGTTTGTGGTTTGTGTTTGTGTGTTTCTCAAAAGCAAGAATAGAGGGCCAAGATCACACAAGTAAGTGGGTGTGTTCCAGCATTACGACCTCAGTGGCCTTTTTCAACCAGCAGTCAACATGCACTGGGATCCACTTGTAGACAAGGCAGAACACAGTATTGAAAATAGTCCTAATTGGAAATTTTATCTGAATGAAAATCAAGGAATTTGAGAAGATCAAATAATTTAATATACGCAAACGGATTCAAATGGACATTGTGCAATATACAACTGCTTCACATGTGCACAGCGTAGTAAGACGACTTTTCTACTTATGTTATAATGTGTAGCATAAGGGTTTCTAATGCACCCTATTAAGTCACACTATTTTGTTACCGACAGTTTGCTTGCGTATCAAGGGAGTAATATCTTGACTATAACAAATGCTTTTGTTGGTGGATTCACTGTCACTGAATTTTAAGATGTTAAAGCTCTTCCTACAAAACATGCTTTAATAGGCAGTAAACCGTAATATTACTAACGACTGAAAATAATTGATCCATGTTCGAGCCATTTGGTGGTTTGTTTTTTTACTTTCACCCCACTTTTCATTTTCATGGAAAGTATGAAGGTAAGAGCAGATGAATCTCAATTAGTTTCAATTAATGCCATAAATGGCTCTGATGTATCAGTTGCTGGGTTCTATCAGAACCCCCAGCTAAATGCTCTCAGGTTTGTTTGCACTTGAGAGCAGCATTTGAGCCTATGACGTCAGCCACTATTCTCCAAAGCCCAGAGCAATGCCCAGAGCCAGGGTAATTGACATCTGCAATTCTAGAGTATAGAAAATGGAGTCCTGTGGCCCCAGCTGCTTCCACCACAGGGCTGCTGGGCTCTTCTTTGGGAGCAGATGACTATGGGGTCAAACAGCAGCTGCGAGAGGGCCACATCTGAAGTGGTATCTGTGTGTACAATAGGGAGTCTGCTCCCTCCCAAGAACAGTAATTGTTCCTGCTACCACCATCACCATCCTTCTAGAATAATCCTCTCCTGAGATTTAAAAATTAAGTCAAAGTGGATAGACCCCACATGCAAAGGACATTGGAGAGACACATTTGACTGCACAGCGCCTAATGTATAGTAACAATACGTGAAATAATATCATTGTGGGGGGTCAGGTCCTTAATGTATATGAACATAACATGAGGGGCTGGAGAGATGCGCTAGCTGGTTAAGAACAGAAAAAAAAAAAATTGACTTGCTTTTGTCAGAGGACCTTGGTTCATCTCCCAGCACCCTACATTGGGTATAGACATTCCGTAACTCCAATTTTAGGAGAACTCCAGTTCCCGGGTGACGTCCTGACTCCTCTTCCTGAACCCTGTGTGCAACTTCAGCGACGACAGGTTAACAGAACCTAATGTGCAGACGGTACATTCATCACATACAAAAAAAATAATAACAATACATGAAATAATCATGGTGGGGTGTTCAGGCCTTAAATGTATGTAACACTAATCAGAAGATAAACATGTGGGTCAGGCCTTAATTATATAACAATACATGAAATAAATCATGTGGGGGGTCAGGCCTTAATGTATATAACAATACATGAAATAAATCATGTGGGGGGGGTCAGGTCCTTAATGTAAGTAACACTAACTATGAATCAATCAGTGTGAGGGGGGGGTCAGGCTTAATGTATATAACAATACATGAAATCAAATCAGTGGGGGGGTCAGGCCTTAATGTATATAACAATACATGAAATAAATCATGTGGGGGGGTCAGGCCTTAATAGTGACATACCTCAACGAAAGCATGAATAAAATCAGGTGGGGGTCCAGCTTAATGGATAGAACAATACTGAAATCAAATCATGTGGGATATTACCAAGGAGGGTGGCCCTGGAGGAGCTGGGGGTCCCACTCTGATGAACCTATATTGTATGACATTCACAAAAATGTCAATAAAATGTGGGAAAAAAATCAAGCCTGGCATTTTCCAGGACTCAGGGCAACCCCCCCCCCCCATCCAGGTGGATAGGCCTCCCAGGCACAGCCAGTTGACACAAGGAGGTCTTCAACTCTCTTGGGTTTTATTTATTTATTTATTTATTTATTTATTTATTTATTTATTTATTTTTGTATGTGTATGTACTGTCTGCATGTAAGTCTGTGCACCCGTGTCGTGCAATGCTGCAGAGGTCAGAAGAGGGTCTCGGATTGCCCTGGAACCGGAGTTCTCCTGGAATTGGAGTTACAGACGGTTCTCAGCTGCCATGTGGGTACTGGGGATCGAACCAGGGTCCTCTGCAAGAGCGGTTGGTGTTCTTAACTGCTAGGCTGTCTCTCCAGCCCATTTTCATTTTTATTTATTTATTTTTTATCTTTTTTTGAGACAGGGTCTCCCCATAGCCCCAGCTGTCCTGGAACTTGCTATGTAGACCAGGCTGGCCCTGAACTCACAGAGATCCACCTGCCTTTGCCTCCTGAGTACTGTAATTAAAGGCATGTACCACCATGCCCAGCAACTCTCATTTTTAATTTTATTATTATTTGTGTGTGTTTGTATGATGTGAGGTTCAAATGTGGCCATGTGCATGTCACAATACACGTGTAGCAATCAGAGAACTTATGTGAACTGGGTCTCTCTTTTCAGCCTGGGCTCTGGGGATTGAACTCAGGTCATCAGGTTTCCACAGCAAGTGCCTTTCCCCACTGAGCCATCTCGCCAGGTTCTGCCACCCCTCTTTTGACAGGGTCTGTCTCTTTAAAAGCTTAGGCTGGGCTGGAACTGCTGGTGATCCTCCTGACTCAGCCTCTTTTTCTCTGATTCTCAGGGGAAGGGGCCTATCTTTGGTTGTCTTTCCCTTCCCCCTGGAAAACCATCTATACAAAAGGAGAAATCAGTTGAGAGTAAGGTAAGCTATTATGAGGGCTCTCCACATTCCTCCTGGGTGACATAAAGAGGAAATGGGACTGAAATGTGCAACTCAGCAGTAGGCAGCTGCAGTCCATCTTCCCAAGAAGGATCACTAAGGGTTGTAAAGGTGGCCACTTCTGGTCATCCCCAACTGGATGCTGCCACCGTCTGTAACCTGCCCTGTATGATCTTTTCTCTCTCCTGACATGGGGCACAGAGTGAAAGGCCATCTTTCCCAGTGTTACTCTCCTTGGCATCTCCCTTCATTGACTCCTTATTTCCCCAAAAGTTAAACTTGGTCCTGGCTGGACACTGGAGGTCCTCCGCAGTGTCCATCGCCCACCTGCTCCCCTGCTTGTCTTCCACTGCTGCCCTTCACAAGCTGGCTGTCCAGCCCAAGTGCTGGCCCACTGTCCTTTGGAAACAGCTCTCCAACCTCTCTCTCTGCTTGTTTATCCTATCCTGGTTAAAGCAGAGGTCAATTCCTTCTTTTGGGGGGGGGCTTCTCTAACTGTCATGACCTCCTGGGTTCTCATGAAGGCCACATTGCTTTTACACAATGGATTGGCACCCAGTGTATATAGATTTCCAACTTTTGTATAAAGACAGATACCCCCCAATTTCTCTATCACCAGTACAGCACGAGCTGGGACCCACACTCTGGGGAAGCTTATATAGGTAGCAGTAATTTCCATTCCAAGAAGTAACAGCATAGCAGACCCCTTATCCACAGGGGGGATGTATTCCAAGACCTGCACTAGATATCAGTAACCACACATAGTGCCTGATACTGCTTTTTTTAAGCATATAACTGCGACAAACTTCTACGTGTTCACTTAAAGGAAGGAAAAGCACTTTATGGCTTTTTCTTGCAAAACTAAACTGCCTACATCACTACTCTGCTCTTGCTTCTTTTTTTTCTTGGTCTTTTTGAGACAGGGTCTCCCTGTAGCTCCAACTGTCCTGGAACTCACTCTGTAGACCAGGCTGGCCTCTGCCTCCCGAGTGCTGGGATTAAAGGTGTGCACCACCACCTCTGGCAATACTCTTGCATTTTGAAGCCACTGCTAACTAAAATGCTTAAAAGACAAGCATGGCAATGCTACAACAGTGGTCTAATAGCCAGGAAGGCCACTGAGTGATGAACAGGCAGGTCATGGATATACTGGACAAAAGGGGTGGAACAGTGCAAGGCTTTATTTATTTATTTATTTTTAATTACTTTATTTTATTTTTAAGGGATTCTACAATATAATGACACAGTTGTTTGCAGATAACATTGATGTTACTCAGTATGTCATACAATTAGGTAATTGGTGCATTTTGCAAGTATCTATGTCCAAATTTTGAACAACCCAAGGTTCCCACAGTCCAGTTGGAGAAGCTTGTATGCACAGGCATGTTGATCAGTTAGGAGTCCAGACTATATTCCTGTAGTCTCACGATTCACCCCTGTCTCTCTGCAGCCCTTACAATCTACCACGCCTCCTCTTCCGCAGTTTGTTCCCTGGGCTTTGGGAAAGGGGCACAAGTGGGTGAGAAGAAAACAGTCTAATTTCTTTGGAGTTGTCATTTTGGACTCCAGTCTGTTCAGGTTGTTTCCCTTCATGGGTTGACAGCTTTTCCAGTGATACCCTTTTTAGTCATACTAACAAAGCACAAGCTATTGGATGTACAGGCATTTAAGCAGTACCAATTATTATGTCAAGCTAAGCTGTGAGCATAGACACAGATGCTTGGATGGTATGCTAATCCACAAACTGTGGTTTCTCTATAAAGGGTGACAAGTTCTTATTGTAGCTTATAACATCTAACCACTAGAGGACATAAGCTTGTGGCATCCACTGTGAGTTATTCCTCCAAGGAGAGAGCTAATAGCCAAATAGATTTGGGATATATATAGACACTTGGCTGCCACTGTTGCACAGTATCTCCAGGCTGTTGAGGTGTAGCTGATATTGAGGGAGGAGTCTTGCTTGTCTCAGGAAGACCAATATTTTGCTGTATTGCTTTAGTGGCCTTTGTAACGCTCTCTGGCATTTCAGAGGTCAGTTGTACACAAGTGACGTCTCATAACATTTTTCATGCTCACACCAGGTATTCGACAACAGGGACTTACTGCCTTTCTCCTAGTGCAAGGCTTTATTATGCTATTCACAACAGTACATAATTCCAAACTTGTAGATTGACCCCTTCTGGAATTTTCTACTTAATATTTTCAGACTCCTTAAATATTTCCATTTAATATTTTCAGTTGACAACTGGTAACTTTAGAAAATTAAATGGGCCTAGCACTTGGGAGGCAGAGGCAGGCAGATCTTTGTGAGTTCAAGGCCAGCCTGGTCTACAGAGTGAGTTCCAGGACAGCTGGGGCTACAGGGAGACCCTGTCTCAAAAAGACAAAAAAAAAAAAAAAAAAAAGAAAATTAAATGGGCTGGGTGTGATGGCGCACACCTTTAATCCTAGTTCTCAGGAGGCAGAGGCAGGCGGATCTCTGTGAGTTCAAGGCCTGCCTGGTCTATAGAGAGAGTTTCAGACCAGCTGGAGCTACACAGATACCCTGTCTGAAACACACACAAAGACACACACACACACACACACACACATTAAACAGAATAAGGGGACTGCTGTAACGCTGAGAATCACTTGTGTTTACTAAACTCTTTTTGGTGGCTGAGACTCTGTCCTAAAGATGGCATGGAGTATCTCATTTGTCTCATCAAAACCTCCCAGCCACCCATGTAAAGGAGACATTACCCAGAGTCAAATATGCAAAGATGTTCAATAACTTGCTCAAGAAAATGGCAGGCTTCAAAATGGAACCAAGGCCATCAACCCCAGAACCTGAGCTGGGTTGCCCTGACAAAAGTGTTCTTCAGGGTGAGGACCTGTCCTCAGCCAGCTCAGCCAATGTGCATCCTTACATTAAAACAAAGTGCTCTTTAAAAGAATGTCAACAATCTCAGCCAAGGGTTCCCATGTCTTTATCATGACTGGCCAGCAATTTCCAGGCAAAAGTGAGTGTAAAATATTTTTGATAAGATTTAGCATGTGAGACCCGGGCATGATGATACATGTTTCTACTCCCAGAATTCAGGAGGTTGAGGCAGGAAGATCAACAGTTCAGGGCCAGCCTGAGCTATATAGCAGGGCCCTATTTCAAAAACCAAACCAAACCAAACCCCCAAACATTGTGAGTTATCTTCACTTGTAATCACTAAAACATTCATTGACATCTACTGTATACCAGGCATTGTGTGAATACAAGTTACTCACACTGAGATAAGACACTGAGGTTAATAATAGCTACATGTATCAAAGGAACGGCTTGGAGCTTCAGCAAAGTATGCATCAGCACTTGCCAAGTCTCAACGGCATTGCTGCTGTAACAGCTATTTTCCAGTGTAGGTCTGGAAAGACTGGCCTTTCGACAGTGTTAGAAGGGCTTTCAAAGTCCAGGGATGAAATTCATGATCACCCAAAGCCTCAGTTAGGAGATAAGAGGTCATCTAGGTGACCCTAGGTGAGGGCCACATTATGTGACAGGAATACATTTTCACTTGGATCCCCTTTCCCTGTTTAACACTTGCCACAAAGCCCAGGGCAGGTTTAGGAGTTCTAAGTGAAGCCCTTTTCTCAAGCCAGTTCTGCTCTGTGCTCCACACGTTCTGGAAATCCCACAGAGATAGCTCTGTCTGTTGCTGGCTCTTGGCTCTCACATGTGAGGGGGCTTTCTATAGCCAACTGGAAGACTGACTATCCTAGGCTTACCTGTCCTGGGATTTTGGACTGTGCTCCAGAATTACTGCATTGTTCAGTGATGGGTGGGGCTCAGGAGGAGTGTGGGACACTGGAGGGAAGGACAGGAAAATAACTGCAAGAATAAGATCTGAATGGGACTAATTAAAATCATGCCTGAATATGACTCCAATTATGGAAAAGCTCAAAGAGTTTCCTGTAGGTGGGAGGTAATGCTTTTCTTCCTAACTTTTCACACATGAGAAGTCACTTGAAACAGCCTCTCTACAGAGCTTATTTAACTGGGATGGATTGGGTTTCTCAGATGCCTCTCCAGGCCTAGTCCCAGCATCTGAGTGCTAAGAACACCTCCCTGGGAGGCCTAGGGGAGTTGTCCAATGGACGGCCTGGGGAAAATAGCCCACATTTAAGATAAGAAACTGGTTTCCACACACTTCTTATCATGGCCATCGAGAAGACAGGAACCAGCTCCTGGGGTGGCTTGATGTGGTGGCAGACCATCCTAAATCTTTAAGTGAACACCAGAGCACGGCTGTCTCTGTCAGCTAATCAAGCTCACAGAATGGCAGATCCTCTCTTCCCATGTGAGAACCAGAGGACAAATGAGAAGACACTTGAAGGAGACCAGACATTCAAGTTGAGAACCTTGCATTGCTACTCTCCATAACCCTAATACCCCAAACACTCAAAGTTCAAGGTTAAAACACTGCTAATATGACTGGGTGCCATCTTGGGACATTCTATGTGTTTTGTATTGGACCACTGACATTTCTGCTTTCAGGGGGTTTTAAGTTCTTCTTGGAGTCTGGTAATTTGATGTAATTTGTCACAAGTTATAAAGATTAAAGAGGGCTCAGCCAACATAGCTTATCACCTGGTTCAGTAAATTTCATGAAGGTTTATTGGGATGGGGCTGGAGAGATGGCTCAGCAGTTAAGAGCACCAACAGCTCTTGCAGAGGACCCGGGTTTGATTCCCGGCACCCACATGGCGGCTAAGAACCATCTTTAAACCCAGTGTGGTGGTACACACCTTTAATACTAGTAATCCAGAGGCAGAGGCAGGCAGATCTCTGTGAGTTCAAGGCCAGCCTGGTCTACAGAGTGAGTTCCAAGCCATCTGGGGCTACAGGGAGACCCTGGCTCAAAAAAAAAAAGAAGTTTTATTGGTACACAGCCATACCCGGGCATTTCTGTAGCTGTTTTTTTGTTGTACTCTCTCAGATGAATAGTTGCAGTAAAGACCATATGGCCTGGGCTGGAGAGATGGCTCAGTGGTTAAGAGCACTGGCTACTCTCTAGAGGACTGGGGCTCAGTTCCCAACACCCACATGATGGCTAACAACTGTCTGTAATTTCAGTTCCAGGGGATCTAATGCCCTCTTCTGGCCTCTGTGGGCACTTACAAACATGCAGACAAAATACTCATACACATAAAATAAAAATAAATAATTCTTTTTTGAAAAAGACTATATGGCCTGCAAAGGCTAAAATATTTACTACCTGGTACTTTTTAACAAAAGTTTGCTAACTCTTTCAGGTGGGATAAGTTCTTGGAATTGTTGATGTCTACATAGGACATGAGCATAAAAAAAAAAAAAGAATAAAAAAATTTCATGTATTGTTATATAAAGGCCTGACCCCCCCACATGATTTATTTCATGTATTGTTATATACATTAAGGCCTGACCCCCCACATGATTTATTTCATGTATTGTTATATACATTAAGGCCTGACCCCCCACATGATTTATTTCATGTATTGTTATTATTTTTTTTGCATGTGTATGAATGTACTGTCTGCATGCAGGTTTGTGCACCCATGTCGTGCAATGCTGTGGAGGTCAGAAGAGGGTGTCGGATTCCCCTGGAACTGGAGTTCTCCTGGAATTGGAGTTTCAGACGGTTCTTGGCCGCCATGTGGGTGCTGGGGATCGAACCCGGGTCCTCTGTAAGAGCAGTCGGCGCTCTTAACCGCTAGGCCATCTCTCCAGCCCTGATGCCTATTTTTAAATATTTAATGCAGTCAATATGCTAACTCGAGAGGTAGTTTCGGAAGACCTAAATTATCCATTGAAAATCGGAAGACACTATATTTAATTCTACTGTGTTAATTCTATTAACGGAATTGAACTATATTTAATAGGTGAATATATTTAACTATACAATTTGATGCCCACTTTCAGAGCACTTAAAAGTCTTTCTGTCCTTGGCCTGAACTGCAGATGAGAATGAGAATCTCAGCTCTCCCCTTAGGTGGTTGTGGAACTCAACCTTGGCCTTAGGCAGGATAAAGGGCTGAATGCATAGTCATCTCCAGTTTCTGGCTCCCAGGTTTCAACAGAAGACACACAGGCAGCCAGGCCTGGTTCTAGCTGTTTCATGAGTCAAACAATTTCAATGAAACCCAAACAATGGCGAGGAAGATGCTTGAAAAATGCTTTTGAGTGGTGCAGGCATTTATACAAATGTTTTACTTTCTCATTTGGATTCAAAAAGTGGTGTGCAGCTCGCATATGTGTGTTTGTGGGAAGGACTGTGCAGGCGGCAGAGAGAAACGGGACAATGGATCGTGAAGAGAAGAAAAGAGCCTTTCCAACGGGGCCTTTCTTTTTCTTCCTCAGTCTTTTCAGCTTCACAAAGGAGACATATTTTCCATATAATTGCTAAACATGTTTGCTTATTAAATTATTCTTTAATTAGTTAATGATTTTAGCCATGCTTTGCTCTTCGGATATTCATTTTGTGTAATAAAATAATTATAGATAATTAAACTATCTCAAGCCTTTTTCTTTCTCTGAGCAAACATGCTGGGTATCCAAAAATGACAACAAGTTGTAAATTAATCTGGAAAACAAAGCATGACAGATGAATGATTTAGTTGGAATTAATTAGGCACTAATTATATACTGGAACTAGATGAAGAATGAGACTCATTATAAAAATAAAACGCTATTCTGAAAAGATGCACAGTTACAATATCCTTACCTTCTGTGAGGATGGAGTTGTTCTTCATCCAAATCAGGGCCTGAAAGCAATCTTCCTCATCATTGAGAATGAAAAGGTTGCAGGGAACTCTCCCAGTGTATCGCAGCTTACTCAGAACCTCATTGTTGGTCAGATGTTGACTAATATTGGCTCCTGTTGGGCATGGAATCTGAGGTGTAGTACAGAGAAATATTTGCTTTAGTGGTGACAGGTGAAGAAGCCCTGGCACGTATGGAAGGAAATAAAGTATTCATGGTTATATTCCATATGCTGGCCTGGCCTTTTCTGTCCCCAGATATAATTAATCAGGTTTTAATCGAAAAGGGGAAGAAATTAGCAAGCAATCAGATGAAAGGACCTCTTTGAGATAATCCTCAGAAGGAATTGTTCTGGCTATAAATTAGTGGTAGAAAACAACCATTGGTTACACTCTCAGATTTTGTAGGTCTATGATTCAGATGACGCAAGTCAACAGACAGCTTATATCTGTTCTACACGGTCTGAGGCCTGCCTTGGCTAGGAAGTCTCAAAGGCTGCAAGTGACTTGATGACCCCAGGGTAGACTCATCTAGACCTAAGTATCAGTCCAGTCCTTTTTCTGTCCTCCAAAAAAACATGCTGAATACCCCAAACTAACAACAAGCTGCTGTCAACTGTCCAAAAGCTCACGCTCTTTGTGGTTCAGAACAGCCATTTATGGCTTGGAGATCTCGAATCATGGTGGTTGGGTTCCAAAGGGAAAAGGTCTTGAGAAAGGAGCTCCCTGTTCTTCTCTTGCTCAGTCTTGGAACTTCAGAAGTTTCCCTAAGATTCTGCTATTCACGGAGGTATTTGCAGGGGCCTGCTTGGGATCAGGGGATAAAATGCCTGGAAGACTTGGAGACTCTAGACCTGGAGTTGATATTGACCTATTTAGTTAAGGCAATCTTCCACAGGAGCAATTATTTCAGGTACTGAAGGCTAAGTGTGCAGAGAGGCTAGGCAGGAAACTTAGCAGCAGCAGAAGATCACTATCTATTCATGAAAAGTAAGGATTATCATTCACTTTGTCAGGAAAACTATTCTCCCTTCCCTCCATCCTGCATCCTCTTCGTCCCCCCTCCAACCCAGAGCCTTCCTTGTATAGCTTCTGCTCTCTCACTTTTGACACAGACGTGAGTGGGAACAGAAATTTCCCTCTGCTATAATGAAAGCAACAATGAAATCACAATAAAAGATACTGGTCAACACTCACCCTCCATATTGAAGATGCCCTGGCAATCAGTCATCTTGTGCCCTGGCCAAAAAGTTCTGCTATGCCTCAGCCCCTCCAGCCATTTCCAGGGAAGAATGCAGGCTCAGTATGGCCAGATTTGATTTATCAAGAAATGTCAGAGCCTTGGGTTTGTATGTAGACTCTTGACTTTTTATTATTTTGGTTCAAATTAAAACCAAACAAACGCTGTTGTTAAAGCCAAATAAAATGGCACTGTTGGCCGAGTTTGCCCAGCAGGCTACTCTTCTGGGCCTTCACTTTGGCTGCCAGGTAGAAACGATATGGAAGAGGCAGCACAAAGAGAAGGAAATAAAGGCAACTCAAGCCCCTGGTGGAAGTCTGTACCAGCCTCATGGCAGAAGAGTTAAGCTGTGAGGAGGAGGAGCTCTACCATCACGAAGGGTAAAAAGAGTGCTTGCCGCAGACACAGTCCTCAGGTGAACTGCCTGCTTCACTTGTGCCTTGTCTATAAAATGGGGAACATGGCACCAACTTCAGAGTGACTGTGAAGGTTGTATCAGCTACCATGTTCATCTCATAGAAAACACTCAATAGCCCCAAGGGATCATTACCAACCTGATGAGACTCTCACCGTAGCCACACTGCTGTCTCCTGGTTTGACCATTCCATTTGGAAGTAGACTTTCAGGCTATGAGAAAGCACTGTATATTTCATCTTTTATAGGCAAGTATCCTAAATTTAGGCCATGCCATATGAACCTAATTTGTCATCTGTACAAAAACCCTACAAGGGTTTGAGGACCAGCTGACCATCTTATCCAACCTCTGTCTTTACTCCTGCATCAAACATCTGGGTGCTCAGATTGTTCTTTCTTTTCTCAAGTATAATTCTAAGAAATGAAGAGAACATCTAGGCATATAGACTTCCCGGTTCTGTGAGGTAACCTTTGATAAAAGCGTGTTCAGCAGGGAAGGGGTCCATGAACTCTGTCTATACTGACACCATGCATTTCACCTAGCATTCTTCTTTCTCCAGTTTCCCTTTGTCAGGTATTAATAACACTGCTTTTGTAGATTTGTTTCACAGTCTTTCACTGTGCATTTTTTCTTTCTTAAATATTTTATTTTTAAAATTATGTGTATATGTGTATGTGCATGTAAACAGTGCCCATGGAGGCCAGAAGCCTTGATACCCTGGATCTAGAGTTACAGATGATTGCCAGCTTCACAACACGGGTGCTGGGAACCAAACTTAGGTCTTCTGCAAAAGCAGTACACACTCTTAACCACTGAGCCATCTCTCCCTCTTAAAATTTTTATATTTGTTTGTGGCAGGGGTGGGGCAGTTATAGGGAGAGACACGTGTCATGGTGCACATGTGGAGATCAAAGGAAAACTCACAGAAGCTGGTTCTCTACTTCCATCCTGTGGGTGCCAGGGATCAAACTCAGGTTGTCAGGCTTGGCAGCAAAGTGCCCTTACCCACTGAGCCATCTTGTCAGCCTCTTGTGCACTTTCAGCTATTCTTGGGGTTGGATGCTTTCCTTGTATTTCGGGTTTTGTGTGAAATCAGCCTTGGTCTTACAACAGGGTAGTTTGAAGCCAGGGTACTCACTGTGTAACTTATATTTCTCTCCTCTGCCATGCTGGTTTTGTACTTTAACTTCTAACCACCGGACCTCTTGCTTTCCTTTCCTTCCCTGTACATAGATTTCTTTACCCTGTTCCACAGCATTCTATACCCTCAGTTCCTTTAAACATAAGCGAGTCCACACTGGAATTTTGCATTTGTTTGCAATGCCCACTCCTCCTTTACAACCTCTCTCTCATTTTCAGCAATTTCCTGGTTTTATTAGACTAATTTAAATTGAGGGTTATTACCTTTTTCTTTTGTAGGTATGTTCACATTTACAAAAATTATTTACATTACTTTTTGAAATCTTTCCTGGTGACTGCCACCTGTCCTCTTTGGTGACTGATAAATTCTACAGTTATTCAGAGTACACCTTAAAGTAAAAAAAATGCTGGGCGTGGTGGTGCACGCCTTTGATCCTAGCACTTGGGAGGCAGAGGCAGGTGGATCTTTGAAAAGACAAAAACAAACAAACAAACAAAAAAAAACAACCAAACATGAAAGATAATTTTCCTGAAGCCTTGCCCCTAAAGAACAGCTTTTGCTGACTTCCAAGAGACTTGGGTGGACATGTAATTGTTAAATGATCACATTTTCTCCAAAATTCTATGTAGTTAGTTCCACTTTTCTTTTGTCACTTAATGCTAGAAAGGAAACTTTTTATGGTTCCATTATTTTTCTTCTTTTAGGTGGAGCATTTGACAATTTGTTATTTTATTCTGAAATTTATTCATCGCCCCCCCCCCCGCAACATTCTCAGGAGACAACTAGAAATGTTTCATTATTTGACATTTGCCAGAATGTCACTGATGGGGCGGGGGGAGTCTTCAATTTTTCTCAGAATCAATCAATTGGACAATTTTCTTTTTCTTGGGTAAGGAGAGTTTTCTTAGTAATCTTAACTAACTGTCACAAGTTGGCCGGAGAGGAGCCATAGAATCCTCGTCTCTGATGCAAGGACCATGAGGAGTTTGCAGTTGTGTTTCCAGCGCACCCTTTCTTGGACCTTCCACTGATACTTTTCCCTTTTGGCACCCTCATTAGGAGTTCACTTTTGACACAGGGGCACCCTCTCAGGTCTACACCAGGGAGACACATAGGTATACACACTCCTCCTTCCCAACCTGTTTGTAGCATATACTCTTCTTGCCTTTGGCGGCCCACTTTTACTTACCCAGTCTAGATGGTGTGAGCCTTTTGGAGACCACATCCTGTTGCTGGTCTACACCAAGCTTACTAGAAAAGTGAGCCTTTCCCTATCACCTGGTTGGAGGTAAGTGCCCCTTCTCCCGGATTCTAGTAGTCTCTAACCCATGCTTCAGTCTTCTCCTGGCCAGTTGCAAACTCATTTGTCTTTAACTTGACAGAGTATTCTTCCTCTTTTGTGAGATTACCCACATCTCAGTATGGAAAAGCATCTCCCCACCTCTCCGTAACTGTCCATAAGTTACAGGGCTCTGTGATCTCACCTGGAAGCTGCCTCAAAGTGGTTTTCAAAGCTGCCATGTGTTCACCAATAAAAATAATAAAGATTGATGGAAGAGGTTCGCAAATGAGTTAAGGTATGTTAAAGATGAGTTAGCTAAGTCATCTTCCAAAAAGGAGAGGTGAAAGACACTCCTGAAGCTGGTAGATTAAGATCCAAAGTTCTATAAATATACCATTTGGAACTATGGTGGTCACTGAAGAGGAGTAGAACTACTTCAAACTTGATGCCTCAGAAAAGAGGGCTTGCAAATCCAGGAGTGCTGAGCAAGTGCTCAGCCCTCCTCACCCTCAGTCCTGAAATAAAGCTTAAGATTCGACGTTGTGCACAAGTTTTCTGATTAAAAACTTAAGTGCTATCCATTTGGATGTCCCAAATATTGCAGGCTATTTCAGAACAAGGAGTGCTGACTAGAAGCTAAGGGTTGTACTTATGTTTTATGAAAGGCCATCTTCTTGCTTTGGGTTAGGCTGTACTGTCATTATCTTAATTTGACTTACAATTTGGGACAGAACCATGAAAGAGTTGGAATGAAGGACATAGGAAAAGAAACAAGAATGAGAAGGTCCCCTGTGGATCCAGCTGCCCTTTCCTTCCATTCTATGTACCTTTGATTTTTATGTCCTTCTGGAAAAATTAAATTGGAACTCCCTTTATCACTTCTTCATTTCATTTTTCCCGTTGTAGAAAGGGCAAGAGCTTAACGTGCTGCCGAGCAAATCTGCAGGGCAGCTGGACACACATGGGCAGATGCTGGAGTCTCTGGGCAGCTGGCTGGGTCTTCTGCTCAGCTTCCAAAGTGTGCCGATTCAAACAGCAGCTGGAAGCCGGTGGGCAGGTGAGCAGAGACAGGCTAAGGGGCGCATGGTGTCACCTTCTAGCTTGATGTTTTTAAAAGTAGAAGGAACTCTTAAATAGCAAATGAGGTATCTCTCCAGTTAATTTTTATCCTTTAATCAGAAAAAAACCCTTTTTTATTTTTTGAGAATGAAGCTTCTTTTTAAAAAAAATGAAAGAAAGAAAAGAAAGTCAGTTGTTCAGAGATTGTTCCAGGCCATTCAAAGCCCAGTCCATTTAGACAGGGAGTTTGCTAGAAACTCTTTTTTTTTGTTTGTTTTTGTTTTTGTTTTTGTTTTTTTTGAGACAGGGTCTCCCTGTAGCTCTGGCTGTCCTGGAACTCACTCTGTAGACCAGGCTGGCCTCGGACTCACAGAGATCCGCATGCCTCTGCCTCTCAAGTGCTAGGATTAAAGGCATGTACCACCACGCCCGGCACTTATTTATTTCTGTATGTGTATCAATGTACTGTCTGCATGCAAGTTTGTGCACCCATGTTGTGCAATGCCACGGAGGTCAGAAGAGGGTGTCGGATTCCCTTGGAACTGGAGTTCTCCTGGAACTGGAGTTTCAGACGGTTCTCGGCTGCCATGTGGGTACTGGGGATCGAACCTGGGTCCTCTGTAAGAGCGGTCGGCGCTCTTAACCGCTAGGCCATCTCTCCAGCCCGCTAGAAACTCTTATCTCAGGCTCTCCCGTCATGAGGTTCCCTGCTCAAAGGCTGCATATTTAAAGTATGCTCAAGGACAGGTACTGTGTGCAGTCCGAGAAGTGCAGTTACAAGGTAGTACAGATAAGGGATTCTATGTCGAGCAAGTTGAAGCTTGGGTGTGGGTCTCCACCTCAATTTTGAATCATCCGGGGAACCTAATAAAAAATACTGATGACTGGCCCCACCTAGAATAATGAGAGTAATCCACAGGCAAAGGTGTGTTTTCAAAGCACCCCAGGAGATTTCGATGTGCAGCCAAAGCCGAGGACCTCAATTAAGCGGTGCTCAAGCTGCTCAGCACATGGGGACACGGAGAGGCCGAGGACCTATCTGCGTGCTGCCTCTTCCCTGGCTTAGAAATGCAAAGGAATTACACACACTCCCTTGCCATATCTACAGCCCTGCATGAGATGATCTCAGACCACGTCCTTGAGTTCGAATGTCAAGCTCCTTTTGCTGAAGAAATGCCTTATTTCCATACTCCACACAAAAGAATACTATGTACTGCAATGTGGGAGTCCTAAGATCTGCTGCCCTCAGACAGGGAACAGCTTAAGTTGATTCCCACAATTCTTTAGTCAAATGTGGCTGAAGAGCTCAGACAAAGCCCAGTCACTGGGAAACTAGTCAATCTGATTTCCTAGTTTTATAACTGAGAGACAAAATAAAATAAGGGTTGACAGAAGGTGCACATGTTTGAAATACTTTTGCGGGAGCACATTGCCCCAGCCAAATGTTAGCCTCTTGAGGCATAAATTAATTTACCACAAGTGCATGCCTGGTTGAGCCTGGAGTCTGCTATGGTGAGCCATAAGTGTTAGACTTTGGGACAACAGCTTCAGGAATGACATTTCTCCAACTAGCTGTGATTTTTATCCTTGAACAGAATGTTTTTCTTGGAATGGGTTTCTGGGAGGGTTTGCAGACACTATTCTGGTCATGTGTGCAGGCCTTGAAGAGCACTTTTATGAATACATAGTGGCAGCTGTGCAGGCAAGAGAAGATACTCTTTACTCGGTGAGCATGTGCCCCCAGTAAATGTATTAACTGTGGAGACTTCGCACAGGTCAGTGGCACCCCTAGTGCACAGCCTTACCTGGTACTGCTCCCCGGTACAGAGAATGAGGTGGTCGTAGAACACGAATTCATCGTTGGAAAGCAAAACATGCTTGGCTGCTCGGTCTATACCAGTCATTCTACCAACCACAACATTAACCCAGGAGTTCAGTGACATCAATGCATAATCTTTATCATTAAAACAGTGGCTGCAAAGAGAGAGGCTCCATCAGTGACATCTGAGCAGCTGACAGCAGGCATTAATTAGACATCTGGTGAGCTGGTTCAAGTCCCCTAGTGAGCCAGGTCTGTGCTCTTGCTGTGAGTTTACCAGGACCAAGACTAGGAGATTTTTACTTATGAAACACTTAGTCACAAATTGCCATCTTTCCATTAAAGCTAAATTGTTCCACCTGTCTTAGGTTCACAAGGGGATGCTTCAGGGGGTGGGGTGGGGTGGGGGTGCCTGAGTATGTGTCTGAGTTTGTGAAATTGCTTAGCCTTCTGCTTCTATTTCATGGTGGCTATAAGTCTAGCTGTTGAATTGTCCTACTGGCCACTGACTCTAAAGGAATGAAAAGGAAGAAAGGAAATGAAGCATCATGGGGGACTCCCTCAAAGGCAGGAGTCGGTCTTAAAGTGTGAAGGACCCTGTCTATTGGTTAATGACATTCAATAAACGACTCATTCTTTGTGCTAAATGACAAACCTAGTTATTTAAAGAAAATGTCAATTAGGGAATTCCCACTGCACAAGGTGGAGGTGATTTATGGGGAGCCAGAACTTTCGCAAATATCATCCCAGGGTTGGTGTGAGTGCTGAGATTTCAAGGTCCTGCATGGGCATTCAATTTTTGGAGTTCTATTGAATTGGAGCATTGCACTATA
Organism: Rhizomys pruinosus; assembly: GCA_009823505.1. Taxonomy (NCBI): domain Eukaryota; kingdom Metazoa; phylum Chordata; class Mammalia; order Rodentia; family Spalacidae; genus Rhizomys; species Rhizomys pruinosus. The sequence continues at coordinate 1,560,976 of VZQC01006403.1, forward strand.
ATGTGATAGAAGTGGGTTTCTTATGGCTTTGGGTTTATTTAGAGGGTGTTTGAGGAGGGGCGTGGAATATGTTACAGAATTTGCTGAAAAGTTTCACCTTATATAAATGATGTTTTTCTTTGTTGTTTTTATTTAAAAAAATTATATTAGCATTGTTTTCTTTAAGAAGTAACATGATTACATTGAAAGACAGAATGGAGAATTTGGGAAGGAAGTGACATTTTAATGATCTTGGAGTGAAGACCTAGAGTCTGCAGTAACAGAACAATAAGTAATTCATTTTACTTTAGGCTGCATGATCTTTTCTGGAAAGAACTGTTCCAAGATGTGCATGCTTCTGCTTTTGCCAATGAGCCTGGACCTTGGACCCTGGACCCTGGACCCTGGACCCTGCCTCCTCACTCTCAGTACAGGATAATGAAGCTACCCTAAGTGCCTCCATTTTGCAAGGAAAGGACATGAGAATGTCAGAGATGCTATTTTGTCAAGTGCAATGCATATAGCGAAGGGTATTATTCTAAATAATGTTAATGATACATAATCCTGTTTACTTTCTTTGGAGGCAAACAGGATTCTGAAGTGGTAATAGGGGGACTTTTTTTTTCTTTTTGATCCATACACGAGTCTGGTCTCATCACACAAAGAGAATTCTTGTAATGGATGCACATTAGACCCTGTTACAGGGCCTGTGAAAGAGATGGGGGCATCGGGCTTTGTGTCTCTCCACAAAACAACACTTAAAAACAAGAAAATTTCTTCTTAATAAAAAAGAAAATTCAGGGGCTGGCCTGTCACAGGAAAATAATGGATAGTGAGATGAAATTCTCTCTCC
>VZQC01006403.1:1561936-1597967 GCA_009823505.1 Rhizomys pruinosus
ATAAACATTTTGATAGCTTTACAGGAAGAAGGGAAGCTTCGCTGCATCCACAGTCACAAGAGATACACAAAGGACTATTCATATTTGTTATTTGGTCTCTACTGAAAGCTGTCCAAAATAAAGAAAAATTAAGTATCATTAGTGTCCAAGGATTAGTCTTATGTAGATTTGCCCAAAGATAAAAGCTTTCGGGGAGAATTTGTAGGCAGCTAAGACAATGCTGTTTTCAATGACAGTGGGACAGTGGTGTTGGCAATGTTAAATGCATATTTCAGAGCCAGAATCTGAAGCTCTGTCCACTGGGAATGAGCACTTGGGAGTACTCATTTAAAAAGAAGCTTTACTGAGACACAAAAGAAAGTGCTGAAGAGTGAGGCCGATGCTTTTACAGTCTGTTATATTTCTCAGTTCAAAGTACCACTGTGTAAATTATTGCTCTCCACATTAGACATTACTATACATTTTTTTTTTGGGGGGGTGCTTTTTGAGACAGGGTCTCCCTGTAGTCCCAGCTGGCCTGGAACTCACTATGTAGACCAGACTGGCCTTGAACTTATAGAGATCCACCTGCCTCTGCCTCTGCTAGGATTAAAAGTGTGCACCGCCACACCCGGCAAGATATTATTGTCCATCCGGACCTTTAATTTCTCCATCAGATGAGTGAAGCTATAAGTGACATTTTTCCAAAACCATTTCCTAACACAGTTCCTTAGACTCAAGACTTAATCATAGCAGAGACTATTTCACAGTTGGTAACAAGAGATAACCCTATCACGAGGGTTCTTCAGAGAAAGAAAGACAGAAAGAAGCAAAGAAATTCCATCAGTGAGATTTCATGTTTCGCAAGAAATCTTGACACTGACTCAAACATTGTATAAAAGCAGACTGGAGATGTACCTAAATGGTTATCCTCATAGAAAAGTCTGGAGATACAGCCTGGAGTGGTGGCACAGGCCTCTAATCCTAGCATTTAAGGAGTGGAGACAGGAAGCTAAGAGTTGGTTGGAAGCCAGCTTGGGATTCACAGTGAAATCCTGTCTCAACAAACAAACAAAGAAACAAACAAACAAGCCCAAGCATGATGGGGAAACTTCTGGAAGAGAGCACGTACAAGGTAAAGGAGCATACAAGCAAAATGCAGCCTTCTTGCTTGTCAAGGTCGTGAGCCTAGCAGAGAGAAATTTAGCCCAAATCCTTAGATGTTTAATTAGAAGCCACTCATCAGGAACCAATACAAGCCAGAGCAGACCTGCACCCCACAGAAGCAGAACCCTTCAGAAGATGAAAGAAACTTTGAGATTTTTTTTTATAGGAGATTAACTGTTATACACTTGGAAGAACCATTGCAATTAACGTTCAATTATTCAGGGTTGATTGTCCAATTAGTGGGTTTGTCCTGCTTCCTGTTTCTCTCCCTTCCTGCACCTTCCTCCAGCTGCCTCCCAGGTACAATGTTAACACCCAGTAGAGGCTGGACAGGGTGGGGGAGAAGACAAAAGTGGCTGTTAAAAATAACAAGGACAATAATGACACAAAACCTGGTTAAGGACAAGTTCACAATTAGCATTTAGAATGAGGAATTTTGATTATTAGATTTATGTATGTCATTTGCACTTGTTATTATTGAACTCCATGATCCAAGACAATTTCCTTTATTGAAACATGAGGACTGTTTGAAAGACAGAGGCTGTTCAGTCTGCTCTGCCTGAGCATCATGATGACGTGATGTTACCAACCCAAGGGGATCTGGTGCCTGTCTCATCCTTGACAGAGAGGACATTTGCATGTTCTTTGGAGGTAATTTCTATTCCACATGATAAAATTCCTGCCTTTGGGAATTTTACATTATGGTTGAAGGATTTGGAATGTAGGTAACAAATAGAGGTTTACAAGGCAAATTCTATTATAATTTAGGATTTCAAGAGCTAGGAAAAAAAAATGGAACAGAATAAGGCAACTGGAGTGTATTGGAGTGTTGGCTGAAAATGAATGGGTTGTCAAGGCAGACTTGGCATCTAAGAAAAGGAAAAGCAAAGACACCCAGGTAGAGACTTGCCTGTTGTGTTTGATGTACATTAAGATTACTGGTATGGATGGAATGGAGAGAAAAGTGCGGAAATAGCAGAAGATGAGGTCGGAGAAGTCAGTGGAAAGGCCAGATTTTATAAACCTCAGAGCATTCTAGAATGTTCTGTGGTGATGAAAGCATTCTAAAGCTAGCTGTGCTTATGGTATGCTAAAGGTCTGAGCCACTAACGTGGCAAATGTGACTGAGGAGCTGAAATTTTCATTTCACTTAATTTTAATTAGCTAAAAGGCAAATAGCAGCATGTGGCTTGTGGCTCCAGTAGTCTCCAGCTGCCTAAACTTCCAGGACGCTGAAGCTCCAGGAGGCAGGGCTGACATCATCTGAGTCATGTTTTTGTGTGTTGTTCTAGTGACTGTGTTCACGAGGGCAGCAAATTGGGGGGTGACTACATTTTCAAGAGGAATAAAGGTTCCTTCAAGGATTCTGATATGCTACCACCCCACCAGTAAACAGTTTCCTTTCCCCTATGTTCATTTGCAACACTGGCAGACTGTAGAGCAGGGTGTGATGATTCATGCAGCCACATTTTACTCCCAGAAACTGAAATTAGTAGAAGCTCTGTAATGAGGAAATGGCATTTCCATGAGCAGATGATGTCAAATAGTGGTTCTCCTGTGATAAGAACAAGAATGATTTCCTGGCCTGGTAAACAGTCCTGGACCAGCCCTTGGTGCCTACTGTGAGTTGGGGTGGGAGAGAGACCCACACCATAAGGTGGTGCCTGTGGGTGCAAGCATGTCCACAACTTCACTGTCCTGCTTCTCAGAATCCAGAGCAGAGGCTGCCGGCCCATAGGCTCCATTCTAATTGTAGGAACAGGGAAGCTTTCTTCCCATGGGTACAAAATGGCTGCCACATCCTGCAATGTAGGGCCATTACGGTTTAAACTTTTATTTCCCAAGTAATGCATGAATTTCAGGAGAAAATCCCTCCACTTTTTCCTTTCTACTTTGAAATCTATTATTTAACATTAAAAAAAAAACTGCACACAAATTAAGAAAACAAGTTAGAAAGGAAGTAGAATCATACTCGCTTGCTAGAAATTTCCTTTGTTCACTGCCCCAAAGGTTTTTTCCTGGGAGTCCATGAGTTGAAATCAAGGTGAGATTATTAAACTTCAAGTGAGAGCTGAAGAGAAAAAAAAAAAGAATGAAAAGTCAAATATTTATTATAATTCAATTTAACTTTATTTCACATATAATCGAGTTCTTAGATTTTTCTTTGGAGGTGGCAACTCTCTTCATACAACCCTTCAAATCAACCATTATGACATAAAAAGGAAGATGGCGTTGAAGCTAATTGCAGAAAATTCTGAAATTTATGTGTAGTATAAGGAAGACATGAATTAAAAACAAAAATGCTTTCCTCAAAGTATAACAAGATAAAACCCATACATTGGAAAAGGGACATCAGTTTTGCATAAATTAATGCAAAGTGAGTGTTTAGACCACTTGTAAGAAGCTGGAACCCTAACTCACAGCACAGTGACTGTCTGCATTTTGCAGTCTCTCTCCCATGAAGTCTTCCCAGGAACCAGGTCAGCAACATTAGCTTTATTTCATGTGAAACTGAGGCACAAAGATTTTCCAAGGCCATATCAGGTCACTGTCTGGTTCCAATGTCACATCATCTAACCTTTGTGGAGGGTCCCTTGGAATTTGGGGGAGGTTGATTGTAGGAGATTCCAGGGGATACCAACACCTGCAGGTGCTCAAGTCCCTGTAAAAAGGCGCTTTAATATGTACGTAGGAGCTGCACACTTTAAATCACCTCTAGCTTTAGAGCACACTTTAAAGCACACTTTAAATCACCTCTAGCTTACTTATAGTAGCAGATAAATGTGTAAAGAGTTGATATACTATCTTGTTGAAGGAATAAAGACTGTATATATTCAGTGTAGTGAAAAGTTTTTCTCTCAGGTGTTTTCTCTCTGAGGTTGCTTGAATCTATGGATGAAAACCTGGGATCAGGGCTGGAGAGATGGCTCAGTGGTTGGGAGTGCCACCTGCTCTTGCAGAGGACCCGGGTTCGATTCCCAGCACCCACGTGGCGGCTAGGATCTGTCTTTGACTCCAGTTCCAGGGGAGTCTGACACCCTCTTCTGACCTCCACAGCATTGGACAACATGGGTGCGCCTACCTACATGCAGACAGTACACTCATACACATTAAAAAAAACAACAACCTGGGATCAGAGATGGTTGACTCTCCAGTCCTGAAGACCTGAAATTGATGAGAAGGATCTCCAAATCACCTAATTCCCACAGCTCAACATCAGTCTTTTCACGCATAGTTATTCAGATCAGGATATCAGAATATCGTGTAGTAGAACATTCTAGAGGATTCCTTTTAAGAACAAAACTGTCACTGAGCATGGTGGTGTGCACTATTATCCTAGCACTTGTTAGACTGAGGCAAGAGGATCAGAAATTCCAGACCAGCCTGAGCTATCCTGACTGTGTCAACAAACAAAAGACCAAAACTGCTTCATATTAGCATCATGCTTTCCAGAGCCCAGGGCACAGTCACAGGCATTACCACGGTGATTAATCTTCAAAACAACATCCACTAGGAGCACTGGAGGGAACAACAGGTTATGTGCACTCTGTGAGGAAGAGAACCAAGGATGGTAGAGGAAAGCCGTTTGTTCAAGCTCAAAAGCAAGCAGGGGCAGCAAAGCTGCTCTCGCCTTCGTGCTCCAGGCAGCACAGTCTGTACTCAGCACCTGCCCTCTTGATCCTGCATGGTGGGTAGGCCTCAGGATCAGCCCAGCGCCTGTGGAGATCAGGACTCACTGTCTACCTTCTAGTCTTTTGGAGACCTCTGCTGCAGTTTGCCTTTTGCTTAGACTCGGCAGAAACGTTATGGGTGAGATCTTTTCAGTGTCCTTGTTGATGAGGAAGATATTTTTTCCCCTCCTAAAAATTTCTTCTTATTTTTCATGGCCCTTTGTAATGAACGAAATGCCAAAAAGGAGGTCTTTACCCGACCAGAGGAAAGCACCTGCCCTCCCTTCCCAAGAGGAGGCTGGAGATTTTCCAACTGGAAATGCTACCAATTTACTGGCAGTCTGTTAAGTAGCACTAACAACAGGACTTTTGGTGATGGTGTAGGCTGGCAACGCAATAAATTCAGCTGAACCTGACATTTGAAAGCAGCTAAATATTATGAAAGGTTTTGCTCTGAAGTCTCTAAGGATGGCTATCATTTAAGAATGAATATTCCTATTCAATATGAAGAAAACCAAGCACATCTTATCCTCTAATAATAAGAACAAAAATTCTGAATATCTTCAAATAGCACAAAGGTCACAATTAACCTCGGCTTCTTAGGCTGTGTCTGGAAGCACATACAGTGACAGGCCTTGGATTTACTGCCGTGCAGTGGAAAGCACAAATAATAATAGCATGTTTTTACCAATAGACAGTTTATTCTGGCTTTGAATCCCCTGTGATCAAAATGGACATTATATTATACCAGCAACAGTTACAGGCAGGCCCTTTTTACATCTCCATGCAGGTAGATGGCTTAACGATCATGCAGATCTACCTTTCACTACAAAAACAATCCCTTTGGTATGAGTAATTTGAATTATCTAACGACAGGAATCAAATGACTTTGAAATTGCCAAATTACCAAATTGTATTATCCTGAATTATGCTATTGTATAATTAAAAATTTTCCCCAAAGAGAAAAAAAAAATCCCAGAAGACAGAGTAGGATTTTGTTTTGTTTTTGTTTTATTTTTTTTAAATATCATCTATAATGACAGAATACATTTTTTTTAAGGGAGAGAGATTTTCTGAATTGCTTTTCTCTAAAGGAAGCAGTTTTTCTCTTTCTTCGGCGGTAGTGAAATTCCTTCCGTGTTCTTCGATGTGTCTTCTCTGGCTCCCATCTTCAATTTCCTACTGTGACCTATCTAGTTCTCCCTTCCTCATTCTCCATTGAGCATACATGTCTCCCACATCGTAAGGAGAACACACAGCAGTCATCAGCTTTACTCCTTTCCCTTCGTGTATCTACAAGAACATTCTTTCATTCCCTAGTTCAGAAGATGGGTTTCTCCCCATGAGTCCCGTTTCCTCTTTAAAACCCTCTGCCAGCCGATTTCTCTTACAATGATATGCAGTAGGCCAGTCTAGTGCTGATACCAGAGCTGAACGGAACTTGGATGTGTTTTTCTGTTTCTCCATGGGTAGCTTTTATTCTCAAAGTCACCCTAGGTCTAAGGTAGCTCTTGGAGTTCCCTCCATCTATCACATGACTATTATAAGCAGGAGGAGGAAGAAGCGGGGTTAATCAGGCCAATAATACCAAATGGAGTTCAGCTAATAAAAAAAAAAATCCAATTGGACAGCACCTAGAGTCAAAGCAGTTCTGAGAGCAATGGTATCAGACAGCTCTTGAAGAAGAACCAGAGTGACATATAGAAAGCAGCTTAATTGGCTGCAGCTTTGTCAACCAAGTAGTCAATTGGCTGCAGAGCCTCCTGAACCCAACCAGCCTTCATTACTATGAATCAACTCCACACTGGTTCAGGCTATTGGTCCAGTGCAGGAGCCTATCCCAATCAATGGCCTCTTGCTAATTTTATTTAACAGCAGAAAGGGCTGTCAAAGGGGCTGGAGAGATGGCCTAGTGGTTAAGAGCACCGACTGCTCTTGCAGAGGACCCTGGTTCAATTCCCAGCGCCCACATGGCAGCTGAGAACTATCTTTAACTCCAGTTCCAGAGGAATCCAATACCCTCCTCTGACCTCTTCGGCCTTGCACATCACGGGTGCACCAACATACATGCAGACAGTACACTCATACACATTTGAAAAAATTAAAAAAGAAAGGGCTGCCATTAAAGCCTGATAGTCCCTGTGTCTTCTCTGTTTATGTTATCAGAACAAATTGACATTACTATGTTTAGTGAAAGAAATTAGAAATCAGAGGTTTTCATAAAACATAGTGTGATTATTATTTATTATTCTTTTTTTTTTTTTTTTAAGAAACTACACTGCCCAGAGTTTTGTTGTCAAGCAAAATGCAGAATGAATCCTGGGAGCCAACGAGCAGTCTCTGCTCACACTGACTCATGAAGGAAGAGCCTTGTGAATCTGGGTCCAGACAACAACCAGACGATACATTCCCTCAGGTCTGAGTAAACGAAAGCAAGGTTTACCCAGGATTATAGGGGCTAAAAGCGACAGACATCAGGGACTAGCAAGGTGGGGTGTCCTTACAATCCTAAGCCTAAGGAGCAGGACAGGGAGCAGCGAATAGGGAGAGCCAGGCCACCAAGAAGCCACGTCTCAGGAGCTGTGTCACTAGAACGGACTGGGCCACTCTCTTAAAGTTGTCTTCCGTGACGTTTCTATGGTTCTTTCTCACCAGGCTTAGGGCTAGCTTCCCTAGTATCTCTGTCTCTTTGTCTCTCTGTCTCTGTTCTCTCTCTCTCTCTCTCTCTCCCTCTCTCCCTCCCTCCCTCCCTCCCCTCCCCCTTTCTACATGGTTACTAGAAACCTCTTTCTACATTAAATCATATTTTGATGATTTCCGGTTTTGAGAGTACAACCTTGGCTTACTACCTTGGTAGCAACAGAGCTGAACAGTTAGGATAATGGGCTTGGGAGGACTCAAACTGGAGTCCTAGCTCTGGCTTTTTGGCCTTGGGCAAGTTATTTAACCTTGTGGTACCTCAGATTCCTTACCTGTAAAATGAGAGTGATAGAACATAATGACTTACAAGCAAGCTGTGAAGATGAAAGGTAATGGTACCTATAGAATGTTCGGAACGCTGCCTGCTGCACAGTACATTTCAATGGATGTTAACTCTTCCATTGTTGAAATACTAAGTCCAGGGGCTAGAGATGGCTCAGCAGTTAAGAGCACTGGCTGCTCTTACAGAAGACCTGGGTTCAATTGCCAGCACCCACATGGCAGCTAACAACTGTCCATAACTTTAGTTCCAGGGGATCCAACACCCTCTTCTGATCTCCACCAGTACAGCACAAGACAGGTGCACTCATAAGCAAGCAATATACTGATACACATAAAAATAATAAAATAATTAAAATATTAAGTCCTAATTCACTAGTATACTATATAAGTCCTTAGAGTCAGGGCTAAGCTAACCTCTCTCTTCTTCATGACATCATCCTTCTAACCACTCACTGAAGATTCCCTATCCTTTCATGCCTTCATATGAGAAGACCAGAAAACTTTATATGATTTGATTTGGTTCACAATTATGAAGTTCACGGTGCTCGAGCTATTCCGAGGATAAAATATGGAATGAAATGTTTAAGACTTTGCATTTGCTTATATATGAATATTCAAAAAGTTCCTGCAGACAGAACAGCAGGTCACTGAGTACATCTTGGCTTTGAATGAGCCTTACAGGAAATGACACAAACAGCAGTCACAGATAAAGGCTGTGTCTCACATATAATGGTGTTTGCTTAATGTATATCAACACTATCTAGCAGCATTGTGGGCCCTCTGCTCCAAAAATCAAAGGTCACCATATTGTGAAAAAAAAAAAAGTTCAAGTTAAGTGCTCCAGCCAATGAAACATTAAACAAGTGCACCTGCATTTCGCAGCAAATAATTCCAGTGGGGATTTCATGTTGCTGTGGATACAGAGGAGGAACAGCTCAAAGATACTTGTGAAGCGGGGAGGGATTACAGTATCCAGGGAAATAAGTAAAAGGTATTGTGTTTCATTCTGCGTTTCAGGAGGACAGCTACAAAATGAAGTCTAAACATCCTTAGGCTTCAAATAAAGAGGATCCCACTGCCAATTTATTGTGTACAAGAAAAAGAAACAAAAAATTTTCACATTGCTTGTCATTCTGGGCAGTAAAAACCTGACGATCTGCAAGGCAATTGCTCATTAATTTTTATATTTTTGCGGATTTTTTTTGTGTGTGTGGCATGATGAAGGCAAGCAGCCAAAGCGAGTGATTTAATTAACTGCTTTTATTAATGCTTCTACTTGGAGAACCAGATAATGTAGAGAAAAAAAAAGAATTATTTCGCATCGATCTAAATGTTCCAATTTAATTTACTAAAACCTCTGCTTTTGGAATTGTTCAAGACAGTGACAAAAATATTTTCCAGATGATAATAAATCCTAGCTCAAGATAGACATTTGACCTGGCTGCTTATTTTACTAGTCAAAGAACAACTCAGGTTTCACTCAGTCTTAAGGATGTAAGATAATATCACAGAATTAATGGTAAAATGCTACAGATAGGAGGTGAAGGTTGGGGTTATTGTGAACTTCTACTATTAGAAGATAAATGTGTTTAAAAGCCAGAACAGCTGGGCGTGGTGGTGCACACCTTTAGATTCAGCACTTGAGAGGCAGAGGCAGGCAGATCTCTGTGGGTTCAAGGCCAGCCTGGTCTACATAGAGGCAGGTGGCTCTCTGTAAGTTCCAGGCGAGCTGGGGCTACAGTGAGACCCTGTCTCAAAAAGACCAAGGGAAAAAAGTCAGAACAAAGATTTATTATAAGTATAAAGCACACTAAGAGAATCCGTCAGATTTCCTGCAAAAAATGAACTTTTTTCAGGCGTTTCTGTTATTGGTAGTGTTGTCTAGGTCATGAAAACAATTTTTTTTTTTTGTTTTGTTTTGTTGACATATCTCAAGCTGGGTATTTCATTTTTGTTCTGCTAGTAAAAATACTAATGGCTGCAGCCACTGCTGTCAGGAATGGCACATTCTGACTGCCAGGGAAGATGGAAGAGAGAGCCAAAGAGGAGGGGCGGGGTGTTCTGAGCACCTGGAGAAGAGGGGGAAGGTGTGCAGGGGTGAGGCACCCTTCCTGACCCTGCTCCCTCTTGTCTTGGGTAGACCTTGCTGGCTCTACCTTGGGTGGTAAGTCAGAACTCTCTCATTCTCACTAGTCCCTGCAGGAACTAGGATCTGGAGAAAGGAAATAAGGAACAGATCTCACAAAGCCTACCCCGAATCTACACATCATCCAGGAGTGACCTGGGTTCCCTGTGGGCTCTCCAGGGATCTGGGCAGAGAGGGGCATGGGCCAGCATCAGGGTATGTGGGGGACATGTGGAGAGTCAGTATCTCAGATGAAATCTTACTCTGGTCAAAAGTAACAGAATCCTTACTAGAAACAATGTTACTTTTGAAAAATGGTAAGAATAACTTTTGGGGGGGCTGGAGACATAGCTCAGCAGTTAAGAACATTTGCTGTTCTTCCAGAGGACCTGGGTTTGAGTCCCAGCACCCATGTGGTGGCTGATGACCATCTGTAACTCCAGTTCCAGGGGACCCTATGCCCTCTTCTGGCTTCTTTGGGGTACTGTACACATGTGGTACACTTACATACATGCAGGCAAAATGCTCATACACATAAAATAAAAACAAATGACATTTAATTTATTTTTGTATGTGTATGAATTTACTGTCTGCATGTAGGTTTGTGCACCCCTGTTGTGCAATGCTGTGGAAGTCAGAAGAGGGTGTCGGATTCCCCTGGAACTGGAGTTAAAGACAGTTCTCAGCTGCCATTGTGGGTGCTGGGGATTGAACCCAGGTCCTCTGCAAGAGTGGTTGGTGCTCTTAACCACTAAGCCATCTCTCCAGCCCCCCCATAAATGACATTTTTAAAAGAAGCTAGTAATCCCAGCACTTGGGAGGCAGAAGCAGGTGGATCTCTGTGAGTTCAAGGCCAGTCTGGTCTACATAGCCAGTTCCAGGACAGCTAGGGTTACAAGGAAACCTTGTCTCAAAAAAGACAAAAAAAAATGAATTTGAGATTATCTTCATAATTTGTAGGAAATGATTAATCATGTTCTCATACATAGATGCTTTGAGCACATGTTTATACACATTAAACATATACAAGCTATAAATATCAAGATGACAGCAATAAGACAAACCAGAAAGCCTTGGTACACAAGAAATGCAAAAATGCAACACCTAAATCACTTAGGTTCATATGACCAAATGACAAAGCACTATGGGTCTACAAGAACAGGTGACATCACTTCTGTTGATGAAGGAGGGTTTGTATTTAGGGCAATAAAAGGCCATCAGGAAGCCTTTATTAACACCGTATGGGCTGGCTTCCAGATGCTTGGCAGGTACTTCTGCCTCCAGTCTTAGTATGATAGTTTAAGCATGAAGCTTTGTGAAATTGTCCAATTTGTATGTAAATACCAGGAACATGGAATAATGACTCCAACTATACAATGTTAATGATGGCATAATAATTAGGCTGAGTAAGCACTAAAGTAATGATGTGAATTAGAAGTTATATATGAGTTCCTGAGATTCAGAAAATATGGTTTAGGAAACAAGCCCATAAAGTAGTTTAGCTATAATTATAGGGGGGAAATTGTTTCCTTCTAGATAAGACTGTCAATTTTGAGGAAATGTCTACACAAATGGTCCCCAAACCCAGCAGTAACTCAGAATTATCTGTGGAATCTGTCAAACACATGTATTCCTGAAACCTGCTACAGCCCTTCTGAATTATAACACTAGAAACTGGGGGCCCAGAAGCTATATTCCTTTTTAAACTATTTTATTTACTTTTTTAATTTCATGTGTGTGAGTGTGTTGCCAGCATGCATGTAAGTGCGCCTGTGTTTGTGCAGCGTCCACAGAGTCAGAAGAGAACATTGAATCCCCTGGAACTGGAGTTACCGACAGATGTTAGCATCTGTGTAGGTCCTGGGAACCAAACCTGGGTCCTTTGCAAGAGCAGCCAGTGTTCTTAACTAGTGAGCCTTCTCTCCAGCCCTCCAGAAACAATATTGCTACAGTCTTCTTCACCCTCACCCACGTGGCCTGCCCGTGCAAAAGCGTAGTCTCACACTTCCACAATCTGTCATACAGAAAGATTACTCAACATTAACCCTAAGGTCTAGAAAGGTGATTCACAATGCTTTTCTCTATTACACATTCTTAAAAGAAGGAAATTCAAAGTACTTTTTAAAAAGTCCTAATGCCTTCCTATATTGGTAATGTTGAATTATTTCTTTGAATAGGAATTAATTAACCTTCCAAGGATTAAAGTTAGAGATAAACATAGTGTTCAGAGCCATGTGCTCAGTAGATGGTCTAGTCTGTTGAGGGTATCACACAGTGGCTCACAGAATTCCCACTCTCCAGAGAGGGTGACCACCTGCTATGGTTTAGAATAGATCTTAAATAATCCACAAAGGCTTGTGAGCTGAAGGCTTGGTTACAACCTGAGGTACTACTGGCAGGTGATGGAACTTTAAGGAGGTGATTCAGGGAAAGAGGGAAGAAGAGAAGGAAGAAGGGAAGAAGGAAGGGAGGAAAGGAGAGAGGGAGGAAGCCAGGCAGGCCACAAAAATCCTTGCGACTATACTTTGAAGATACTGTGACTGTAGCACTTTTCTCTCTGCTTCCTAGACACTGCGAGGTGAGTTTTGCTCCACTACACCACCCTACCATGATGCTGTCCTTGAGTGCAGGCTCAGAGTGATATGAGGATGGGAGGGTGCTGCTGCAGGGCCAAGGTGGCATGGACTCCCAAAATACAGATTACTGAACCCATCCTCTGAGTCTTAAGTGTAGTACATCTGGGATGAAACCTGAGACTGTGTTTCCAAGAAGTTTCCAAATGGTTTTCTTACTGCTGTGACCAAATACCTACAAGAAGCAGCTTAAGGGAGGAAAGAGTTATTTTGGCTCATACTTTAAGAGGATACAGTCCACCATGGCCGGGAAGGCCTGGTGGCAGCAAACGCCACCAGAGGGAGCATGTAACTAGAACTCCACTTCTTCACATCTGGGCAAAACAGGAAGCACAGAGAGATGAATGGTAGTGCTTGCCTGGCTTCTCCTTTTCCCCTTTTTATTTAGCCCAAGGCTCACGGGATGGTGCCCCCCACATTCTGGGTAGGTCTTCTCCTTCAGTTGACCTTTTCTGGAAACTCCCGGTAGGACCTCTTCAGAGGTTGTCCCCTAAGTAGTTCCAAATCCAGGCTACTTGACAATGAAGATAAACCAGCACCGTGTTGATGCTGGGGATTCACAGAGGACATGTGGAGAACTCTTACTCTAGAGATGGAAGACTGAGAGGCCCAGGGGACTTGATGTGCTCAAAAAGGAAAAAAAAAAGTTTAATGTGTTTTTGTGGAGGGAGGATATAGTCCTATTACTAACACTTAAGAAACATCAGAAAAGACAGAAACTTTTGTTTTGCTTGTTTTCTTTAACACAGTAAAATTCTTGGACCTGGACTGGGAAGTGAAGTCAGAATCTCTTGAGATTTACATGATGAAATTGAGAATAAAGATCCCTAAATGGGTTAAGATTAAAGTATGCAAAGCATTTGGCTTTCTGAAAAAGACATGCATTGCTAGCCAGTTAGACAACAATGGCCCGTTGGAAGCCCTGGAAAGGCAGAGGTGTGCTCCCTATGAACCTTAATATCCATGATCCATAAAGGACCAGACCATTTCTGAGTTTGGGCTGAACAGCTAATAGGAAATACTCCACCCCAATTTTCTTTAGAGCCAAGCAGTTGTGAAACAGAAGCAGCATGCTACATTGATTGGGCTGTTTGCTCAGCCTTGCAAATGTTAAAGCAGAGGAGATGGATGCTTTCATTAAACTCTGAAGGAGCGTCTCACAAGGAGTCAGTGTCAGGAGCATAGTTAGCATGTAGAAGTTGTGTGAATTAGAAGTAGTTAGGATTAAACTAACAGTAGACAATATGTGAAATGCTGTAACCTTAAAGAAATTAGCAAATGTTGTACTTAGCTCAGCAACAGGCCTGCTCCAGCTTAGGGATCACTTGCACAGGCTCCAGCACTCAGCACTAAACTGGCCACAGACAGGCTCAAGAGAGCCCAAAAGACTGACCATACTCAATTGATTAAGTGGCCAGAGCCGGCATGGACACAAGGACCTGATGATAACCAGTCCTGGGTTCCCCACCTTGACCTACACATGACCCCAGACAGGAAAGATAACTACCTGCTATGCAGGGGGGACCCTAGGCACAAGCCCGAGATTAGCACCTGAGACCTAGTGCACACCCCACACGCCCAGCTGCGGCCTATTTAAGCTGGGAAGTGTAGAGTGACCGCTTTCATTGCCCCCTCAGGGGACCTTCTGTGAGATGCCACTGGGAACCTGTCAGCTGAGGACCTCGGACACACTGCCCCCGTCACACCAGTTTGCCTGAAGTGCATGCCGACCCTGCTGGCTGCTGGTGCTGCCCTGACTGGTCTGCCTGAGATGCCACAGTCCCTGGTCTGAGAGAGATCCGCTTCAGCCAATCAACCGGCTTCTTGGAACTCTCTAGCATGGACCCCCTCTGTCGTTTCCAAGAAGCTAAGAGAGTGCTACGTAGATGAGCAGCCTTGGGGAGATGGGCTGGGACAGGACAGAATTAGAATTATATATAGAATTAACTGTGTGGGAATGAATACAATTAGCTTGTATTCTAATATTTGAGTCCTGGATTCCTTTGGACTTCGCCCATGCTAGTCCATGCTCAGGCAGTCAGGTGCTGCCTTTGACTGGAAATACCTCAGCCTTACTCTCCATCTTAAAGTGAAAGGACAGCTTCTACATATAGAAGATAGATCCTATTTTCTCTAAACTCCAGGGTCAGCTCCCACTAAGAGCTGTACCTGTAACTAGTGTGGGGTGTCAATCTAACCAGTATAGAGTGCTAGGCAATGTTTTGACCCTCGGGTCAACATGCAAGGAGGAATCCTGGGGCGCTTGCCCCTCTGCACAGCGAACAAAATGGAGCCTCACAGATGCTGATAGTCCTGTGGCTCCAGAAGCCATGGAGAGTACTGGCTCTTTCACTTATACCCTGACCAGGCCGTTCTCCGAGCTGAGTGACATTGGACTCCCTGGGGGTTATGGAAACATAGACCCTTGGGCTCCTGCCCCGGGTTTCTGACTCAGTCCTGATAGGACTGGGCTTGAGAATCTGTGCCGGCTTGCATGGGCTCCAGTTAATGCTGAAAGAGCTGGTCAGCAGGTCACAGATCTGACCTCACCCCGGACACAAAGAAGAAATGAACTGCATTTGTCAACACACGGCCCCTACATCCCACTCTTTTCCTGTAAAAGTTTCTTATGATGCAGTACAGGGGTGGAGGGGGCAGGTGGGGTTCTCTTTAGAACTACAAAGCCTCTTGACCAAACCCTTGTTTTTCCACCACCTCTGTCTAAGCTCACATGCTCTGGAGGGCGACTGTAAGGATTTTGATAAGACATAGCAGCCAACTAAAGAAACGAAGGAATGCGAGGCATAGTCTAGGCAATAAAGCGGGGTCTTCCCGTAACACCTTGACCTGCCTGGTCACTTGAAAATGGTTCTCTTGCCACGGTGCCCTTCTGCCTCTCTCTGCCAAAGGGCATCCTCTGAACATGGGAGATGAAGGAACATGCTGGAAGAATAGTCTGGGTTGCCAGTCAACAACTAGGGCAGGAATGAGTGGGTAATACTTAGCATCTGCACCCCATGTTATAGTCATCTCCCTCAAAAAGCCCCGGCAGGGTAGGGCTATAACTCACTGACAACGCTGTGTGGCAGGGGGGCTTTGGGCCTTCTTCACTCCCTTGTCCCCTCAGACGACTCCACACTACTCCCAAGTTCTTTGCTTCCAGCTTAGCTGAAGGAACATAAACTCATAGCTGATGATGAGGACGAAGCAGGCCAAACACAGGACTCATTTCCTGAGTAGTGGTTTATACTTTGTGGGATCATGAAGAATATATCTTATGCCTAGCACCCTAAACTCCAAAGTACCAAGAACCCACAAAACGGCGCTCACCGCACCCTCAAAAGAAGCTTGGTATTGGCCAAAAAGCTCTGCTTATTTTTCCCCTTGGTTCTGATAATGTATAACGTAAGCATGAAGAGACAAGAAAAGCTGCCTTAAGAGGAGGGGAAATGGTAATTCTAGCGCATGGTGAGGTTTTTATTTAATATTAATTGCGTTTAGACATTGGGATTGATTTGGGAGCCTGGTTATGATGTGTGAACCAGGAAGTATTCCAGGTCATTCTTTCTGATGGCTCAATGTCCAATCTTTCTCCTTGGGGGTGTTGAGCCTCTCTAATTACCATGCTTTCCCTACTTCAGCCCTGCCCATCCCTGGACACTAGGCCAGCCTCTGAATTGGTCCCCGATGAGCCCACCGTGATTCCAACACCACAATACAGCAAGATGGAACATGCCCCTAGGTTTTTGCCTCAAGGGGCTACCCACTCCCCAGGCTCCACAGAAGGGGCTACCTGCTCCCCAGGCTCCACAGATGGGGCTACCACTCCCCAGGCTCCGCAGAAGGACTATGAGCATGCCATCATCCTTGCTACCATGCTGCTTTGACCCTGGAGTCAACAGAGCAGTCAGGAGCAAACCCCCTTCAGTTCATGTGACAGGGACCCAAAGGACAGGACAGTCACCATCGCCAATGCCCTCATGGGGGACTGGCTCTGAGATCAGCAAGCCAGCACTGACTATTATTAGTCACTTAATTAGTGACAGGCCACACTGAAGGTTTCAGATGTCCTCAGATTAACGAACCTAAAGATAAAGAATGTAATTAAGCTGATGGCCCTAGGGTAGCTGCTGACAGTGCCCACAGCTGGGCCGGATACTGAGTGGAACTGTGCAGCCTGATAACAGGCTATGGTCACTGGCCATAATCAGAGCTGTGAAAATATGCCAGGCCAGTTTCCAAGCTATTTTTCTTTACTTCAGTTTGCTGAAGCGGATGAAAGATCTATGTCCTAGCCTGAAAAATCTGAGGCACTGTCCTTTGATAGAGTTTTTGACTTTTTCGTTGTTGTTGTTTAAACTATGTCTTAGCCCTAGCTGGCCTGGAACTTGTTATTTAGTCCAGGCTGGCCTCGAACTCGTAGAGATCTGCTTGCCTCTGCTTCTGGAAGGTTGAGGTTAAAGGTATGTGTCACCATGGCTGGCTTGATCATTTTTTGAGCTAATTTTCTTAGTACCAGAAGTAGAAGACAAGAATGTGGGCTTTCTGGTACCCACCAGCACCTCCTGTGAATCAGAGTACATATGCATAAGATCTTAGAGACATGACCCTGAGCTGCTTCCAGTCAACACCATCCCATGGCTCATGTGCACATTTTTCTAGTGCCATTATGGGTTCTTCAAGAGTTTCTGTGTATGAGAACTGAAGTAGGAAGGATTTAAAAATCATAGAGGGACAGGAATTATGCCACAGTTAGGAGAAAATAGCATAAGACACAGAGACATAGAGATATCCATGCTGGGATGGAATACAATAGTAACTACTGGGGCTGGAGAGATGGCTCAGCGGTTAAGAGCACTGATTGCTCTTGCAGAAGACCCCGGTTCAATTCCCAGCACCCACATGGTGGCTAAGAACCGTTTTAGGCTGGGCGTGGTGGTGCACGCCTTTAATCCCAGCACTCTGGAGGCAGAGGCAGGTGGATCTCTGTGAATTCAAAGCCAGCCTGGTCTACATGGCGAGCTCCAGGCAAACTGAGACTAAAGGGAGACCCTGTCTCAAAAAAAAATATATATATATATATAGTAACTACTTCATCTCACTGGGTTTATGCCCAAGAAGCTGTGAAAAGGCTGCTCTTCCACATAGTCATGGGGAGCAGGGAATGCAGCAATTTGGAACACCAGGCCTGAGGGTGCATGCCTCTAATGAGCTTCCAGGTAACATCCATATTGCTGGTCCTCAGACAAGGCTGTAAGCTGGAAGAGTGGAAAAACATCACCTCACAGACAGACCTGGCTCCAGCTCCCCTGCCCTTTTTTATTTTATTTTATTTTATTTGTTCTTTTTGAGAGAGGGTCTCCCTGAAGCCCCAGATGGCCTGGAACTCACTATGTAGACCAGGCTGGCCTTGAACTCACAGAGATCTGCCTGCATCTGCCTCCCGAGTGCTGGGATTAAAGGCGTGCGTCATCATGTCTGCCCCCTGCTCTCTTTTTTTAGCAATTGTATTTCCATTTCTTTGCAAAAATTATTTGGCAGTATCTTTGCATAAGACCTGTAATATTCAAAGTAATGTATCTGAGCAGAGCTACATAGGTACAGAGAGTGACCGATAAAAATGCATTTACCAAGCAAATAGAAAATTCAAATAATCCAGCATAACCTTTCTGATAGTTTGTAACGTAGACTTCAAATCACACTTAAAAGAGATAAAAAGGCCACTGTATATTAGGTTTGTGCAAAAGGAATTATGGCTTCAGAACATGAATTTTATTTTATTTTTATTGAACTTTTGCAATTTTCATACAACATAACTTGATGGTATTTAGATTCCCTCCTCTATCTGCACCTCCCCTTAATGCTCTCTCCCCAATTTAATGTTCTCTATTATATACATGTATATTATACATACATACATATTTATTTATTTTTTTTTTTGGTCTTTTCGAGACAGCGTCTCCCTGTAGCCCCAGCTGTCCTGGAACTCACCTTGTAGACCAGGCTGGCCTTGAACTCACAAAGATCCGCCTGTCTCTGCCTCCCAAGTGATACATACATATTTATATCAAATAGACTATAGAGTCTGATTTGTGTCCCAAATGTCTTTCAGTGTGGGTCCATTCATTAGATCTTGGTTAACCAAGAGTTCAATCACTGTAAGAGGCTGTGTCATTCCTCTCCCAGTCATCAACTGCCAAATGTTCCTTAGGTTAGGTTTGGACTTCTTTTTTCTTTTCTTTTCTTTTTTTTTTTTTTTTTTTTTTTGTTGTCTTTTCAAGACAGGGTCTCCCTGTAACCCCAGCTGTCCTGGAACTTACTCTGTAGGTTCAGGCTGGCTTGAACTCACAGAGATCTGCCTGCCTCTGCTTCCTGAGTGCTAGGATTAAAGGTGTGTGCCACCACACCTGGCGGTTGGTTTTCTTAACCACTTCCCCATAGCTGGTTTGAGCCTGATAGGACTTGTGCATGCTGCCACTGTTGCTGTGAGTTCATATGTGTATCAGGCCATGAATTTTAAAGAATTATAACTAGGTTCAAACACATTTTTATTAATCAAAGTAGGAACCATTTATCATCAACATGTTTTCGCCAACAAGAAATAATTTTATTTTTATTTAGTTAGTATTTTCAGTGTGTTGAGTTTTTTTGTTGTTGTTTTTATTTGACAGGGTCTCCCTAGTCCCAGCCCACCTGGAACTCACTATGTGGACCAGGCTGGCCTCTATCTCACAGAGATCCACCTGCCTTTGCCTCTCAAGTTCTGGGATTAAAGGCATGCACCACCACTCTCAGCAAGGTTCTTTATTCTGGTAGTGCAAAACCCATAATTCTGGATTTGACGATCTCTTGGAAAGCATTTTCTGTATCCTGAAGGTTGTGGAAGTGTTCTCCCTGAAAAAAGCTGTCAAGATGCTTGAAGAAGTGATGGCTGGTTAAAGGGTAGGTCAATATGGTGGATGAGGCAAAGCTATACAGCCCAATAAATTCATCTTTTCAAGTGTGGGTTGTGTGATGTGTGAGTGGGCATTGATATGAACTGGGAGGCTGCATGCCTTGCAGTTTTCAGTGCTTCTCAGATTTGCTGAGCAGACTTCCCAGATTTAACGGTTTCACGTGGATTCAGAAAGCCAGAGTCGATCACTGGCAGTAGCCCACCAAGCAGGGACCATGACCACTTTGGGGGGCTGTCAGAATGCTTTGGGACTTCTTGGTCTAGGCACTGTGCTGGTCATTGCTGGCTGTCATGCTGTCCACTTTTCCATCAAGTGGCACAATCTGATTTAGAACGGTTCATTGTGTTACACAATAAGGGAAGATGACAGTTCAAAATGAGTTAGGGGCTGGAGAGATGGCCTAGAGGTTAAGAGCACCGACTGCTCTTGCAGAGGACCTGGGTTCAATCCCCAGCACCCACATGGCGGCTGAGAACCGTCCATAACTCCAATTCCAGGAGAACTCCAGTTCCAGGGGAATCCGACACCCTGTTCTGACCTCCACAGCATTGCAAGACACGTATGCACAAACCTACATGCAGACAGTACATTCATACACATAAATAAATTTTAAAAATGACAGTTAAAAAATTTCAGTCACCTAATGAAGCTTTTTCACCTTTCTAATTGCTTCAAATTCTGAACAACCATTGAACAGTCCATGTTGAGTTCCTTGGCAATTTCTCTGTAAGGGGATCAGCTTTGATGAATGCTTTCGGCTGGTTGCCCCACTTCCGGGGTCCGGCCACGATGCATCTCATCGTCAAGGCTCTTGTCTCCTCTGCAAAGGTCCTTGGACCCCCACTCTACTGCATGCTCATTAGCAACTCCTGGCTCACATGTGTTGCTGATGTCGTGAGTTGTCTCTACTGTTTCATGAACCATTTTGAAGTTGAATAAAAAATTTTTCAGATTTGCTTTTTGTCTAACATCATTTCCACAGTATAAAATAAATAGCAAGTAATGAGCTATCAGCAAAAAACAGTGAGAAATGTATGTGAAAGGTATATGTAACAGTCATGTTTATTTTATTTTATGTGTATGAGTGTACTGTCCGCATGTAGGTTGGTGCACCCGTGTCATGCAATGCCACGGAGGTCAGAAGAGGGTGTCGGATTCCCCTGGAACTGGAGTTAAAGACAGTTCTCAGCCACCATGTGGGTGTTGGGGATTGAACCTGGGGTCCTCTGCAAGAGCAGTTGGTGCTCTTAACTGCCTGCTAGGCCATCTCTCCAGCCCCCCCAGACGTGTTTATTTTACTTAATAATGTATTCCAATACCAAAAAACAAATTTCAGCAATGCAAAACTATAATTATTTTTGTATCAGCTACTATAATCCAATATATTTGTATCAGGGAACAATCCAAGAAGACATAACTTAGATGCAAAAATTCTCCATAAAGTATTTGTAAACTGAGTTGAAGAACACATTAAGATCATACACTATGACCAAGTTGGTTTCATTTCAAGGTTACAAAGATATTTCAATATGCAAAAACTAATAAATGTGGTGCTGGAGAGATGGCCTAGTGGTTAAGAGCACCAACTGCTCTTGCAGAGGACCCGGGTTCAATCCCCGGCACCCACATGTGGCTGAGAACCGTCTTTAACTCCAGTTCCAGGGGTATCCAACACCCTCTTCTGACCTCCACGACATTGCACAACATGGGTGCACAAACCTACATGCAGATAGTACATTCATACACATAAAAAACAAAAAATAAAAATTAAACAATGTATTACAGCGCATAAATACATTTACAGACATAAACCACATGCTCATCATCAATAAGTGAGTATGACAAAATTAAACATTCTTTCAAGATAAAAGCCCTAGAGAAACTAGGAATATACCTCAACATGTTAAAGGCTATATCTGACAAACCTACACCCAACATTATACTAAATGAAAAAACATTCCTCCAAAATCATGAGCAAGGCACAGTCTTTCCTCTCTTATTCAACATAGTGCTCGAAGTCTTAACCACAAGACACAAAAGAAATAAAAACAGCATAAATAGAAGACAAATTATTCTAATTTTCAGATAATATGATCTTATGCTAGAAAGACCCTAAAGATTCCAACATATGGGGCAAGAGAGATGTCTGAGCAGTTAAGAGCATTGGCTGTTCTTGAAGAGGACCCAGGTTCGATTCCCAGCACCTACATTTTGGCCAAAAACCAACTGTAACTCCAGTTCCAGGGAGTCTGATACCCTCTTCTGTCCTTCATGGGCTTTACACAACACAAGTACACTTACATTCTTCCAAGCTACACACACACTCATAAAATAAAAATAACAAATAAAATAATTTTTAAAAAAGACTCCACCATAAGGGGCTGGAGAGATTTCTCAGTGGTTAAAAGCACTGGATGCTCTTGCAGAAGACCAGAGTTCGAATCCCAGCACCTACATAGAGGCTAACAACTGCCTGTAACTTCAGTTCCAGGGGGTCTGACATCCTCTTCTATCCTCTGTGGGTACTGCACAACACATATGCACTTACATACATGCAGGCAATACACTCATACACATAAAATTAAAATATTTTTTTAAAAAGACTCCATAATAAACTCTTAGGTCTGATAAACACATTCAGCAAATTAACAAGATATAAACTCAACATGCAAAAAAAAAAAATCAGTTTTCCTAAATACCAATGATATAGCTCACCCAAAAAGCAATCAGGAAAGAAAAACTGCCACTCACAATAACTTTAAAAAAAAAAAAAGGAATAAGATGATAGCACCAATTATCTAGTTGCAAGTATTTCTTGTGCAGAGCTCCGTGAGCTTTTGTCCAAGTATTTGGGAGTGATGCATATTGGAAAGAACAACAACAACAACAGAAAAGACTGGGTCAAAGAACTGACTAAAATGGTGAACTTCTGCTCAAAACAGTAAACTCCTGCATCTAGAATACTGAGAGAGACTGAGAAAAAGATGAAAAACATGTTTGGCAGAATGCATGAGCTCTGGTGGGGTGGGGGCGTAGGGAGGGGGACACAGGTCTAGATTTGGTTTGTAATGTAATCTTTTATTAAAAAATTAAAAATAAAATAAACAGGAATAAACCTAATCAGGGAGTTTTAAAATCTCTACAATGAGCATGTACTTTGTATTTTTAAAATATGTGTGAGTGTTTTGCCTACATATGTATAAGTACAACAGTGCCTGTAGATGCCAGAGGGAGTATTAGATCCCCTGGAACTGGAGTTAGTTACAAATAGTTGTTAGCTACCATGTGGACACTGTGAACCGAACCCAGGTCCTCTGCAAGAGCAGTAGTCAGTGCTCTTAACCCGTCAGCCATCTCTCTAGTCCCCGTATTTATCTTTTATTTGTGCATGTGTTATATGTGTGTGCTGTATGCATACATGCTGTAGGGCGTGCATGTACTCAAGGCCAGAGGAGATATCCAGTGTTTTTCTCTACCATTCTCCACCTTATTCCCTTGAGACATGGCTTCTCACAGAGTCTGAAGCTAGGCCGTGACAACAAGCAGTGAGCCTCCTGGCTAGGGCTCTCCTTTCCCTAATGCCAGGGTTACAGGTACATGAGACAATGCCTGGCTTTTATGTGGGTCTGTGGACCTGAATTCAGGTCCTTGAGCTTATACAGCAAGTACTCTTACCCAGTGAGCCACCTCCCTTGCCCCACAATGGAAGTTGGGAAATATTGAAGAGGGAAATGAAAGACGCTGGAAGATGGAAAGCTTTACAACTTGCAGAATGAATATTTTCAAAATGACTAAACTACTGAAAGTGATCAATGAATTCAACACAACACCCATCAAAATTTCAAAAACTTTTTTTTGGTCTTTTGGAGATAGGGTCTCCCTGTAGCTCCAGCTGGTCTAGAGCTCACTCTGTAGACCAGGCTGGACTTGAACTCACAAAGATCTGCCTGCCTCTGCCTCCCACGTGGTGGGATTAATGGCATGTGCCATCATGCCTGGCCTCAAAAACATTCTTAACAGAACAAGGAAAGAAAAAACAATCCCAGAAATTCAAAGGGAAAAACAAAAGACCCTGAGTATATGAGGAAATCCCAAGCAGAATGAGAGTACTGGGAGGATTGCACTGGGTCTAAAATTGGGCTACAAAGCCACAGTACCAGAAACACCATGATGCTGGTACAGAAACAGACACAGTGAACAAATGAAACAGAGGACCCAGAAATGTACCTATGACACTAGAGAAGCCCAATTTCGACAAAGGTGTCAGCATATACGTTGGAGCAAAGATGGCTTCCACAACAAATAGTGCCGGAGACAGTGGACACCCACGTGGAAAAGAATGAAACTAGATCCACATCTATACAGGAAATTAATTCAAAAATGGATCAAAGACCTTGATAAACATTTCAGTCTCTGAAGCTGCTAGAGAAAAGCATAGGGGAAGTATGTCAAGACATAGGCACAGGCAAGGACTTCTCCAAAAGGACTACAACAGCTAACAATCTTAGGGGTTGATACATGGATTACAAGAAATAGCAAAGCTTCTGCACAGCAGAGGAAGCAGTGACAGAATGTCCGCCAACTACACATCTTACAAAAGATTAATAGCGATAATTTCTAAAGATCTCAAAACACTAAATAGCAAGAATACTTTTATCAAAAGACGGGCAACTGGGACTGACGAGATGTCTCAGCGATGGGAGCACTGATTGCTCTTGCAGACGACCCAACACCCACATGGCGGCTGACAACCATCTAGACTCCCATTCCAGGGGATCTGATTCCCTCTTCTGACCCCCTGGGCACCACACGACATGGCAAACTTACACACATGTAGGCAATACACTCATATACATAAAATAAAAATAATAGATAAAATATTACAAAAATCCATGACGGAGCTAGAGAGATGGCTGTTCTTGCAGAGGACTGGGTTCAATTCTCAGCATCCACATGGTAGCTAACAACTGTCCATAACTCCAGGTCCAGGAGAATCTCATGGCCTCTTCTGACCTCCAGAGGCATTGCATGACACAGGTGCACTTACACACATGCAGGCAATATACTCATACCCATAAAATCAAAGTAATAATAAAAGTGAAAAGAAAAGAAATGACAATAAATGCTAGTGAGATGCAGGGAAAAGAGGAATCTTTATTCAATGTAGATGGGCATGTCAGCTAGTGAAGTCACTGCAGAAATCAGTATGGTGGTTTCTCAACCTCTAGCCAACTCTCATAGTTATACTACTGGGAATATATATTCAAAGCAATCTAATTCAGTGTACCACCAAGACAGATGCTTGTTGATGGTCACACTGCTCACAATAGCCAAGATATGCAATAACATAGATGCCTGTTGACAGCTGAATAGATAAAAAAATATGATCTATAGACACATGAAGCTTTATTCAGCCATCAGAAAAATGAAATTAGGTCATCTGCAGGAAAATGGGTGTAAATGGAGATAATCATGCTAAGCAAAATGAGAAAGATTACATACATACACATACAATCACATACATGCACATATGTGTACACACATGTATGTATACATGGTATGAAGGCAGAGGGGAACTCAGGGGTGGGAGGAAGGGCTATGAGGGGAGGGGGAGGGAGAACCAATGATGGTAATAGAGGAGAAGAAATAAAACAGCCTCCTTCTATCATATGGAATCCAGATTTTATACACGAACACACACACGCACACGCATATACACATATGTAATGAAAACAGAAGGGAGATTATTTGGCAGGAGAAAGGGAACCAGGGAGAGGGGGAAGGAAGGCAGTGGGAGGTCAAAAACAAGAAGGCGAAGTGACATAAATGTATGAAAATGTCAAGCTGGGTGTGGTGGCACTTTAACCCAGCACTTGGGAGGCAGAGGCAGGTGGATCTCTGTGAGTTCAAGGCCAACCTGATCTACACAGCAAGTCCAGGCAAGCTGGGGCTACAGGGAGACCCTGTCTCAAAAATAAATGTATGAAAATGTCATAATGAAATCCATTATATTGTATGCTAACTAAAAATTAATAAAAATAGACACACAAAAGATGACTTTGAACCTTTTTTTTTTTTTTTTACAGCCTTGCTGTGTATTCCAGGCCTGGAACTCTCTATGTAGCACTAGCTGGCTTGAACTTCCAGCAATCCTCCTGCCTCAGCCTGAGTGTTTCAGTTACAGGCATGAGCCACATGGCCTGGCCTTTATTTTTTAATCTAGCTTTCTTGGAAAGAAGCTGCCTCTTGTTCCGTTGGGAGGCCCTTAGGCTTTGTCAGGAAGCTCTCGGTTTAGAACTGGAGTTGGCCTGACAAAGGACCCACGATCACCTAGGAGCATGCAACCTTGCCTGCGGTTGGTGGAGTTCTTAGGGTGGCAGAACCTGAAGGTCCCATGCTGTGACTGTCCGTCAGCACAGATGAGAATAGAGTGACTCTCTGAGACACATGCATTAGCCCTGGTTGGCAGTAGAGGGAGGCTAATTACCAGTGCTGCTCTTTCCTTTTTCCTTCAGTGGCTGGAGTTTTAAAGAACTCTTACTATAAGCAGAGCTGACAGAGTAAAACTTTAACACTTAGCTGGCCAGCCAAGAGCTTCCTGTCCCCAAGAGCTAGGACAGCCACAGGTGCACCATCATCCACCAGAACTGCAGCTTGAGGATAACCTGGGTCCATCTCTTGGATGTCTTCAGCATTGTGAAGTATACCCATGATGCCCAGTAATATGTCTTCAGATCTTTCCACATTCAGTGTATTGCATTATACAGCATACGAGCCAGCGTTTCCTCTCTCTGTGTTCCTCACTCCAAGCAGATTGCCTTATCCTTTCCCAAATCTGATGACTCTCACGGAGCCTGAACCTTGGCAGGCCAGAAGGTAGAAGAAAGGCTAAGATACCTGGGCAGGTGGAGTCGCCTTGGCTTTTCTTCCCAGCTGCTTCCCATAGTGCCCTCAGGACTCTGGTGCAGGACACTTGGAAGAAGGTGTGTCCCTCTTGGGGCTAGAGAGATGGCTCAGTGGTTAAGAGCATTGGCTGCTCTTGCAGAAGACTCTGGTTCAAATCCCATCACCCACATGGCAGCTAACAACAATCCTAACTCCAGTTCCAGGGCACCTGATGTCCTCTTCTGATCTCCACGAGCCCTGCACAACACAGGTACCCTTACATACATGCAGGCAACACACTCATACACATTAAAATTAAAATAATAGATATTTTTTTTAAAAGGTGTGTCCCCACAGGTAAGACTTGGATGGATGGGAACTAAGAATCAGATAGAATTTAACTAGAAGGTAGAGGAAGGAGAACCCCAAGTTTGAAGCCAGGCTAGGCAACATGGAAGCTACACCTGTTAAATTCTTTGTAATCGCCCCCACTTCCTGGTACTTTCCCTTGGTCGACAGCATCTGGGTGCTGACTTTGAGCAAACTACTTCTGCTGTCTCACAGCTCTGCAGCACTTGATCAAGGATGGAGATAATGAATGCTCAGTCTGCTTTGAAGGGAAGATGCGTGTACTTTGTCATTCTTACATGGAAATAATAGAAGAGAAAGGAGCGTCTGTTATGTCCCCAGTTGACAGGCCTGCCAGGTCTGGAGGAAGAGCTGCCTGTGCTGGGCCTCACGTGGGCTGTCCAGAAAAGCGCCTGCTGAGTCTGGCCGTGGAGCTTAAGAGCCCAGAGAGGGAGGTTGTGGTGGTTGTTGTGGTTTCCTAAATATTACTTTCAAAATATGGATTTACTTCTTATTGGTAGGTAGAGTTTGGTGAAATTTCCTCAGCTTCACTCTAGACCAAATCATGTATAAAATTTAGTTCAAGTGGCTGCTAAACTAGTAGAGTAAAATATTCAATGTTACTATGGTGATTGCTAATTTAAAATAATTAGAGAAAATAATGAGAAAACTATTTCCTCTCTTAAGGATTAGAGACCCGTAAGCCGATACCAGTCTCCTTTCAGTGTACATAATCTCTATAATGAAGATAGGGAATCAAGAGTCCTTTAAAATGCTTTCAAAAGGTCTCTCTGATTGGAGAATTTAATCAACCTAGTACTTATACCAGAACTTATATTTGCTTTTATTGAATCGAAGTCAATGCCATAAAAAGAAAATTACATGTGTATATCTTAATGTAATCATTTTAAGCAGAATGTCGTATTACAACCAAATTAAGATTTAAGACCTGTTTATGATGATTTCTTGATTGCCCCAATTTTACAGCTCCGCCCTGCTAATTCATCATTCAGAAATGGCTGCATAAGGCTTGCTGCTGCCATTCTTAAGAGGCAGGAGCACACCAGGACACGTGAGCATCCTCGCTCAGCGCCGCTCCACAGGGAGATGAGTGTTCCCAGGGCCTCTCGTTATTTCAGGCGGTAAGGAAACACTGCTGCAAAGTGGACACAGAGTTGACGCATGCGCACTCGGTTACTAACGATCACGACATGCTATTTCTGGTTAACTATAGTTATATTCTAGAAAACTGAACAAATGTGCTAGAAAGTTTGAAAAAAAAGATCCGTTTGTTTATTTTTCTAGCTAATATGCTGTTAAATGAGCAAGTCACTCTCCGGGGTTAGCTTATCTCCCTGTCAGCCAGGCCTGAGCAATTTTCAGGGATCCTTAGCTAAACCCTCAGAGCCTGTCTCAGATGCTGGTGACCTGTCTGGCTTCCAGAGGAGTCAAAGAGAGCTGGATTTTTCCATCTCCTTCTTACCCCTGAGTCCCTATCATTTTCAACAGTAGCCAAAGTTCTTTGTGTGATCCTCAACAATTGCTTTTAGAAATGGGTTTTTAAAATTCAGGTCTCTGAAGTCTCCAAAAGTCAGGGTCTTTAAAAATATCTGATATCTTTCAAAGAGTAAATGAGGGACAGTCAGGAGGGACAGGGCTACTGCTGACAGGCAGTCTAACTTCTCCCGTTCTACAGCAGTTAGACAACTACAGTTCCAACACTAACTGGATATTTTAAATTAGCTAGTAGAAAGGACTTTGTTCTTTTTTTTTAATTATTTATTTATTTATTTTTAATTAAAAAAATTTTTTTTTCGTATGCGTATGAATGTACTGTCTGCATGCAGGTTTGTGCACCCATGTCGTGCAATGCCACAGAGGTCAAAAGAGGGCGTCAGATTCCCCTGGAACTGGAGCCAAAGACAGTTTTCAGCCGCTATGTGGGTGCTGGGGATCAAACCCAGGTCCTCTGCAAGAGCAGTTGGCAGTCTTAACCGCTAGGCCATCTCTCCAGTCCCAGGACTTTATTCTAAACTCAAAGAAGTAACATATGTCTGAGTGGGAGATATGCCTGTTCTCCGATCCATTATTACATATTGTGTGAGTGTTTTGAAATATCACCATCTATTCACTAAATGTGTCCAACTACTATGTAGCAGAAAAGATTTTTTTTTTATGTGTATGAATGTACTGTCTGCATGTAGGTTTGTGCACCCGTGTCGTGCAATGCCACAGAGGTCAGAAGAGGGTGTCGGATTCCCCTGGAACTGGAATTCTCCCGGAATTGGAGTTACAGATGGTTCTCAGCTGCCATGTGGGTGCTGGGGATCGAACCCGGGTCCTATGCAAGAGCAGTCAGTGATCTTAACCGCTAGGCCATCTCTCCAACCCAGAAAAGATTTTTTTAAAAAAGAGCAAATGAGCCAGGTGTGGTGGCGCACACCTTTAATCCTAGCACTTGGGAGGCAGAGGCAGGCAGATCTTTGTGAGTTCAAGGCCGGCCTGATCTACAGAGTGAGTTTCAGGACAGCTGGGGCTACAGGGAGACCCTGTCTCGAAAAGATAAAAAATAATTAAATAAATAAAAAGAGCAAATGAGGAAACTGAGTCTGAGAGAAGTCAACACATATCGAGCTCCATGTCAGGCTCTGGCAATGCCAGGCCAGAAGCCCACATGCTTGGCCTCTAACCCAGGGATCTGCCTGCTGCTGAGATTAACAGGTGGAGAGAGAAGCTGGGGAATCTGGACTTCTTAGGAAACAGGTATCAGGAAAATGGTCTCTGAAAGGAAGCCATTTCAGTGTGGGAGGCAATGAGAGAACAGCATGGTTAGTGAAACTGGCCTGTCCTCCCTGTAGGAGTGTGCCCTGATGTCTGACACCGATATATGGGGCTGGCAGAGAAGGCCTGACTGCTATGCCATTTCTGAACTCCTCTCTGTGATGCACAGTCAACTAGTTCCCAGGACTGGTAGGAAAAGCTCTTGTTGTCAAGTCTGATGACCTGAGTTCAAGCCCCGGGATCCATGCTCATAGAAGGAGAGAACCCACTCCACAAAGCTGTCATCTGACCTCCAGACAAGCATGTGGCATGTACCTGGCCATATATGTACACAGACACAGACACACACACACACACACACACACACACACACACACATACAATAAATGTAACATGCACACATCCACCAAATAAATGTAATAAAAATTTGCTAGGAATAGTGGTACCCAGTTTTAATCCTGGCGTTCAGAAGGCAGAGGCAGATGGATCTCTGTGTTCGAGGCCAGCCTGGTCTATATTCTGAGTTCTAGACCAGCAGGATAATATAATGAAACCCTATCTCAAATAACATCAACAGTAGCAGAGACAACAACAACAACAACAAATCTAGCTCCTAACCTGTCTGAGCATATGGAGTACCCATTACAATACAAATTCCCAGGGACATACATTCCCTGGGACTTCCTAACTCTGTCTGCCTGGTGTGCATCTAGGAATCTAAATCCTTATCAAATGTTCAAAGTGATTCTGATAATTAGTCCCATGAGGAAAACACATATATAAAAGGCCTAGCCAGCACTTTCTGGAAAGGGTCAGATGGTACTTATTTTATACATTTTGGGTCACATAGTCTTTGCTGAACTACTCAAATTTGCCAGCAACACACAAAAGATTATCGCAAGGCAACACAAAACAATGAATGTGTCCATGTTCCAATAAAGGTCTACTCCCACATCCTGTGCTCTGGGGTTCAATGTCTACTCCCCATCTCCAGACCTAGACTAGTCCACTGCTTCACTCATCCAGTGCAAACAAACTCAGAGTCTGTTTCCTCAAGGGGGAAGAGGTCTCTTCAGGTACAGGAAAAGTAGTTTTATTATTTAAGAATAAAGGGATAAATAAATAAATAGTGAAAACAACTCACCAAAACACTAATGTCTCTAGGAACGAAATTCCAACACTGGATGCACCAATCACGACGACTCTGGCATTGACGGCTACTTTGGGTTCTAAGGTTAGCTTTCTGTTTGTATGATTCAGGGCATAAGCCACCTGCAAGAAAACAAAGACAAAGAGAGATGTGAGGAAAATGTAGCTGAGCCAGTACCCCAGATGAACAGTTACAAAGTGTTACTAAATCAACATTTTGTGGCTAATCAAATCCAGTAATGGACCCATGCAATGGCCATGGTAAAGACATGAAGGTATTTCATGAAATGAATGTAACAACATGATAATATGCCCAATACTCAGGCTGGATCACAAAACAATGCTTGAGTTGGATGTTTTTATCTTATTGTTGACATGTTTCATCAAGACCCACGATTAGATAGCAAGCTACTCCCTGAGAATTATAGCTCTGTGTCTTTCTTTATTGCCAGAGTTTCCCAAAACTTTTGAATGCAAATTAAATTTATGTTAGTTAGATACTTAAAGCCAAGATTTTCTCTTATTGACCTCTACATCCTTCATACATCTCCTGTCTGACATGTAACAGTGCCTTGTAGACAGTAGGTCCTTGATAGTATTTGTTGAATGACAACCATTTGATGAATGGCTGAAATGTGTTGAATGATAAGCGTTGTTCAGTCTTCCAGATACCCCAGTGTCATGAAGTACTCTTAGACACAGACAGCAACTGCAATCCCGTTAGCATCTATGTCTGTAAAACTGACCCAAATAAGTTGCTTAGTTGACTTACCTCCCTCTAGAGATTGGACAACAACAAAGGAAGGTTTCCCAAGAGGTGAGTATGTGTTTGGAGTGTGAGATCATTTTTGAAAGAATGGTATAGAACATGCTGAAAAGTATTGCTTCTATTTTTAATTAATTACTGCTTTTATTGGGTGATTATGTGTCTGGAGAATTATAAGAATTATAGCTGACTTCTCATCTGAAATAGTGGAGATGAGGAACCAGTGGAATGACCATATCAATATTCTAAAACCAGCAGAAACTCATCCTTTAGGTCAGAAGCCTTCAGCCCGTAGTCAAGCCTAGTTTTCATCTTCTCAAAACCCTGAGCTCCTAGGATTTGGGAGTCCAGAATGCATATGGGGAAGTCCTGTTTAAGTGATTTCCCACCTACCTGTAGTGTCTTAGGTGCCATAACCCTAGGCTTTGCCATTTACCAGGTAACATTCAGATGGGGAGGTTAGACCCCACCTCTTTATCTCTGGACTGCCTGGCAAAAAGGAAAAAGAAAAATGTCTTGTTCCAAATAATCTATTAATAAGGATTGAATGTGAAGTTGGGAGATGAGAAGCAATCGGGGCTTATTCTTCTAGTAATTAATGGTGGAAGTGCAAGGAAGGGAGGTGGAAACGAGTGATGCTTCTTGTTCCTGGCCAAAGCAAGTCGAGTGCAAGAGCTCAGCACTCACAAGGTGGGAGTATAGTCATCTGTAATGGTGGGAACCTTAAAGACACACAGCAAAGGGCACAGCTTTTGCTGAGAATGAGGGAGCATTTCCTTGACCATTTAGGCCATTTTGTTTCTTGCAATTGAAACCTTTCTAGATTGATATACTTTTTTTTTTTTTTTTTTTTTTTTTTTTTCAAGACAGGGTCTCCCTACCTGGAACTCACTCTGTAGACCAGGCTGGCCTTGAACTCACAAAGATCTGCCTGCCTCTGCCTCCCAAGTGCTAGGATTAAAGGTGTGTGCCACCAAGATTGATATACTTTTAAAATGAAAATAACAACAACAACAAAAAATGCATATTCTTCAAATGTCAGTTTTAGAAGAATTTCCCAGGACAGATCAATGATCCTGTCCCAGGACAGATCAATAGTTGTGCAAGACAATCTAGTTCACACTGATCTGCATGGTTGCTCTAAGGCCCCACCCTGGGCCATGTGGATGTACCAACCTATTGTGGTCAGCTTAGTTTACAAGATAATCAGGCTGACAGCAAGTCCACTTGACCAGCCTTGAGCTTGGTGGTTCACAGCAGGGGAGCTAGGAGGCCTAGAGGACGTTATGAAGGCCTCTAGCTGCAGGTCTAATTCACAGATTTAAAATGCAAGCATCTTGCCGGGCATGGCGGCTCACGCCTTTAATCCTAGCACTTGGGAGGCAGAGGCAGGCGGATCTTTGTGAGTTCAAGGCCAGCCTGGTCTACAGAGTGAGTTCCAGGACAGCTGGGACTACAGGGAGACCCTGTCTCAAAAAGACCAAAAAAAAATAATAAATAAATAAATAAATAAATAAATAAATAAATAAATAAAAATAAAATGCAAGCATCTTAACGGAGGTCAGAAGCCAAGCTTCCTCCCATTAGCAGGTCCACTCAGGTATTCTCCTCCTTCTTCGGAAGTGTAAGCTAGCATTGAAACACAGGCAGTAATGAAATTCCCTGGTAAAGAATTAGACCTCATTTATGAAACAGCTCCAGTATCACAGAGACAAAGGCAGCTTGGAACGGAGCAGAATGGCCTTTGTTTCCTGCACAATAGTGTTAACACCAACAGCTGCCAGCCCTCACAAATCACCTTTGTAACTGCTAAATATGCAGAGTGGTTTCAGGGTGTCAAGAGTTTGTGATCAGCACCAGGTATGGTTGGTATATCGGGAGGGTGAGCAGGTATCACAATGATGCAATTTTGTGCCCAGGTTTTAGTTAAAAACACATCCATTGTCAGATAGGAGGAAGTCTTCTGAACTGAAGGAAAAAGCCATCTTATTTTAATTAGTAGATACAGTTTTTTAAAAAATATTTTTATTTATTTTTATTTTATGTGTATGAGTGTTATACCTACATGTGTGTAAGTGGACCCATGTCATGCAGTGCACACAGAGGACAGAAGAGGGTGGGTGTCAGATCCTCTGGAAATGGAATTATAAACGGTTTTTAGCCACTGTGTGGTTGCTGGGATTCAAACCTGGGTCTTTCTCAAGAACAGCCAGTGCTCTTAACCACTGAGCCATCTCTTCAACCCCCAATTAGTAGATATAGTTTTTAAGTGTCTTGAATTTAGAGAGCCCAGAGGTCTCTTTCAGTGTAGATGAAGGCTATGTCTTTTGCATTACAATGGGGCTTATTTTGCTCATAAGCAGGAGGGAGATTAGAATATTTTCTTGGGACTGGAGAGATGATTCAGTGGTTAAAAGCACTGGTTGCTCTTGTAGAGGACCTAGGTTCAATTCCCAGCACCTACAAGGTAGCTAACAACCGTACATAATTCCAGTTCCAGGCCGTCTGATACGATCTTCTGACCTCTGTGGGCACTGCATGACACAGATGAACTCATATGCATTGGACAATACACTCATACACATAATAAAATTAAAAAAAAATATTTTCTTCCTTTATCTTTCTTCAAGCTACATGTTTTCATGGGAAAAAAAACAGGTATGTCAAGTAGGGTGGTGCACAGCTGTAAAAACAGCTATGTCAGGTAGGGTGGTGCACAGCTGTAAAACGGGCATGTCAGGTAGGGTGGTGCACAAATGTAAAAACAGCTATGTCAGGTAGGGTGGTGCACAGCTGTAAAAACAGGCATGTCAGGTAGGGTGGTGCACAGCTGTAAACAGGCGTGTCAGGTAGGGTGGTGCACAGCTGTAAACAGGCGTGTCAGGTAGGGTGGTGCACAGCTGTAAACAGGCGTGCCAGGTAGGGTGGTGCACAACTGTAAACAGGCGTGTCAGGTAGGGTGGTGCACAGCTGTAATTCCAGTACATGGAAGCTAAGACAGGAGGAGTGTGAGTTCTGGGCTCCACAGTGAAACCCTTTCAAAACAAACCAATAACACAACAAATACCGAGGCCCTCTGGGCCATTCCATATGATCTTCTTAGAATGAATGGGGACCACATATGAGGCCTGATTTCTTCAGTAGTAAACTTCAGGTGAAAGTCTCATCTATTCATAATTATTTTACTTTTTTGTTTGTTTGTTTGTTTGTTTTTGGATATGGCCTCATGTACCCCAGACTGGTTTCAAACTCATTATGTAGACAGGAAAATGATGAACTGCTGATCCTCCCACCTCCACCTTCCAAGTGCTGCAACTACAGATGTGTGCCACCACAGCTATTGTTATGCAATTACAGATGTGTGCCACCACAGCCATTGTTATGCAATTACAGATGTGTGCCACCACAGCCATTGTTATGCAGTGCTATAGAGAGATTCAAGTCTATGTGCCTCTAAGCAAGCACTCTACCAACTAAGCGCCAACCCCTTCACTTATATTTTAAGCATAGAAATTGAATGTGTCTTATAGTGGTAAATTATTTCAAAAATAAACAGGGACTACAAGTTCTTTGCTTACATGACACACTGGTGATGGCATGCTGTGAGCACAGGTATCCACTGGGGGAAGGGAAGTAACATTCTTTGGTGAGTTTCTGATTCTACTATACTTTTCCCTTCCTTCCTTCCTTCCTTCCTTCCTTCCTTCCTTCCTTCCTTCCTTCCTTCCTTCTCCTCTCCTCTCTTCTCCCCTCCCCTCCCCTCCTTTCCCCTCCCCCTTTCTCCTCCTCTCCTCTCCTCTTTTTCTTTTGTCTTTTCTTTTTCTTTTTTCTTTTCGTTTCTTTTCTCTGCTTTTCTGTCTTTTAGAGACAGGGATTCCCTGTAGCTCCACCTGTCCTGGAACTTGTTATGTAGACCAGGCTGTCTCAATCTCACAGATATCCACCTGTCTCTGCCTTCTAAGTGATTAAAGTGTACCACTATGTCCAGCTCTGATTCTATTTCTCTAATGGCACTAAGTTAGCATCTTAATGAAGGAATGACTTCCAACATCGACATGACCATGCACTCTAGCAACTAAGAATAACCACAGATCATGATGTATGCATTGACCTTTTGAAGTGAAATGTTCCTTAAAACTGATGTTGAGTCATCAATTTTATATTTCAAACTCATCATGAGTTTGAAATATAAAATTTAAATTCCATTCCTGAGATAGGGAAAGGAGTGATATCATGGGGGACCCTGTTGGGAAGCTCTTGAGCTGGGAAGGGGAGGGAGACAAAGGGTTAGCAGGGGACACAGTACAGGCCAGATGGGAGCTTCTCAGTCACGAAGACAAATGAACAAGTGTTTTTAAGTACTAACCCTTTATCATTTCCTGTAAGCTTCTGTGAATAGGAAACTGGATGTTATTGTGATGTGTCACCAGGAAGAACTTTGGTTGATTTAAAAATTTATTTGAATAAAACTACGTGTGTGTGCGTGTGTGTGTGTGTGTGTCTTAATGTGCCATGACACACATGTAAAAGTCAGAGAAAACTTTCGGGAGTCAGTTCTCTCTTTCTACCACATGGGTCTTAGAGATCAA